>CM031378.1:35000850-35342672 GCA_018208015.1 Medicago ruthenica
GTGACCAAAATGATCTAAGTGTTGCAGCCAGAGATCCTTTTGCACCTCATCTTGTTAAGAATCATGGAATCACAGGGATGAAGATCATATATGTCAGCAAGATAGAGAGCATAGTTGTATTCATGAGGTATAAACCCAATGAAACATAGTAGAAAGTATAGATTATTAAAGATGAGAAATGAGTACATACTAGTCCTTATTTATAGGACTTAATGGACTAACCAATTGTGTAACTAACTTCCAACTTCCCTAACTGATTTGTAACTAACTAGTAACTAATCCTAATTAAGCAACTAAATCCTAAGAATCTTAACACATCTTTAAGCTAAAATTAAAAAAGAAGTTATCTCTTTCAAAAAAACAAAAGTTATCTCTAACGATCTTTCGTCTTTGTCAATATGCATTATAACCAACATCATGACATCTTAATATATATTTTTTTTGAGGGAGTGACGCTTAATATATTTAGTTTTTAAATGCAATCAACGGCCTCATTAATCAGCAGTCAACAATAACATACAAATAATCAATAATGCATCCAAATATACTTTATATTATAGACACTTGTGTCTGATGATTATAATAAACTCATTTTATAAAGAAATTATTAAGTGCTGCCAAGAAAAAGCATTGAAAAACGCCACCATATCAGATCCCCTCCATATTATAATCGTTTATTCTTTTGAACGATCCTTATAATAATCCTTGTTAACTAGTTCAATTGACTAATTTTATATAGAAGACTAGCGATCAAACGATCACTTCATATCCGTCTATTTGTTTTTTATACGGCGTGAATCCGGGTAAATTATAAACAATGTTTATAAATTTTTTTGATTATATTCAAAATCATTTTTTTTGAAATTACTGATATAGATATTTGTGACTTTTAAAAGACAGAGTCAATTGATGTTTAGTTTAGGGACGACAATGTGTACTCTTTGAGCAGGGTACTATAGTGACCATCTCCATACCTGCGTTTCTAAAAAATTCCCATACCCGAGTCCATACACTCATGGACAACAAGATTGGTTCCCGTCCGCATACCCTATGGGTATATAAATACATGTACTCGCGCTCATTACCCGCACATTCACAACAAAAGATAATAAATAACAAACAATATCACAACATAATTAAAATATGATCTGAAATCTTTTAATTCAACGTATAAAATATTACACAACATATTATTTAGTCAAATAAAAAACATCTAAAATAAAAAAAAAAAAAGTGCATATTACAATAAATTTCAAAGACTTAGGATTATTTAACTAACTTTAATATCGAATAAAATTATTTGTATAGTCTATATAATGTGCGGGAATGGGGCGGGGTGAGCACTAGAGTGCCCGTATCCGCGCCCATACCCTTTCAAATTTACGGGTAATTACCCGAGCCCGCGCCCATACCCTCAATGCGGGAGTATTTGTAAAGCCTCAATCCCCGAGAACATAAATATAAAGATAAATCACGCATTTATCATACATTGAAACCATGCTACTTCAACATACATCTCTTATCACATGTTCATTATAACAATTTCATCAACATAATCATATCGCAGCGGAATAAAAACATAATCAACATCATACAAATGTCATGTCTTGGTCATAACTGTTGGAACAAAATGTATGAACAAGTCCCTTTTGAGTTCTGATGATAACAAAGTGTTAAAAAGAAAATTGGATACGCTAATACTTGTTCTAGTGTGCAGGACCATATACTTAAAAATTATGTATCTAACAGTGGTTCTGAAAGATCAAGTTAAGAGCGAAGAAAAACTTTGAAGCTTGTGTTGCAAGTCTGTAGACATTCAGGATCTGAAGATCAGCGTCTGAAGATCAGGATCTGAAGATCAGCGTCTGAAGAATAGTGTCTGAAGATCAGCGTCTGACGATTGGAGTCTGAAGTTTAGAGTCTGAAGACTGGGAGACTGAAGCCTGAAGTCTGAAGACTGGGAGTCTGAAGTCTGAAGGAAACTCAGAAGTCAACTGATGTCACTGTCCAAAGTACAGTACAACAAGACCTCTGCAAAAATCTCAAAGTCAGAACCGCTCTCTGCAACTTTGTCTCCCTGGACGAAACACGCAATCCATATCAGGGATGAAATCAACGATGGATGAAGCTTCAAATTCAAACGATTATATTGATGACCTGGCACCTTCTCAACGGCTCTTTATTCCTCTATAAAGGACTGAAGATTTGAAGAAGAAAATAACAAGACTCTGTAATTCTGAAAGCGCCAATACTCTGTCAAATTCGAAACTCATCAATAACTTAGAAATTCTTACAAACTTTCTTATCTTAGAATTTCTTAAGTATAGAGTCCGAAACTGTGTTGTATTCTGTGAACACCACTAATATTACATCAAGTGTTCAACTCAAACATATTCTTTTGTAAATCTGTTTGATTAGGAAGTCTCTTACTTTGTGTTTGAGCATTTGGAAGTCTCTTACTCTGTGTTTGAGCATAGGAAGTCTCTTACTTTGTATTTGATCATTTGGAAGTCTCTTACTTTGTGTTTTGAGCATAGGAGTTTCTTGCTTTGTGCTTGAGCAATTTGTAATCATTGGATTATAGTGAAAAATCTCTTGTAAGTGACAAGGGGACTGGACTACTTCCGGGTTGTGGAGGGAACCAAGATAATTGCTTATGTCCTTCTATCTCTCTCTCATTTACTTTCCATCCGCTGCATTATAACTTTGAACATTGCTTCAGACTATGACCTCTAATCAAACTCTGAACTATCATTAAATTTTTGAGAAAGAAAAAGCCAACACAATTCAACCCCCCCCCCCCCAATCCCCCTTCTTGTGTTTTTCTCAACTTCAGTTGGTATCAGAGCTCCGGTTCTGATATTCAATTACCTAACAGTGAGTCAGTTAAGATCATGAGAAAAACATGTCTTCTAGTGGTTCCCATCAACCTACTCCTGGAAATAACTCTGTTGTATCATATGACTATGGTACAAATGACAAGCAATCACAATCACATCATAGACCTCCTATGTTTACTGGTGACCATGAAAAATTTTCATGGTGGAAAAGCAAGATGTACAGTCATATCATTGGAATAGATGATAGCCTTTGGGATATCATTGAAGATGGTATAACTATACCAGTTGATGAAGAAGGAATAGTTATTGATAGAAAAAGCTTTACTGATGCTGAAAGAAAGATTTACAGAAAGCATCACAAAGTAAGAGGTATTATTGTGGATTCTCTGCCTCACAATGAATACTTGAAGTTGAGTGATAAAGCTACTGCAAATGCCATCTTCACATCCTTGTGCTCTAACTATGAAAGAAACAAGAAAGTTAGAGAAGCCAAGGCTAACCTTTTGGTTCAACAGTTTGAGTTGTTCATGATTAAAGAGGATGAAAACATTGAGACTATGTTCTCAAGGTTTCAAACTCTGGTATCTGGACTTCAGATTCTTAAAAAGAGTTACTCAACTGCTGACCATGTGAGCAAGATCCTCAGAAGTCTGCCATCTAAATGGAGACCTAAAGTGACTGCTATTGAGGAAGATAAAGATCTAAATACTCTAAGTATTGAAGATCTTATAAGCTCTCTCAAAGTGCATGAACTGGGACTCAATGAAGATGAACCTGTTAGAAAGTCTAAGCCTTTAGCACTTAAATCTAAAGGAAAGTCATCAAAAGCTCTAATAGCTATAGAATCGGATGAAGAATCTCCTGAGGGAAGTTCTGAAGAAGATTCAGAAGCTGAGGAGCTTGCAATGCTTCTAAAAGGTTTTAGTACTTAATGAAAAGACAAAATAAGTTCTCTAACAGGAGTAGTAACTTCAAAGGATCTGGTTCCAAGAAGGAAGATCAGAAGGGTTGCTACAACTGCAAGAAGACTGGTCATTTCATAGCTGAATGTCCTGAGCTACAGAAGGAGAAATCCAAGAAGACCAACTCAAAATCAAGCAACTTCAGAAACAAGCTCAAGATAAGTCTTATGGCAACATGGGATGATCTTGATAATGAATCTGAATCTGATAAGGATGATGAAGAGGAAGCTAACCTAGCTCTAGTGGCAACAGTATCTTCTGATACATAGTCAGGCCCAGACTCTGAAGATGAAGATGAGGTATATTCTGAACTTACTCATTTTGAACTTGTTGATATAGTTAAGGATCTTATGAACCACCTCATAAACAAGTTAATTCAAATAAGATCTTTGGAAAAGAAATATAACTTGCTGTCTGATGAGAATCTTCAACTTCACAATCATATCAATGAGATTGATGAAGAAGTTAGAGAACTCAGAGAAATGGCTCATAAGAAGCCTGATGAAGTTCCAAGTAAGCAAGAAATTGCACTTCAGGAGTTCATCCTAACTGGAATCAACAGAAGTAAGGTTGCTTCTATGATTTACAATATTAATAGAAACAGGGGAAAATGTATTGGTTTCAAAAATGATTCATTCAATCATTCAAAGGAAACAAACCTATCATCCTGTTTTGGAGATATAATGAAAGGCACTGAGACTGCAGATCCTGAAGTTCTGAACAATTCAGAATCTAAAACTTCTGAACCTAAGGAAAAGATGAAGGCAAAATCTAAAACCTTGCCAAAATCTAACCAAAAGGTTCTAAGTCTAAGATTATGAGGAAAACAGACTCTAAATCTGAAAAGGTTCAAAGTCTGAAGAGATCAGAACCTAAGACAAGCAAGTCTCAGACTCTGAAAAATTCAGACTCAAATTTTCAAAAGACTGTGTTTGCAAAATCTTCAAAAGATAAGAAACCAGTTTATACAAAACCTTTTAAATCTCAGAATGTCAGACCAAAGGTACAAAAGAAGCCATATCCTTTCAGAACTAACCAAAGAGGACCCATAAAGATATGGGTACCTAAGTCTGAAATCATTTTTGTTGCAGATATGCTTAAAAGCCAAAGAAAAGGAGAAGTCTTGGTACCTGGACAGTGGTTGCTCGCGTCACATGACAGGAGAAAAGTCTATGTTCCAAACCCTGACCATGAAAGAGGGAGGAACTGTGGGATTTGGAGGAAACCAAAAAGGCAAGATCATTGAAATGATGTTTGGGATTTAGTTGCAAAACCAAATCACAAGAACATTATTGGAACAAAATGGGTGTTCAGAAACAAACTGAATGAACAAGGAGATGTAGTCAGAAACAAAGCTAGACTTGTTGCTCAAGGCTACAGTCAACAAGAAGGAATTGATTACACTGAAACATTTGCTCCAGTTGCAAGATTGGAAGCAATCAAGTTACTTCTTTCCTATGCAGTAAATCATAATATCATTTTATATCAAATGGATGTTAAGAGTGCTTTTCAAAATGGAGTCATTTCTAAAGAAGTGTATGTCAAACAACCTCCTGGTTTTGAAGATTTAAAACATCCAAACTTTGTTTTTAAGCTTAAGAAATCACTGTACGGTCTGAAACAAGCTCCCAGAGCTTGGTATGAGAGACTAAATAATTTCTTACTTAAAAATGATTTTGTAAGACAACAAGTTGACACTACACTGTTCAGAAAGACATCTTAATTGTTCAAATCTATGTGGATGATATTATATTTGGCTCTACTAATACCACTCTTTGTAAGGAATTCTCCCATCATGCTCATTTCAAATTCATCCTGCATTAACTTAGAGATAAAGCAAATCTTGGTTTTCGGTTCCCTTGTGATGGACCTGGAAGAGGAGGGACATGCCAAGTATCCGCTTGGGATCATGTCTTCTTAGGATTATTTTGGATGTACAATTCAATTTCTGTAGTAATATTCCATTTCAGTTGGAAAATGCATATATATATATATATATAGTAATATTCCATTTCAGTTGGAAAATGCATATATATATATATATATACTTGACAAAATATATATTTGTCATGTTAATTTATGCACATACGAGTGATTGGAACAAAAAAAAAAGTGGAGAAAGATGAAAGCGGAACGATTAATCTTATGTAGAGGTAGGGAAACACATAGATATGATTGAAAATTGAAATTTACGTATTTTATCCAACATGGTCTTACGCTTTTTAGATTTATGGTTTTTTTGTTCTCATGGATTTTGGTTTGGTTCCCCATATTTTTTTGTTCATTTTTCACTTTTTAATTTTTTTTTGTGTAAACTGGGTATCCTCCGCGTGCACAACTGCGGAGCCTAATCCCTCGAGAATCGTGGACTTTTAAATATTATTTTCCCGTGTACTTCAAAATATAAAAAAAAAAAAATTGCCCGTCGTATATAATAATTGAGGTAAATGGTGTCAACATAATTGTGATGATTAGCCACATAAGCACATTTTTAAGTGGTATCCATGAACTATCTTGACCCCACCAATAAATTGCTCATTTTTATTGATTGGTGGATAAATTACCCACCATTATTTAAAGGTAATCTAGAAAAAACCTTTTTGTTTTATAACCTTACAAGTATCTTTGTTTAAAAAGAAGTGGAACATTTACGTATCAATATATTATATGCTATTATAAATAGTATTTTTAGTAGTTTTTATAGATGCTCTCATAATAGATAATGTTTGTATATTAATAATATTAATACATTAATTAGATTACAAAATGACAAAATGTGCATTATGAGGAGGTCATCAAATTCACTATATATAGTAGCCACATTGTAACAATTCTTCACCAGCCTCATACACATATTAAGTTCTGAGCTTTTCCAATGGAGTTCACTCATCTCTCTGTTATCGTTGTTTTTTGTGTAAGCTATTTTGTTCTTCACTTGATCACTAGATACATGATTGAATGTCTCAACTTCAATTAATTTTTGTGATTCTGTAATATTTCATGCATTTTTCCTATGTGTTGACACATTATTAATGTACAATGTATATGTTTTCCATTAGCAATAGTACATTGATATTATTTTATTTTTTTGAGAGAAGCAATAGTATTGATCTTGAAAGTCTTGATAAATCAAAACGAGATGCATGCAACACATACAAAACTTCATTTTGCTAACAATGGCCAATGATCTATATATAGAAAGAGACAAAGGATGTTATTAACTCAGTCGGTCAGTACATTCAATGAATCACAATAGGGCTTCACTTTAAACATAACATTTTATCATACGTTATCATAAGTTATCATGACAAGTTTATGAAAATAAGTTAAAACCTATCATAAATTGTTTTTATACGCTTTTTAAGGGGCTTTCTTCATAAGTTCTTATGTCAAGTCAATCAAAATAGGATATTTATTTTTTGTTGATTTCATCGTTGTTCTGATTACATTGACATACAAATATTTCATAGTTGACTCTGCTGCAAATCAATGCATCGCAATCGGGGGAAGATTATTGGAAATCAATTTGGCCAAACAGTCCTATGCCTAAGGCTCTCTCGGATTTGTTGCAGCCTGGTTAGTAAATACTTTTTTTATTACTCTCTCTGTCTTAAAATAAGTTTGAATCTTATGTACTCCTTTGATATATTACAAGATTATTTACAAAAAAATTGTTTGTCCCTATATATAAAACTGACTATCTAAAAAATTCTAAATGCATTGATTAATATTTTTTAAAATATACTTGTTATTAATAATATCAATATGTTTAAAAATAAAAAAAGTAACATTAAATTCATTTATATACAAAAGTTAATTTAGTAATAATTACGTTTTGAGAAAAATTTACTACTTCAACAATTTTTTTAATGGGAAATTCTTGCTTACCCCTCAATAAAAGGTGGGTAATACTACCCATGTTGAGTTGGCCCAATCAAAACAATGTATTTATATAACATTAAAAATAATAGAAAACAAACAAATAACTTTGATTGGTGCCAACTCAGCATGGGTTGTGTTACCCACCTTTTATTGATGGGTACCCAAGTTGTCACCTTTTTTAATACACTTGATTTTTGATACATGTTCTTCTAAAAAGGGACAAAGATAGTGTACTTTTTAAAATAATCATTGACTGTATGAAGTAATTTTTGTTTATTAAATTATATTTATTGATACTAGTTTCTTTTTTTTGGACCAACTTTATTGATACTAGTTAAAAGAGTCATAAATGGATATGTTGATTATTAGAACCAAATGAAGCCATGAATTCATGTTAACCATTAGAGGTGAAGCCATGGATATGTTAACTACCCAAGCAAACCATTAATTCCCCAATATGAAATCCTTCAATTTCCACAATCAAGCCATGAAATCCTTGAATCGAATTGTAGGTACAAATGCAGAACTTTAGAGGTGAATCTTCGAATTTACGTACAATTGCAGCTGTATCAATTTCTAATTTGAAGTGCTTTTTTTTTTCTTCATAATACTAATTAGGAAAGGATGATTCTTTGACATGTTGTACTATAACTAATTTGAGTAGATAGATTGATTTATAATGAAAAGGATTCCTTTTCATATATTTTGCACTTGTATATTTTATAACTTATGAATTAGAAATTACTTCTGGTATTTCATGGTCCAGAGGGCGTAACCAATCTACCCATCAGAGGTGAAGAAAATAAGCAGTATTGGACCGTCTTTTTCAAACATGACTTATATCCTGGAAATAAAATTAGTTTGGGCTTCAACAAGAATAATGATGTTCAGTCTCAACCATTAGGAGCCAGAAAATGGAGTAAAAAAGAAAGTCAACCTTTTGGAGTTCGCCCATCGGTTGGAAAAACAAGTGAAGAAATAAGTCAACCTTTTGGAGTTCGCACATGGTTTGGAAAAACAAGTGAAGAAATAAGTCAACCTTTTGGAGTTCGCACATGGGTTGGAAAAACAAGTGAAGAAATAAGTCAACCTTTTGGAGTTCGCACATGGTTTGGAAAAACAAGTGAAGAAATAAGTCAACCTTTTGGAGTTCGCACATGGGTTGGAAAAACAAGTGAAGAAATAAGTCAACCATTTGGAGCACGCACATGGGGTGAAAAAGAAAGACAAAGCTTTGACAACTATTGTAGACACCCATCTGCTATAGGGGAAGATAAATATTGTGCATTATCCTTGAATTCAATGATGAATTTTGCCATATCAAAGCTCGGAACCAATATTAAGGTGATTTCAAGTTCCTTTGCCCAAAACCATGATCAATATAGGGTGGATGAAGTGAAGAAAATTGGAGACAAAGCAGTGATGTGTCATAGATTGAATTTCAAAGATATTGTATTTTATTGCCACCAAGTTAATGCAACAACAGTTTACATGGTGCCATTGGTGGCTTCTGATGGAACTAAAGCTAGGGCACTAACTATCTGTCACCATGATACAAGAGGTATGAATCCTGATGTTCTTTATGAAGTTCTCAAAGTCAGGCCTGGAACCATCCCTATTTGCCATTTTGTTGGCAACAAGGCCATTGCTTGGGTACCTAATAATGTTGTGGATGAATCTGTTGACCATCCTTATGTCATCTAGTTGTACATGCACAATATTTCTCCTTTATATTACATTTCACCTTCATAGACCTTTAATATATGGACTCGTCTTAAAGTGTGATATAGGGGGGAACATTTTGTGCAAATAACAAACCTTATATATAAAGTATAATCCATGTATTTGAAATAAATATAGTTCTAAACTAATTAGAACTATTGGTTTGGCTTTGTGGAATGGAAACACGCTGGTGGCCTATGTCCAATGTAATGTATGTTCGACTTGATAATGAACAAAAATGTTTATGTGTATTTGATGTAATATATTCTTGTTATATATAAGGACTCAATATCATGTAATCAGCATGGGAAAATTCTATCCTTGTTATTAGGTTTGTAACTACAAATGGTTGATGAGAAACTCGCCATATTGTTTTGGTCAAATTTTTAAAGAAAACTACTTTCGTTTCCTAATGAATTAAATGACTCATTTTGACACTAAAAATATGAAAAGTTAATGGGGAGACTCATAGAACGATAGTAGGAGAACACGTTGATGAGGTTGAAGTGGAGCACAAGAACAAAGTTGAATTTTGTGACCATTTTCAAAAAAAGATAACCTGAAACTTAGAGAACATCATCTCAAGTTGATACTTTGAGATAAGACAATTAGCTTAAAGTAGTTTTAATAACTATCTTCTTAGATGAATGCATTCTAATATAAGACAATAATACTACTATAAGTTTAATTATCGAACCGTAGTATATTTAGGGTCACAAGGTCTTTGATCCATCTTAATTTGATGTCCTAAAATGACAATTCAATTAGATATGATGAGCATTAGTTTGAAAGTAAGTGTTTGAAATTAAAAGGATTGAATTAAGAAGATCTTGTACTTGAAAATATATGACTGAATTATCCCAATAGAAAGTATACAAGTTTTCTTTTGGTGCTGACAATTACAAGTTTTCAATGGCATGTGCCATATATGAATTAGTAACTTCCATTTGTGTACAGCTCAAAGTTTTTGAGAGCAATTATTTACAAATGAATGAGCATTGCTAAGCAATGTAATTCATGGGATTTGGAAGCTTGAAGTATCTAACAGATACTGAAGAACCTCATAAATCGCTCCATTGATCACCAGAATTTCCAAGAATCCTGAATCCCTCTTTCTCCATCTCACCTCTCTTCTCTGATTTGTAAATTACAGCTAGTTTTCATTTATCATCTGAGAATCTGAACACAATAGCAGAACAGATTCAGAAAAATAAGCAGAAAAGAGAAAGCATCAGGGTATAAAATAAAAGAAAAGAGACAGCATCAGGGTATAAAATACAAGCTCAATTATTTTAAGTTCACAGACGAGGTAAATTATGCAGGCATTTCTCAACGGTACAATGATCCTAAAATTGTATAAGATCACAGTATAAGGAGAAGGCCTTTTACATTGTAAACATAGAATAAATATTGAGGAAAAGTGAAAAGCAAGAGTACTAATATAATCAGTGGCTGAACAAGCCACGTTAACGACCAACAACCGTGATATATGAAATGAATTTTTTCACACACAATGAAGTTTAAGAGATAAACTAATAACATGAAAAATGGAAGAGAAATAAGAAATCATGGAAACAATCACAGATAAATCTCACAAAAACAATTAATTTCGCGTGGATATATTCCGTACTAAAAAGCATTAATAATAGTGAATGTCTAAATATGATAACAAGTTGACAACAAAAAATAGGTTAGATTCTTAAAACATAAGCCAAAAACTAAGCGGATACAACTGTGTTTGGAAATCTATTGGAGATACTTCAAATGTATGTTTGAGGTCTCTCTAATGAATTTTCAAACATGCTCTGAATCATGATTTTCTGATTTTAAGGCATTAGATGTTAAAAAAGTGGGTTAATCCAAATCAATGATTAGGAAAGATTATGGATTTAATTAAAATCAGGTCCTAAACCTACTATATATTGTGATTCAAAATTATAGTATAAGCGCAGCTCGGTGCATTAAAGTTCCTGCATACGCATGGTCCGGCAAGGGGTTCTACCATTTGGTGTATTGTATTCAGCTTTACCATGTTTTTTTCACAAGAGACCATTTCCAGAACTTGAACCCGTGACCTAAGGGGTCTCACCATTTGGTATATTGTATTCACCATTTGGCAAAATAGCCAAAAATAAAAAACAGAATATCCAAAAGTAGGTGCATTAGGATCTTGGGATGAGGTTAGCAATAGTTTTGTGTTGTGTCATATCCTCTATTTGGAGGGAAGAGTGTCTGATTTTCTCAGCTTTGAGACCTTATTATTAGGTCTAAAATTCCTAAAGTCTTAAAGAAATAAAAAAATTGTGAGGAGCCAGAAAATGGATATCTGTAAGAGGTAATGACGTTGGTGAGGTAGGGCCTTAGAATAAGGGTTGAGTTTAATGATATAAGCTAGATTTAAAGGGTACAAAACCGAGTAAAATAAGTGTACGATGTTAGTGGTCTAAGGTAATAGACGATAATAATGATGAAATTAATATCTTAAGATAGGGTCTTAAGACTTAATAAGCCTACTCGTATAGACAGAAGATATTATGAGGAATGACGAAGGAGTAGTAAAAATCTTAAAGACTAAGAATGAAGGATAAGGTATGTTACTAGGAGTAAAAGATGTAGAAAATGAAGAGGAAATCAATGATGAGTGTAAGTTCTAAACATGACGTGAGTTTAAATAGAACAAGAGTTAGATATAAATAGACGAACATATGGTGTTAGTTAATGACGAGGTGCTTATGATGTAAGATGATGATGTAAATGACGTTATGATTGCTATAAGATGAATGACGAAAAATGACGAATGACGAAAAATGACGAATGACATGCTTGTTTCCTAATAACAAATGAAATGAGGAATGACTAAGACGTAAATATGGTGTGTGTTGTTTATGTGCCTTTCTAAATGATGTTTGGTGAGTTCTCATGCATCATATCATACTGCATAATGACGAGGCTAAAAGAGAGAAATGAGATTAGTTACAACTATCAACCAATTCTCAAGGTGAGATCAATCAGAAAATTATTTTTGATAAATGTTTACTTTGATATGGGTTTGATAAAGAAATTCAAGAGGCGTAGAGGAAATCAATTTTCTGGGATTAACGATTTTTTGTTTTTAAGAATCTTAGTTGTTGTTGGTTATAACTGTGGTCTAGTGATGAGATTAGGTGTTGTTGTTGTTTTTGAGTTGAAGAATTTTATGAATTAAGTTAAAGATTGTGTAATCTTGGGATCTATGGGTTTTGGGAGAATAAGAGATCAAGACCAAAAAATGAATTCGAGTTTTTTTTCCTTTTTCTTTTTTGGGTTTAAAGGTGTTGAAGATGGATGAAGGTGTATGTAGATTAAGAAAAGAAAAACAAATCATGTGATAGTGGTTCACTATTAGATTCAATAGTTTTGCATGAAACAAGTGTCTATTTTGTTTCAAATCGTAGGGTAAAAATTATATAAATTAATAATGTCTATGGTGGATCATTTATAATGTTGGTACACCTTATAATATTTGATTAAAATTAAGAGAAGGGGACCTAATATATTGAAAGAAACATATTTAAAGAACCAAAACGAAACTTTTATTAATTATGTGACCAAAATGATCTAAGTGTTGCAGCCAGAGATCCTTTTGCACCTCATCTTTAAGCTAAAATTAAAAAAGAAGTTATCTCTTTCAAAAAAACAAAAGTTATCTCTAACGATCTTTCGTCTTTGTCAATATGCATTATAACCAAACATCATGACATCTTAATATATTTTTTTTTGAGGGAGTGACAGCTTAATATATTTAGTTTTTTAAATGCAATCATGGCCTCATTAATCAGCAGTCAACAATAACATACAAATAATATCAATAATGCATCCAAATATACTTTATATTATAGACACTTGTGTCTGATGATTATAATAAACTCATTTTATAAAGAAATTATTAAGTGCTGCCAAGAAAAAGCATTGAAAAACGCCACCATATCAGATCCCCTCCATATTATAATCGTTTATTCTTTTGAACGATCCTTGTAATAATCCTTGTTAACTAGTTCAGTTGACTAATTTTATATAGAAGACTAGCGATCAAACGATCACTTCATATCCGTCTATCTGTTTTTTATACGGCGTGAATCCGGGTAAATTATAAACAATGTTTATAAATTTTTTTGATTATATTCAAAATCATTTTTTTTCAAATTACTGATATAGATATTCGTGACTTTTAAATCAGACAGAGTCAATTGATGTTTAGTTTAGGGACGACAATGTGTACCCTTTGGGCAGGGTACTATAGTGACCATCTTCATACCTGCGTTTCTAAAAAATCCCCATACCCGAGTCCATACATTCATGGACAACAAGTTTGGTTCCCGTCCGCATACCCTATGGGTATATAAACGCATGTACTCGCGCCCATTACCCGCACATTCACAACAAAAGATAATAAATAACAAACAATATCACAACATAATTAAAATATGATCTGAAATCTTTTAATTCAACATATAAAATATTACACAACATATTATTTAGTCAAATAAAAAACATCTAAAATAAAAATAAAAAAAAAAAACAAGTGCATATTACAATAAATTTCAAAGACTTAGGATTATTTAACTAACTTTAATATCGAATAAAATTATTTGTATAGTCTATATAATGTGCGGGAATGGGGCGGGGTGAGCACTAGAGTGCCCGTATCCGCGCCCATACCCTTTCAAATTTACGGGTAATTACCCGAGCCCGCACCCATACCCATCAATGCGGGGGTATTTGTAAAGCCTCAATCCCCGAGAACATAAATATAAAGATAAATCACGCATTTATCATACATTGGAACCTTGCTACTTCAACATACATCTCTTATCACATGTTCATTATATCAATTTCATCAACACAATCATATCGCAGTGGAATAAAAACATAATCAACATCATACAAATGTCATGTCTTGGTCATAACTGTTGGAACAAAATGTATGAACAAGTCCCTTTTGAGTTTTAATGATAACAAAGTGTTAAAAAGAAAATTGGATACGCTAATACTTGTTCTAGTGTGCAGGACCATATACTTAAAAATTATGTATCTAACAGTGGTTCTGAAAGATCAAGTTAAGAGCGAAGAAAAACTTTGAAGCTTGTGTTGCAAGTCTGTAGACATTCAGGATCTGAAGATCAGCGTCTGAAGAATAGTGTCTGAAGATCAGCGTCTGAAGATTGGAGTCTGAAGTTCAGAGTCTTAAGACTGGGAGACTGAAGTCTGAAGTCTGAAGACTAGGAGTCTGAAGTCTGAAGTCTGAAGGAAACTCAGAAGTCAACTGATGTCACTGTCAAAAGTACAGTACGACAAGACCTCTGCAAAAATTTCAGAGTCAGAACCACTCTCTACAACTTTGTCTCCCTGGATGAAACACGCAATCCATATCAAGGATGAAATCAACGATGGATGAAGCTTCAAATTCAAACGACTCTATTGATGACCTGGCACCTTCTCAACGGCTCTTTATTCCTCTATAAAGGACTGAAGATTTGAAGAAGAAAATAACAAGACTCTGCAATTTTGAAAGCGCCAATACTCTGTCAAATTCGAAACTCTCAATAACTTAGAAATTCTTACAAAATTTCTTATCTTAGAATTTCTTAAGTATAGAGTCTGAAACTGTGTTGTATTCTGTGAACACCACTAATAGTGTTGAGTATTTTGATGTTGGCTGCATATTTTGGCAAAACCAAAGTATTGAATAGAAGCATCTCCATATCTAGAACATTTCTTCAGTTGGAAGTTTTTCATTTTGAAGCTGTTCAGAAGCTCAAAACTACATCAGAAGCTGAATGCTCATCAGAAGCACTGTAGCACTTCAGTAGCAGTTTCAGGTTCTGAAGTCCAGCGTTGACTTATGTTGACTTCATCAGAAGCTGGTTATTTTCATGTTATTTCTGTGCGAATCTTTGCAAGATTTAACAAGGAATTATCCACGCATATTGTTCTAGAATGCTGGATTGTTTTGGAGAAGATTTATTGAAGATTTGGTTTGTTGTTATGGAAACACGTATTTTCCTGATACAATCTTTTGAAGATACAAAGTGCTTTTATTTGTTTCCTTATTGGACCAATCTTATTTCAGAAACAAATCATGTGCAGAAGATTAGTTTGTTATTTATGCTGCAAGACTGAAGGCTATAAATAGAGGAGGGCTGCTGCTATTCAAGACACACGTAGAACAGAGTATAATTCAGAAATAGAGTCTTTGTTTTTAAAACTTAGAGTTTTTATTGTGCACCACTCAGGTTGAGTTGGTTTAGGTTTGTTATTGAGTTGTAACTTCATTCTAAGCCTGTAGGTACGAATGAAGGTTTGTCATTGAAATTGTGTTCAAAACAGGGTAGTTTTTAAGGGTTGTTCAAGTAGCTGGGTTTAGTTGCTTGAATAGGAAGTTATAGGATTCTAATACTCAGAGTTGGGTAGAAGTCTAACTAGGAGGAGTTTAATTGCTAAGGCTGGGAACTGGGAGTCAGTGTCTTGAGTCTTTGGGTTAAATCCTATAGTGGATTTCCTTCCTGGATTGGTATCCCCCAGAGTAGGAGGTGTTTACTCCGAACTGGGTTAACAAACCTCTGTGCCTTTTTACTTTCCTGCACTTTAATTTGCTGCCTGTGTGTGTTTGTGTTTGTGCTCTGTTTTGCAAATTATTGTGTCCTGTGTGTTGTTCAGAACCTGTTTGGTTCAGAACCTGATTTCTCTTAAGTATTGCCTGGCCAGAATTTCAATTGGCATCAGAGCAGGCACCCTGCCTGTATTGTTGGGTGAGATCCAGAGGGATTAATTTCTGGTAAGGATGGATAGAGAAGGAGGGTATGTCAATAGACCACCCCTACTAGATGGCACAAACTATGAGTATTGGAAGTCAAGGATGTGTGCTTTTCTAAAGTCTATTGACAGCAGGACTTGGAAAGCTGTGATTAAAGGCTGGGATCATCCTGTGTATACAGACAAAGATGGTAACAAGACTGAGATTCTGAAGCCTGAGGAGGAATGGACCAAAGCTGAAGATGATCTGTCACTGGGAAATTCAAAAGCTTTGAATGCTATCTTTAATGGTGTTGATCAGAACATGTTCAGACTTATCAAACAATGTACTGTGGCTAAGGATGCTTGGGAAATTCTGAAAACCACTCATGAAGGAACTTCTAAGGTGAAGATGTCCAGATTGCAGCTGCTGACCACCAAATTTGAGAACCTGAAGATGAAGGAAGATGAATCTATTCAGGATTTTTACATGAATGTGCTGGACATGGCAAATTCTTTTGATTCACTTGGAGAAAAGATGACTGATGAGAAGTTAGTCAGAAAAATCCTCAGGTCCCTGCCCAGAAGATTTGACATGAAGGTCACTGCAATTGAGGAGGCTCATGATATTTCTGCTATGAAGGTTGAGGAGCTGATTGGGTCTTTGTTAAATTTTGAGACTGCATTCTGCAAACAGCCTGATAAGAAAGGGAAAGGTATAGCTTTTACTGTGAATGCTGAAGCTGATGATCAACAAGAGTCTGATGAGGATGACTTATCAGAAGCTCTGGTGTTGCTGGGAAAACAATTCAACAAGATTCTGAAGAATGTTAACAGAAAAGCCAAAGCCAAAGGTCAGAATTTCAGATTCAATAACAAAAAGCAACAAACTGATGAGAAGAAGACCAAGTCTGAGGAGAAAAGTAACCAAGCCAAAGGTGTGCAGTGCTATGAGTGTGAGGGCTATGGGCATATCAAATCTGAATGTCCTACTTTTCTTAAGAAACAGAAGAAGAGCCTAGCTGTTGCATGGTCTGATGATGGTTCTGAAGAAGATGATGATAGTGAATCTGGTATGTGTGATACTGGTCTGGTAGTAAGGTCAGGAGCTATCTTGAAGAAGGAAGCTGTTTTAGAGTCTGAGACTTTTTCAGAGTCTGACTCAGAGTCTGAAGCCTCATCTGTGTCTGAAGCTGCTAAAACTTCATATGATGAACTAGCTAACAACTACAGGAAGCTGTATACCAGAAGTGCTGAGGTTTGCAAACAAGTGCTGGATCAGAAGGAGACTATTTTTCAACTGGAGGCTGAAAAAGGTGAACTGTTAGTGCAGAATTCAGATTTAAAAGAAGAAGTGAATCAACTGAACTCCCAACTTGATCAGATGAAAAAGCAAGTTAGGATGATGAACTCAGCTACTGATAAGTTGGAGGAGATTCTAGATGTTCAGAAGCAAGGAAAAACTGGTTTAGGTTTTGTTGATCAGACTCAGAACCCCAAACAGAAGATTTTTGTTAAAGAATTTGCTCCTGCCACTAAAACTGATAATCCTATGTTTGTGAAAGCTCAGAAGAGACCTCAGATGCAAGGTCAGAAGCATGTTCAGATGCAAAGTCAGAAGCATGGTCAGATGCTACCTCAGAAGCAACCACAGAAATCTTTCAGAAACAGAAGTAGGAGGAATCATCCATGGGTCTGTCATCATTGTGGAAAGAAAGGGCATATCAAACCATTCTGCTTCAAACTTTATGGCTATCCTGAACATTTTCAGTATAGAAGAGTGGAACCAGCTGCTATCAGACACAATGTTCAGAAGGTATGGAAGCCCAAAGTTCAGAATGTAGGTCTTATAGCTCATACTTCTTTGAGAGCCACTTCAAAAGAAGATTGGTATTTTGATAGTGGATGTTCAAGGCACATGACTGGTGTGAAGAAGCTGCTGAGCAATATCAGATCATACTCCAGAAGTTATGTAACATTTGGAGATGGTGTAAAAGGTCAGATTCTGGGTATTGGTGATTTAATCAGAGAAGGTTTGCCCAGACTTAATGATGTGCTACTGGTGGAAGGATTAACTTCAAATCTGATCAGTATTAGCCAACTTTGTGATCAAGAATTGAAGGTTAATTTCAACAAACTAGAATGTATTGTTACTGATCAAAAAGATAAGATTCAGATGAGAGGCTGCAGATCCAAAGACAACTGTTACTTGTGGGTTTCTGAAGAAGAAAGAAGTCTGACTTCTTGTCTTATGAGCTCAGAAGAGGAAGTCAAACTCTGGCACCAGAAACTGGGACATTTGCACTTAAAAGGCATGAAGAAAATCCTAAGTTCTGAAGCTATCAGAGGTGTGCCTAATCTGAAGATCAATGAGGACAATGTTTGTGGTGACTGTCAAATTGGAAAACAAACAAGAAAGTCTCATCCCAGATTAGTTCACCAGGTAACTACTAAAGTATTAGAACTTGTACATATGGATTTGATGGGGCCTATGCAAGTAGAAAGTATTGGAGGAAAAAGATATGCTTTTGTAATGGTAGATGACTACTCAAGATATACATGGGTCAGCTTTGTTAGAGAAGAGTCTGACACTTTTGAAGTTTTCAAAGAGATGTGCATCCAACTACATAGAGAGAAGGATAGTGGGATTATCAGAATCAGAAGTGATCATGGCAAAGAATTTGAAAACAAGAGCTTTTCAGAATTCTGTGCTTCTGAAGGTATAAAGCATGAGTTTTCTGCACCTATCACACCTCAGCAAAATGGTGTAGTTGAGAGGAAGAACAGGACTTTAGCAGAATGTGCAAGGGTTATGCTGCATGCTAAGAAGCTGCCATATATGTTTTTGGGCTGAAGCCATGAACACTGCATGTTATATCCATAATAGAGTCACTCTGAAGAAGGGAACAACTTGTACCTTATATGAACTATGGAAAGGAAGGAAGCCTACAGTCAAATACTTCCATGTTTTTGGGAGCAGATGCTACATTTTGGCTGATAGAGAAAATAGGAGAAAGCTGGATCCTAAGTCTGATGAAGGCATATTCCTGGGTTATTCAGTAAACAGCAGAGCTTATAGGGTGTTTAATTCAAGAACTAAAGTTGTGATGGAGTCCATTAATGTGGTAATTGATGATCTGACTGCTGAGAAAGATAGAAGTGAGTCTGAAGTTGTTCCAGAGTCTGAACCATCAGAAGAACAAACTTCAGAAGCAGAAATTCATCCAGAGTCTGAAGAAGCAGATGTACATCCAGAACATGATCCTACAAATAAAGGGCCATCTATTAGAATTCAGAAGGATCATCCTAAGGAGCTTATCATTGGGAGTTTGGATCAAGGGGTCAAAACCAGGAGATCAGATGCTGCAGCTACTGATTCATGCTTTGTGTCAAAGCTTGAACCTAAAAATGTGAAAGAAGCCCTGACTGATGAATTTTGGATTGAAGCAATGCAAGATGAGTTGAATCAATTCAAAAGGAGTGAAGTATGGGATCTGGTTCCAAGACCTGAAGGGTTGAATGTGATTGGCACTGAGTGGATATTCAAGAATAAAACAGATGAAAAAGGTATTGTAGTCAGAAACAAAGCAAGGTTGGTTGCTCAAGGCTATACTCAAGTAGAGGGATTGGATTTTGATGAGACCTTTGCACCAGTGGCCAGACTAGAGTCCATAAGACTGCTGTTGGGTGTCTCCTGCATTCTCAAGTTCAAGCTATTTCAGATGGATGTGAAGAGTGCATTTCTGAATGGATATCTGCAAGAAGAAGTGTATGTTGAACAGCCTAAAGGTTTTGTGGATCCTAAGTTTCCAGAACATGTGTACAAGTTAAAGAAGGCTTTATATGGATTGAAGCAAGCACCAAGGGCATGGTATGACAGGCTGACTCAGTTTCTTGTGGCTCAAGGTTACAGAAAAGGAGGTTCTGATAAGACTTTGTTTGTGAAAGATGAAAATGGGAGTCTGATGATTGCTCAGATTTATGTGGATGATATAGTGTTTGGAGGGATGTCTCAGAAGATGGTCAAACTGTTTGTTCAGCAGATGCAGTCAGAATTTGAAATGAGCTTAGTTGGTGAACTGACTTATTTTCTTGGATTACAAGTCAAGCAAATGGAAGATACAATCTTCATCTCTCAGAGTAAATATGCCAAGAACATAGTGAAGAAGTTTGGTATGGAATCTGCTGCTCACAAGAGGACACCAGCTGCTACTCATCTGAAGCTAACCAAAGATGAACATGGAGTATCAGTTGATCAAAGTCAATACAGAAGCATGATTGGGAGCCTATTGTACTTGACTGCAAGCAGACCAGACATTACTTTTATTGTAGGAGTATGTGCTAGATATCAAGCTGATCCTAAGATGAGTCATCTGACACAAGTTAAAAGGATCCTGAAGTATGTGAACCGCACAAGTAACTATGGAATCATGTACTCACATAGTTCAAGTTCTGAATTAATGGGATATTGTGATGCTGACTGGGCTGGAAGTGCTGATGACAGGAAGAGCACATCAGGAGGATGTTTCTTTCTAGGGAACAATTTAATTTCTTGGTTCAGCAAGAAACAAAACTGTGTTTCATTGTCAACTGCTGAGGCTGAATATATTGCTGCTGGGAGTAGTTGTTCACAACTGGTTTGGATGAAACAGATGCTGGAGGAGTACAACTTGAAACAAGGTGTTATGACATTGTTATGTGACAATTTGAGTGCAATCAACATCTCTAAGAATCCAATACAGCACAGCAGAACTAAACACATTGATATCAGACATCATTTTATTAGAAACCTTGTGGAGGACAAGATTGTTCAGCTGGAAGATGTAGCTACTGAAGAACAAGTTGCTGACATTTTCACAAAGGCCTTGGATGCTAAGCAGTTTGAAAACTTAAGGAGCAAGTTAGGTGTGTGTTTGCATGAAGAGTTATAGCAATTACTGCAAACTGGATGTGAGGAAGCTAGAGTACCTGCCAGTTGTGCCTATGCTAAGTGTGATCCTGAACCTGAGTCTGAATCTGATATGGTTTCAAGGATCTGTGTTATCTGTTTTGATTTCATTCCCTATTTGAAGTCTTAGATTTGTCAGAATTTTGTGGCTAAAAAGGGGGAGAAAATCTTATGTAATGTGTTGGCTTTGATACCAAGTGTTGCTGCTCAGAGAATTAGTTCTAATTCAACTTTCAGTGTTATTCAGAAGTTGTGTGAAGCTTAGTATTCAGAACCAGTTGCAACAAGAGCTGTCAAGATGTTATTGAGGGGGAGTATGTGTCTCAGGGGGAGTACAAAGATTATTGTTATGGTCCTGAGTGTTTCTGTGATCCTGAGGTATGGTCCTGAAGAACAATTGTGTTCAGCTCCTGAAGTGTTGACTCTGATATGCTCTGATACCATAAATTCAGAAGTAAAGGGGAGTTTGATGTATGCTGAGTGTATGCTGAGTTGCAGGGGGAGTGTGTGTGATGATCAGGAGTTGATCAGTAGCTCTGATACCTTGGAGTAGCTCTGATACCATGATTGTGATGATCAGGAGTTGATCAGTACTTGGTTTATGTGTGCTTCAGTAGCTGATATGAACTGAAGCTGGTTTGTGTTTCTCATGATAGTCATAACTGAATCCGCTGCTAATTACTATGTTATGATTGATCAGTGTGGAGTTCTTCATTGCTGAGTTGATTTTAAGGGAGATTGAAGAACTTGGATGGTTTTAGCCAAAAATTTGCCAAAGGGGGAGATTGTTGAGTATTTTGATGTTGGCTGCATATTTTGGCAAAACCAAAGTATTGAATAGAAGCATCTCCATATCTAGAACATTTCTTCAGTTGGAAGTTTTTCATTTTGAAGCTGTTCAGAAGCTCAAAACTACATCAGAAGCTGAATGCTCATCAGAAGCACTGTAGCACTTCAGTAGCAGTTTCAGGTTCTGAAGTCCAGCGTTGACTTATGTTGACTTCATCAGAAGCTGGTTATTTTCATGTTATTTCTGTGCGAATCTTTGCAAGATTTAACAAGGAATTATCCACGCATATTGTTCTAGAATGCTGGATTGTTTTGGAGAAGATTTATTGAAGATTTGGTTTGTTGTTATGGAAACACGTATTTTCCTGATACAATCTTTTGAAGATACAAAGTGTTTTTATTTGTTTCCTTATTGGACCAATCTTATTTCAGAAACAAATCATGTGCAGAAGATTAGTTTGTTATTTATGCTGCAAGACTGAAGGCTATAAATAGAGGAGGGCTGCTGCTATTCAAGACACACGTAGAACAGAGTATAATTCAGAAATAGAGTCTTTGTTTTTAAAACTTAGAGTTTTAATTGTGCACCACTCAGGTTGAGTTGGTTTAGGTTTGTTATTGAGTTGTAACTTCATTCTAAGCCTGTAGGTACGAATGAAGGTTTGTCATTGAAATTGTGTTCAAAACAGGGTAGTTTTTAAGGGTTGTTCAAGTAGCTGGGTTTAGTTGCTTGAATAGGAAGTTAGAGGATTCTAATACTCAGAGTTGGGTAGAAGTCTAACTAGGAGGAGTTTAATTGCTAAGGCTGGGAACTGGGAGTCAGTGTCTTGAGTCTTTGGGTTAAATCCTATAGTGGATTTCCTTCCTGGATTGGTATCCCCCAGAGTAGGAGGTGTTTACTCCGAACTGGGTTAACAAACCTCTGTGCCTTTTTACTTTCCTGCACTTTAATTTGCTGCCTGTGTGTGTTTGTGTCTGTGCTCTGTTTTGCAAATTATTGTGTCATGTGTGTTGTTCAGAACCTGTTTGGTTCAGAACCTGATTTCTCTTAAGTATTGCCTGGCCAGAATTTCAAATAGTATATCAAGTGTTCAACTCAAACATATTCTTTTGTAAATCTGTTTGATTAGGAGGTCTCTTACTTTGTGTTTGAGCATTTGGAAGTCTCTTACTCTGTGTTTGAGCATAGGAAGTCTCTTACTTTGTGTTTGAGCATTTGGAAGTCTCTTACTTTGTGTTTGAGCATAGGAAGTCTCTTGCTTTGTGCTTGAGCAATTTGTAATCATTGGATTATAGTGAAAAATCTCTTGTAAGTGACAAGGGGACTGGACTACTTCCGGGTTGTGGAAGGAACCAGGATAATTGCTTATGTCCTTCTCTCTCTCTCTCTCTCTCTCTCATTTACTTTCCATCCGCTGCATTATAACTTTGAACATAGCTTCAGACTATGACCTCCAACCAGACTCTGAACTATCATTAAGTTTTTGAGAAAGAAAAAGCCAACACAATTCAACCGCCCTCCCCTTCTTGTGTTTTTCTCAACTTCAGTTGGTATCAGAGCTCCGGTTCTGATATTCAATCACCTAACAGTGAGTCAATCAAGATCCTGAGAAAAACATGTCTTCTAGTGGTTCCCCTCAAACTACTCCTGGAAATAACTCTGCTGTATCATATGACTATGGTACAGATGACAAGCAATCACAATCACATCGTAGACCTCCTATGTTTACTGGTGACCCTGAAAAATTTTCATGGTGGAAAAGCTAGATGTACAGTCATATCATTGGAATAGATGATAACCTTTGGGATATCATTGAAGATGGTGTAACTATACCAGTTGATGAAGAAGGAGTAGCTATTGATAGAAAAAGCCTTACTGATGCTGAAAGAAAGATTTACAGAAAGCATCACAAAGTAAGAGGTATTATTGTGGACTCTCTGATGGCGATTTTCGCAAGTGTACGAAATCGTTCAAGTAGTAAAGTTTAAAACGGTAAACCGAGTGTCGAACACAAGGACTGCGTTAACAAATCGAATGTAATTTTGATTACTCAGTTGAACAAAAGGGTACGAGGTTTGTTTAATTGCAAATAAGAAAAAGTGCGTAAAATAAATTGGTTTGAAAATAAGAGATAAAAGCTTGTCAGGGATGAGCTTCACTAGACTCCGAACTCAGGTTGATTACCTAACCATCGATCATTGAATTTGTTTAATGAATCACGACCTAATTCTCTTAAATAATCTTGCCCTAATTCCTTAGTGACAAAAACTTTAATTCTAAAGTAAACCCTAATTCCTTAGCAAGTTTTATAGTTAAGAATTAAGCATGAATGGACATTAATTAGTACACGGTTTCAAGGGTTTGTATCTATTCCTAGATTACAAAGGCGAGAATTTCTTAACTTAGGCATTCATATATTCCACTTCCGTTTCACAATATGAATCATACAACAATTTAATGATGATCAATCAATAAAAGCATTAAGCATAAAGCTAAGAAACATGATTCAATAAATTCATTCAAAGATCAGATTAGGGTTGCAAAACAAGAGTCATCATCCAGCTATTCTCATCCCTAACAATGGAGAACTTAGCTACTCATAATTGAATTACAAAATAGCATAATCAATAATAACATAGGAACATACAAAGACTGATTGTGAGTTGGATGGGGTAGCCACCGCTTCAGTTCTTTGCTCTCAAAATCGCGCTTCTCTTCTCCAAGTTTCCGAACCCTTGTTTCTGAAAACGATTCAGCTAAAATAGGAAATTCTGATCGCAAAATCGTGACACGATTCCAAAATCGTGACACGATCCTTCATTAAAACTCCCAAGGATTGCGCAAACTGATCTCCCAATCGTGACACGATTATACAATCGTGACACGATTCTGTAGGCAGGATTTGATCTCTTCTCTGGTTAAGAAATCGTGACACGATTCCCAAATCGTGTCACGATGTAGTCACTTCATGCTCTGATGATTTCTTGCTCTTTTGTACCTCAAACTGTCTCAAAATGCTGACAAAAGATGATAAAACTAACACAAACTCTTAATAAATTACGTAATGACAGGGTGTCATCACAACCCCAAACTTAAATCATTCCTTGTCCTCAAGGAATTTACCTGCAACATTGACAACTACAGCAAAGTAACAATCACATAATCAAGTAGCAGTACCAAAAGTTCAACACCTTGCCAGCCATGTAATGGGTTAGCCGGCCAATTCTTCTCCTTCAACAATTCACAACTCCACGCAAAGGTTTGATAAGGGTTTCCACTCAATCACATGCAAAACTATGAATTGCCATAAGCTAGAAAAGTTTCTAAGCATCAATCAAAGTCAATATTATGTACACACTTTTAAGGACTTTTAGGGTTATAACGGGGCTGAGGTTACAGGTGGGATCATTTGGAACGTAGGCTTTCAACAAAAAATTTGGAGTTAAGCATATTCCTACTGGTCTACCCAATAATACGCACAAAATAACCTTAAGGGCTAGAGAATTGAATCACACAAAAGAAATACCGATCACACTTATGTCTTGAAGCATTTGAATTCTTTTTTTTTTTTTTGAGCTGCAAAATCAGCTTAATTTACATGCTTTTCTTTTTCACACATTTTTGTTTTTGACACAAAGTGATCTTCTCAAATTTTTCTTTTCTCTAGCACCCTACCCCAAACTTAAAATGTTGCTAGTACCATGAGCAACCCCAAACTTGAACAATTGCATGATCAAATACCCAAACAATGCCTAACTCCAACATACATTTGGGAATAATCCTATGGTCTCTAGGCTTGTAATGTGGTGTGTTACCGAAAACAATGGGATCTGTCCTAAAGGCTCAACTGGGCTTAAACAATGGATAATTCAATATAAACCAGGTTGGCTACAAAGGCTCAAGGGACAAGCAATTTGCCTTAGTGTGTACACAATATAACCAATCAATAACAGAGAAAAATCGCAAGTTCTAGAATCATAGATGCATGGAACACTCTTTAAAGTAAATTGAAAAATAAAATTTGGCCATGGAACCTTACATGTTAAGATATCTGGGAGTTGTGATTACGCTTGCTCAAACTGCCGAATACTTCAACCGATGAGTGTGGCCTCTACCTCCTTTGAACTTTTGGTGTACCACTCAATCAAAGATTATGACTAAGCTGAAGGAAATCAACATCACAAATAAACGCATTGATAACAAACAAGTACTGAATTATTACACACGGGGATAAGAGAAATAAAACAGAAACAAATAACATTGTTCAAACAAAATAGAAAGTACAAAAGCAAAAGGCAGCAAAAATACAATTGTAACAAAACAAAACAAATCAAGGCTGGCTCTGGTCCATCTCCTGCAGCTCCTGCTCAGAAAACCAAGTATGGGGAGGAGCAGTGTTCATCTCCTCCATGAAATGCGCTGCATTCCTCCGGTCAGTGTCATCAAAATCTGCAGTAATCTCCTGCTCCCTGCTCGCAGCTCTCCCTCTCTGCTCCTCAAAGAATTGCAGCATACTGTCCCGGTTCCCCTCGAAGCGCTCATAAGACCCGGTGGGCGGCCGCCTATGGAGATGAGCCTCTGCAGCAAACTCCTCAGAGAACCTCGGACGGTTCCCATAGAGCAGATCAGAAGTCTCGTTCATCCAGTTGGCAGATGTGTACATGTAGTCCAGCATCATAGGATGAATCGGTGGATAGGACGGCTGCTGACTGCTCCCCTCTCCCGGATATGTCTGTGATGGCGGCTGAGGCGGTGCCTGTCCCTGCTGATCCTGCTCCTCTCTCGGGCCTCCTCCCCGCAGGAACTCCTCATACTCCGCGACGAAAGCATCCATGGTGCGCTCGGTGATTGGCTTCATCGTCGGGACATCGATGTCGGACCGGTACTCCTCCACTTTAGCCTCCTCACACAGCCAGCAGATTAGGCTGCTATGGGCCACTGACTTCAGTTTGCTCGTTGCTATTTCCCGGATGTTGTTGGCTATCAGCTCGCCAACATTGATGTCCTCACCAGACAAAATGGCATCAATGGTCAGAATTCTCTTCAGAGGGATTTCAGAAGTGCAGGAGGTGCCCTCCAGCGTCTGAACTACAAACGAAGCCCATGCCTTAGGGGATGGCATGAAATCCGCTTTGGCCAGCATCCGAGCTTTCCTCCAAGTCGTGCCTGGCCTGCACAGAGCAGTCAACAATCCAGCATAGTCATCCTCTGTCATATCCTTGACGGCAGCTCGTCTTCGCTTGACCCCACACTCGTCCGGAGCAGTCAAACCCAGCAATTGATTTATAGCATCGGGGCTATAATCAATGGTCTTGCCACGGACAAATGACTGATACCTGTTAGGGGAGAATCGGGCATTGGCATAGAATTCTAACGTCACAGTTTTGTTGGAGGCGGTGAAAACCATATTGTTCAGAAGCTCCCATTGCCTAGCCTGCAGCATGCTTTCAAATTCTGAGTACTTACCCAAATGGACAACATCAAACCTTCGCTCCATAACAAATTTGTAAGCTTTGATTTCCACGAACCGGTCCTGAGCATTTTTGTTGATAAACTTGAATGCAGCGTGTGAGGGTGGTGCGGTTTCAGTGCGGGTGGTGGTTGGTTTTCGTTTGGTGGTGTTTTTGGTTGGTTTGGTGGTGTCTGTGGTTTTTGGGCGTTTGGAGGTGTGTTTTGTGCGAAGGACGGGAGGCATGGTGGATAATTGTTGGTTAGAAGATGGAATTGGGGGTAGGGAAGATGTTGGTGGTGGCAGAAAGTGCTGAGATTCGTGGGCAAGAAGAGTCTGTGGACAATTGGACAGAGTAACGGCTAGGTTTGGAATGGTGGGAAAGCAGTTTTTGAATGGGGTATATATAGGCTGGGAAAAATCGTGTCACGATTTGGTGGGATCGTGACACGATGGTGTTGTAACGGTCATATTTTTCAAAAATTTGCAGCAATCGTGTCACGATGTGAAGTAATCGTGTCACGATTGCAATTTTTCAATTCAAAACATCTCAGAATCGTGTCACGATTGCAGCATCGTGTCACGATTTTGATGGCAGAAAGTTTGGTAATTTGGAGCATTGAAATCGTGTCACGATGAGGGGATCGTGTCACGATTTTGCTTGGCAGAAAGACTCACATTTTCAAGGGAAAATCGTGTCACGATTTTGGAATCGTGTCACGATTTTATAGGCAGAGAGGACAAATTTTGAAGGAACAAAATCGTGTCACGATTTTGCAATCGTGTCACGATTTTGTTAGGCAGAGAGCCCATTTTTGTAACTTAGAAAAAATTGCTGCCCTGAAAATGATGTTGCCACAATTAATTTTTGCTTTTATTTGAAAGATAAAAAGACATAAAACAAAGGATACTGAGTGGGTTGCCTCCCACCTAGCGCGTGTTTAACGTCCCGAGCCTGACGTACCACAGGATCATGTGGATTTCAGTGTGATCGACTCGGTCGGACGCTCAAATTCGACTCCAAAGTATGGTTTGAGCCTTTGTCCGTTGACCTTGAAGGTTCTTTCCGAGTCAGGGTCCTTCACCTCCACCGTTCCATAAGGGAATACCTTCACCACTTTGAATGGTCCTGACCATCTGGACCTCAGCTTTCCAGGAAACAGCTTTAACCTGGAATTGAAAAGAAGAACTAGCTGCCCTTCCCTAAATTCCCTATTTTGAATCTTCTTGTCATGCCATTTCTTTGTTTTTTCTTTAAAAATTTTGGCATTCTCATAGGCTGAATTCCGGAATTCATCTAACTCATGGAGTTGAAGAATCCGGGATTCGCCTGCTTTTGCGAGATTAAAATTCAGGAATTTAGTGGCCCACAAAGCTTTGTGCTCTAGTTCCAAAGGTAAGTGACAAGATTTTCCATAGACAATTTGAAAAGGAGACATACCTATAGGGGTTTTGAACGCAGTTCTGTATGCCCACAGTGCATCATCCAGCTTGACGGACCAATCCTTCCGTGAGGAATTCACAGTCTTCTCTAGGATTTGCTTTATCTGTCTATTTGAAACTTCCACCTGTCCACTCGTCTGAGGATGATATGGTGTAGCAATCCGGTGATGCACATTGTACTTTTTCAGCAAAGTTTCCATCTTCCGATTGAGGAAGTGTGATCCTTCATCACTGATTAACGCTCTAGGGACCCCAAAGCGTGAGAAAATATTTTTCTGAAGGAAAGAAATTACTACCTGAGCATCATTGGTCTGCGTGGCGATAGCTTCCACCCACTTAGAGACATAGTCCACTGCCAACAGAATGTAAACCTTTGAATATGAGGATGGGAATGGTCCCATAAAATCAATACCCCATACATCAAAGATTTCCACTTCTAACACAGGGTTCTGAGGCATCTCGTGTCTTTTGGAAATATTTCCTGTGCGTTGGCAGCGGTCACATCTCTTGACATAGGCAAAAGCATCCTTAAACAAGGTTGGCCAAAACAAACCGGATTGGAGCACTTTTGCAGCAGTCCTATCTCCACTAAAGTGACCACCGTAATTGGAGTCATGACAATGCCACAACACCTTTTCCTGCTCTTCTTCAGGGACACATCTCCTCAACAGTCCGTCAATCCCCCTTTTATACAGATAGGGCTCATCCCACACGTAGTACTTACAATCATGCAGGAATTTCTTGCGCTGTTGAGAATTAAAATCAATGGGGATCACCTTACCTACCAAATAGTTCGCAAAGTCTGCAAACCATGGCACCATTGTTACTGCTAGAATGTGTTCATCTGCAAAGAGGTCCTTGATAGGTCTCTGCTGATCAGTTTCATCCATCTTCTCTAGTCGGGAGAGATGATCAGCCACAGTGTTCTCGGATCCCTTCTTGTCCCGGATTTCCAGGTCAAACTCCTGCAACAGCAATATCCATCTAAGAAGCCTTGGTTTTGATTCCTGCTTAGAAAACAAATACCTCAGAGCAGCATGGTCAGTGTAAACAATAACTTTAGACCCTAACAAGTATGATCTAAATTTATCAAAAGCATAGACAACAGCCAAGAGTTCTTTTTCTGTAGTGGCATAGTTAAATTGTGCTGGGTTTAAAACATGACTAGCATAGTAAATGACATGCAACAACTTATCTTTCCTTTGCCCAAGAACTGCCCCAACAGCTGTATCACTGGCATCACACATTATTTCAAAAGGTAGTGACCAATCGGGAGCAGTGACAATGGGGGCTGTTATCAGTTTTTGCTTCAGAGTGTTAAAAGCATTCAGGCACTCATCATTGAATTGGAAAGGTGTGTCTTTTACTAGCAGGTTAGTAAGGGGTTTTGCTATTTTTGAAAAATCTTTAATGAACCTCCTATAAAAACCTGCATGTCCTAAAAAGCTCCTAATGCCTTTTTCATTGGTGGGAGGAGGAAGTTTTTCAATGACTTCAATTTTTGCTTGGTCTACCTCTATCCCTTTGTAAGAGATTCGGTGACCAAGAACAATTCCTTCCCTCACCATGAAATGACATTTTTCCCAATTTAGGACCAGATTAGATTTTTGACATCTTTCCAATACAAGAGATAAATTATTCAAACAATTATCAAAGGAAGAGCCAAAGACAGAAAAATCGTCCATGAAAACTTCGATATGTTTTTCAATCATATCGGAGAATATGGACATCATACACCTTTGAAAAGTAGCGGGGGCATTGCACAGCCCGAATGGCATCCTCCTGTAAGCAAAAATCCCATAAGGACATGTGAAGGCTGTTTTCTCTTGATCCTCAGGTGCCACCGCAATCTGGTTGTAACCGGAGTACCCGTCCAAAAAGCAGTAGTACTCATGACCTGCCAACCTTTCGAGCATCTGATCAATGAATGGCAGTGGGAAATGATCCTTCCGAGTAGCTGTGTTTAACCGTCTATAGTCTATGCAAACTCTCCAGCCAGTGACAGTGCGGGTCGGAATCAACTCATTCTTCTCATTCATCACCACTGTAGTACCACCTTTTTTTGGAACAACTTGGACCGGACTCACCCATGAACTGTCAGATATAGGATAAATGAGACCAGCTTCAAGCAACTTAACCACCTCCTTTCTAATCACCTCTTTCATGGCAGGATTGAGCCTCCGTTGTGGTTGGACCACCGGTTTGTAGTTTTCTTCCATTAAGATCTTATGCATACACACAGTGGGACTGATACCCTTCAAATCTTCAATGGACCACCCTATGGCACCCTTGTGCATTCTCAAGACTCTCAAGAGCTTTTCTTCTTCAAGTTTATTCAGGCTTGCATTGATAATGGCTGGATACTCTTCTTTCTCACCAAGGAACACATACTTCAAATGAGGGGGCAGTTGTTTCAGCTCAACTACCGGTACTTTCTTGGACTTTTTCTCAGCAGCTTCTTCATTTGGATGTAACTCCTCCCATTTAGTCGGTGTGCGTCGGTGATAGGACGGGAAGGCTTCTAACATGGCTAGCACATCAGCTTCTCTAGGATCTTCATCTTCTTCAACACTTGCTGATGCACTTAATACTCTCTCAAGTGGTAAAGCTGGAATTTCGGCTTCAAACTTGTCTTTTACAATTGAACTAAGTATGTCAACCCTGTAGCACTCCTCCTTTTCTGTTGGATGCTTCATTGCTTGGAGAACATTGAGTTTCACCACCTCATCGTCAACCTTTAGAGTCAACGTACCATCTTCTAGGTCAATCATGCACCTTCCAGTTTGTAAAAATGGTCTTCCCAGAATCAGCGGTATATCCTCATCTTCTTCCATTTCAAGCACAACAAAGTCAACTGGGAATATGAATTTATCAACCTTTACAAGCACATCTTCCACAATACCATAAGGATATTTGTAGGATTTATCTGCAAACTGCAAGGTCATTCTTGTGTCTCTCACCGTACCAATCCCCATCTTCTTGTAGATAGACAAAGGCATTAAACTTACACTGGCTCCAAGGTCGATCAGTGCTTTCTTGAAAGTTCTATCCCCAATGGTACAAGGAATAGTGACACTTCCAGGATCTTTTAATTTCTTTGGAATTTTTCTTTGTAACACTGCACTACATTGTTCAGTGAGCATCACATCTTCATCACCAATGCTGATCTTCCTTGAAATGATGTCTTTCATGAATTTTGCATAGGTTGGCATTTGTTCGAGAGCTTCGGCAAAAGGAATGTTGATTTGTAACTTTTTGAACATCTCAAGGAATTTACCAAAACTCTTCTTGTCTTTTTCTTTCTTCAACCTTTGTGGGAATGGTAGCTTAATCTGAGGCTTTGGCAACTCATTTTTCTTTGGATTTTCTGGTTCTCTAGCTACCTCTTGTGGTGTATTCTCTCGGACTTCAACCGGCACTTCAACTAACTCATCGGGTGACTCGCCTCCACCTTTTGTATCTTTAGGTTGCTGTGAGTCTTCCACCCTTCTGCTTCTGGTCATGACTGCATTCACACTTTCGTGTCCTTTGGGATTGGCAACTGTGTTGCTAGGCAGATTTCCAGGAGGTCTTTGTGCAATTTGTTGGGCAATTTGACCAACTTGAATCTCAAGATTTTTGATTTAGGCCGTGGTATTCTTTTGGGAGGCCCTGGTTTCTTGAGTGAGAGAGTTCACGCTTGATGCCATTGCTTCAATGGCCAATTCCCAATCAGCTTTCTTTGGGGGAGTAGGATTTGTTGGAACTCCTTGTTGTGGATTCGGGAAGTTGTTCTGTGGAGTTTTCCATGAGAAGTTTGGGTGATTCCTCCAGCCTGGATTGTAAGTGTTGGAATAGGGACTGTTCTGCTGACGACCCCCTTGATTACTAAGGAAGTTCACCATTTCTACTTGAGCTTCATCCATGGGCACATTACACTGCATGGTAAAATGAGGACCTGCACACCAATCACATTTCACAGTATTCATTTGATTCACTGGAGCAATTAGAGGTTGGCCTATGTTGAGAGCTGCCAATCTCTTTGTTACTTTAGCTGACACTGCTTCTTGAATCTGCTTGCTGGTGAGTATGTTCTGAGCACTTTTAGCTTCAAGTTGATTCAGGTCTATGAGTCCTCCTCTTGTGCCACCTGTTCTGTCATACATCTCCATCTGTTCATTCAGCGCAACTGCTTCAATGACTTTGATTATTTGAGAAGCAGTTTTGAAATTTATGGAACCACCAGAAGCTGTGTCGAGGACTTGTCTAGTAGAGAGACGTAGACCATTACAAAAAATCTGCATCTGCACTGTGCTGTCATAATTGTGGTCTGGACAAGCTGACAACAATTTCTTGTACCTCTTGTACGATTCTCCAAGTGATTCTCCATCCTTCTGTTGAAAGTTGGAAATGTCCTGACGTCTGCGCACAAACAACGCTGTAGGAAAGAATTGCTCCAAGAACTTGTCTTCCATCTCATTCCATGTTGTAATACTTCCAGCTGGTAAAGAATCAAACCACTCCTTGGCATCATCAGTTAGGGAGAATGGAAACAACCTCAACCGTTTGGCTTCTTCCGAGTTACCATCCACTTTTGTTGTCTCACAGATCACAAAGAAATTCTTCAAATGCTTGTTGGCATCTTCGTTGTACTTCCCAGCAAACTGTTTTTCTTTCAATTCACGGAGTAGTCCTGGGTTGATCTCAAACTTGTTAACCGTCACAGGCTGGTTAGCAATGGTCAACCTGTTGCGGTTTCTATCACGAGCACCATAGTCTCCGAGAAGTCTCTCTTCAGGTGGAGGAGGTGGTGGGTCTAGCTCAGCCATCCTTTCAACAACTTCTAGCTCCTCGGTGACCTATTCGTCTGTGTCGTTCTCAATTTCACTCGTCCCTTCCTTCTCTCGTTGCTTTCTTAATTGAGCTGCTTTGCGATTTGCACGGCAAGTCTTTTCAATTTCTGCGTCAAAGAGAAGTTCAGCTGAGGGCTGGCCTCGCATACAAGATTAGACGATCGTGAGTTATTGAGAATGAAAACAAAAATAAAAATAAAATTCGTAACAGCAAAAGTAATTTTATTGCAGAGCAAAAAATTTCAATTGAGCAAAATAAATCACAATTCAACAGTTAATTGGCAGTCCCCGGCAACGGCGCCAAAAACTTGATGGCGATTTTCGCAAGTGTACGAAATCGTTCAAGTAGTAAAGTTTAAAACGGTAAACCGAGTGTCGAACACAAGGACTGCGTTAACAAATCGAATGTAATTTTGATTACTCAGTTGAACAAAAGGGTACGAGGTTTGTTTAATTGCAAATAAGAAAAAGTGCGTAAAATAAATTGGTTTGAAAATAAGAGATAAAAGCTTGTCAGGGATGAGCTTCACTAGACTCCGAACTCAGGTTGATTACCTAACCAACGATCATTGAATTTGTTTAATGAATCACGACCTAATTCTCTTAAATAATCTTGCCCTAATTCCTTAGTGACAAAAACTTTAATTCTAAAGTAAACCCTAATTCCTTAGCAAGTTTTATAGTTTAGAATTAAGCATGAATGGACATGAATTAGTACACGGTTTCAAGGGTTTGTATCTATTCCTAGATTACAAAGGCGAGAATTTCTTAACTTAGGCATTCATATATTCCACTTCCGTTTCACAATATGAATCATACAACAATTTAATGATGATCAATCAATAAAAGCATTAAGCATAAAGCTAAGAAACATGATTCAATAAATTCATTCAAAGATCAGATTAGGGTTGCAAAACAAGAGTCATCATCCAGCTATTCTCATCCCTAACAATGGAGAACTTAGCTACTCATAATTGAATTACAAAATAGCATAATCAATAATAACATAGGAACATACAAAGACTGACTGTGAGTTGGATGGGGTAGCCACCGCTTCAGTTCTTTGCTCTCAAAATCGCGCTTCTCTTCTCCAAGTTTCCGAACCCTTGTTTCTGAAAACGATTCAGCTAAAATAGGAAATCCTGATCGCAAAATCGTGACACGATTCCAAAATCGTGACACGATCCTTCATTAAAACTCCCAAGGATTGCGCAAACTGATCTCCCAATCGTGACACGATTATACAATCGTGACACGATTCTGTAGGCAGGATTTGATCTCTTCTCTGGTTAAGAAATCGTGACACGATTCCCAAATCGTGTCACGATGTAGTCACTTCATGCTCTGATGATTTCTTGCTCTTTTGTACCTCAAACTGTCTCAAAATGCTGACAAAAGATGATAAAACTAACACAAACTCTTAATAAATTACGTAATGACAGGGTGTCATCACTCTCTGCCTCACAATGAATACTTGAAGTTGAGTGATAAAGCTATTGCAAAGGCCATCTTCACATCCTTGTGCTCTAACTATGAAAGAAACAAGAAAGATAAAGAAGCCAAGGCTAACCTTTTGGTTCAATAGTATGAGTTGTTCAAGATTAAGGAGGATGAAAACATTGAGACTATGTTCTCAAGGTTTCAAACTCTGGTATCTGGACTTCAGATTCTTAAAAAGAGTTACTCAACTGCTGACCATGTGAGCAAGATCCTCAGAAGTCTGCCATCTAAATGGAGACCTAAAGTGACTGCTATTGAGGAAGCTAAAGATCTAAATGCTCTAAGTATTGAAGATCTTATAAGCTCTCTCAAAGTGCATGAACTGGGACTCAATGAAGATGAACCTGTTAGAAAGTCTAAGTCTATTGCACTTAAATCTAAAGGAAAGTCATCAGAAACTCTAAAAGCTATAGAATCTTATTAAGAATCTCCTGAGGGAAGTTCTGAAGAAGATTCAGAAGCTGAGGAGCTTGCAATGCTTTCTAAAAGGTTTCGGTACTTAATGAAAAGACAAAATAAGTTCTCTAACAGGAGTAGTAACTTCAAAGGATCTAGTTCCAAGAAGGAAGATCAGAAGGGTTGCTACAACTGCAAGAAGACTGGTCATTTCATAGCTGAATGTCCTAAGCTACAGAAGGACAAATCAAAGGAGAAATCCAAGAAGACCAGCTCAAAATCAAGCAACTTCAGAAAGAAGCTCATGAAAAGTCTTATGGCAACATGGGATGATCTTGATAATGAATCTGAATCTGATAAGGATGGTGAAGAGGAAGCTAACCTAGCTCTAGTGGCAATAGTATCTTCTGATACAGAGTCAGCTTCAGACTCTGAAGATGAAGATGAGGTATATTCTGAACTTACTCATTCTGAACTTGTTGATATAGTTAAGGATCTTATGAACCATCTCAGAAGCAAGTTAATTCAAATAAGATATTTGGAAAAGAAATATAACTTGCTGTCTAATGAGAGTCTTCAACTTCACAATCATATCAATGAGATTGATGAAGAAGTTAGAGAACTCATAGAAATGGCTCATAAGAAGCCTGATGAAGTTCCAAGTGAGCAAGAAATTGCACTTCAGGAGTTCATCCTAACTGGAATCAACAGAAGTAAGGTTGCTTCTATGATTTACAATATTAATAGAAACAGGGGAGAATGTATTGGTTTCAAAAATGATTCATTCAATCATTCAAAGGAAACAAACCTATCATCCTGTTCTGGAGATATAATGAAAGGCACTGTGGTGTGTTTTGTATTTGCATATGAGATTTCTAAGAAGCTGAATTTACCAGAAACTGAGACTGCTGATCCTAAAGTTCTGAACAATTTAGAATCTAAAACTTCTGAACCTAAGGAAAAGAGGAAGGCAAAGTCTAAAACCTTGCCAAAATCTAAGCCAAAAGGTTCTAAGTCTAAGATTATGAGGAAAACAGACTCTAAATCTGAAAAGGTTCAAAGTTGAAGAGATCAGAACCTAAGACAAGCAAGTCTCAGACTCTGAAAAATTCAGACTCACATTTTCAAAAGACTGTGTTTGCAAAATCTTCAAAAGATAAGAAATCAGTTTATACAAAACCTTTTAAATCTCAAAATGTCAGACCAAAGGTACAAAAGAAGCCTTATCCTTTCAGAACTAACCAAAGAGGACCCATAAAGATATGGGTACCTAAGTCTGAAATCATTTCTGTTGCGGATACGCTTAAAAGCCAAAGAAAAGGAGAGGTCTTGGTACCTGGACAGTGAGTCTATGTTCCAAACCCTGATCATGAAAGAGGGAGGAACTGTGGGATTTGGAGGAAACCAAAAAGGCAAGATCATTGAAATGATGTTTGGGATTTAGTTGCAAAACCAAATCACAAGAACATTATTGAAACAAAATGGGTGTTCAGAAACAAACTGAATGAACAAGAAGAGGTAGTCAGAAACAAAGCTAGACTTGTTGCTCAAGGCTACAATCAACAGGAAGGAATTGATTACACTGAAACATTTGCTCCAGTTGCAAGATTGGAAGCAATCAAGTTACTTCTTTCCTATGCAGCAAATCATAATATCATTTTATATCAAATATATGTTAAGAGTGCTTTTCAAAATGGAGTCATTTCTGAAGAAGTGTATGTCAAACAACATCCTGGTTTTGAAGATTTAAAACATCCAGACTTTGTTTTTAAGCTTAAGAAATCACTGTACGGTCTGAAACAAGCTCCCAAAGCTTGGTATGAGATACTAAATAATTTCTTACTTAAAAATGATTTTGTAAGAGGACAAGTTGACACTACACTGTTCAGAAAGACATCTTAATTGTTCAAATCTATGTGGATGATATTATATTTGGTTCTACTAATACCACTCTTTGCAAGGAATTCTCTAAGTTAATGCAGGATGAATTTGAAATGAGCATGATGGGAGAATTGAAGTTCTTTCTTGGAATTCAAATCAACCAATGCAAAGATGGAGTGTATGTTCATCAATCAAAATATACAAAGGAGCTTCTGAAGAAGTTCAAGCTTGAGGATTGTAAATTGATGACAACACCAATGCATCCAACCTGCAACTTAAGCAAAGAAGACACATGCTCAAAGGTAGATCAGAAGCTCTACAGAGGTATGATTTGTTCTCTGTTATACTTAATAGCTTCTAGACCAGATATTTTATTAAGTGTATGCTTATGTGCAAGATTCCAATCAGATCCTAGAGAATCTCATATGACTATTGTTAAGAGAATCTTTAGGTATATGAAGGGAAAACTATTCTTGGACTTCTTTACAAGAAATCCTTAGATTATAAGTTGGTTGGATTATGTGATGCTGATTAAGCTGGTGATTGGATTGAAAGAAAATCCACCAGTGGAAATTGTCAATTCCATGGTGAGAATCTGATATCCTGGCCAGTAAAAGACAATCATCTATTGCATTGTCAACAACAGAAGCAGAATACATTTCAGCTGCAAGTTGTTGCACAAAACTACTCTGGATGAAACATTAGTTGGAAGACTATCAGATTCATGAAAACATCATAGCTATCTTTTGTGATAATAATGCTGCTATCTGTTTGTCTAAAAATCCTATTCTACATTCAAGAGCCAAGCACATTGAAATTAAACATCATTTTATTAGAGATTATGTTCAGAAGGGTGTTTTGGATATTCAATTCATTGATACTGATCATCAGTGGGCTGATATATTTACAAAACACCTAGTAGAAGATAGATTTGATTTTATTAAAAAGAATCTGAACATGCATTTCATCTTTGAAAAAAAAAACTGCTTGACTCTGAATAGAAACTGAGAATCTGAAGTACATCAGAAGCTATGACTTATCAGACGCTCACTTTGAGAGTCTGAAGAAAGTTCAGCTTCTGAAGACATCAGAGTCTGAGTTTCAGAATCTGAATTTTTGACTTCTGATGAAACTCATTGTAAGTGGACACTTTACACGTGGCCCACTAATGAGAGTGAATCTGAACAGTAGTCTGACACGTGGTCTAAATCTGCTGGGTAATAACTGCTGGGCAGTGATGAGTTAGTTTTGAAAGTTGTACTTTGCGCCCCCTAATGTCATTAATATGCAGTTGTGTTTAATGCTTTTTGTCTGCTTTCAATTTCTGAAACGTTTCAACAAAAACACTTAATCACTCACACACTTTCACTTTCACATCTTACACGTTTAATTTTCAAACCTAAAAACTCTTCCTTTTCAAAAAAAAAAATCCCTTTATAACCTTAAAACCTCAATCCTTCAGAATCAAATGGTTGTGTTGAGTATTTTGGTGTTGGCTGCATATTTTGGCAAATCCAATGTGTTGAATAGTAGCACCTCCATGTTTAGAACAATTCTTCAGTTGCAAGTTTTTTCATTTGAAGCTGTTCAGAAGCTGAAATCACCATCAGAAGCTGAAAGTTGCTTCAGAAGCACTGTAGCACTTCAGAAGCTGAATTCAGAGTCTGATGCCAGCGTTGACTTTGGTTGACTTCCTCAGAAGCTGATCTTTTTCAAGTTGTTTCTGCGCGAATCTTGGCAAGATTTAAACAAGAATTATCCTCGTATATTGCTTCTAGAATGCTGTTTGTTTTGGAGAAGATCTTATTGAAGATTTGGTTCAGTTTCATGAACTTCGTATTTTTCTGTTACAATCTTATTAAGATTCTTTCATGGTTTATTTGTTTCCTTATTGGACCAATCATAATTCAGAAACAAATCAATTTGGAAGATTGGATTGGGTTTTATGCTGTTTGTTGAAGGTTATAAAAGGAGGAGTGCTGCTGCTTTCAAGACTTACGAATTTAGAGTTATAATTCAGAAATTGAGTCTGTGTTTTTAACTTAGAGTTTTATTTGTGCACCACTCATTGTTTGAGTTAGTTTAGTGTTTTAATTGAGTTGTAAATTCATTCTAAGCCTTTAGGTACGAATGAAGTTTTGTTATTGAAGTTATTCTTCAAAACAAGGTAGTTTTGTTAAAGGTGTAGTACCCCAATTTTGTCCTAAGTCTTTTCAAAACAATTTTCAAAAATCAAAAAGAGGAGAAAAGTCAAAGTCAACAAAAGTCAACCAAAAAAGTCAACATTTCAAAAATGGTACCTTCGCAGTGCGAAGTCTGCTAATTTTTGGCAGATTTTTGGTTTCTTTGATTTTAATTCCAGTTTTTGTTACATTTGATTTTTATTATTGTTTTATCATCATTCATGGCCTTTTTGGCTCCGCAAAGCCAGAGTTGAAGGACTTGCCATTAATGCCAAGGAAAGAAGCTTTTTCTTCCAACCTAGCATGTGGCAAGCAAGTGGGCTTGCCCTTGGGCAGCTCTTGTCCCTCCCAAGTGACCTGCTACTGACCCTAGGGTTACGAGCCACCAGCTTGAGGACTTTCTTCCTGCTTTCTCCCCCAAAACCAGTCAAACCCAGCTGGTTTTCACTTGCAAAAAACCATGATTGCTGCCCTGTTTTTCAGCAGCTTTTCATCCCTCTCACACCAGCCCACATCTTGCCTTTGCTTCCCCCAATCTCTGCACATCACAGTGCACGTTTTTATTGCCCAACCATTAAGATTGCAAGGACCAATCCCCAAGCATAGCCAATTGCAATCCAGCCATGTTTCATCATCATTTCTATCCAAAGACCATTGAATTTGTGGCTGAAATCAGTCAAGGTTTTAACCCTTGGCACAAGGCAAGGTTACCTCTATCCATTAGCATTAAATGCAAAGCCATTTAGCCTGAATTTAGCCCACAAATCAGCTAGGTCCTATGGATTTTCTATCATTGCATTGGATTGCATTTTAACCTATAAATAGAGATGCAAGGCAAGAGAGAGTACAACATGATTCTAACTTAGAAATACTACTCATTAACATTTGATACACTTACAAACAACCAGAGAAAACCAGCACAAAGCACTAGCAAAAACCAATTCCAATACAAAGCATTACAAAGTTCATTGCTCATCACCAACATTCAAAACCTTTGCAAGAACCTTCAACCAATCCAAGTTCATTGCAGCAGGAGCTTTGCTAAGGATCTCTGTAAGTGTTCTAAGTACTGATCTTTCACTTATAATTGTGTTTGGATCCTAATTTTGGTCCAAAACCTTTTGTTCTAAAAAACCCCTTTTGAATTTCAAAAGAAATCCCAAGGTTTGCAAAACACTCAAACTGGTTTGTCCAGCCCTTTTCATTGCCAAAACTCAAAGCTTTTCACTCTTCTAAAAGGTCCTGAGTGTGCTCAGAAGTTGTTTCTAAACAACAGTTCAGAAACAGCTTCTGAACTCAAAAATTCGCATTGTTCGCAGTGCGAAGTCATGGTCGCAGTGCGACCATGACAGAACTCAGAATCTGTGTTTAGGCTCCCAAATGACCAATTTTTGAGGTTCTAGCCCAAGAGCTCAGAACCTAGGAGGTTTAAAACTCATTTTATCCAAACCATGTCAAAGATTTAGCATAATTTTGAAGGATTCGCAAGTTCTAGCAACACTTTGTGAATAACTTGCTAAACAAGTTATGTCCACAAACTTTCAAAACAACTTGAACAAACAAGCTATGTTCATCACTTTTAAATCCAAACTTGAACAAAAACATTGTTCATGATTTCCAAAACCAAGCATAAACATAAGCCGAATTTGTTCGCTTTTCAAAACCGTTCGCAAAATGAGCCAAACTTTGTGCGTTTTTTTCACAAATTTGTTAAAACCTCTTCATTTTGAGTTCCAAACCAAATGTTTTGATAAACTTTCGGATTTCTAAGAAATTCAACCAAAAACTTGAATGAAAAATGGATGGTTTGACGTATGTCTCTCCATTGCCCCGATTGTACGAATGCGTGACGTATGTCTCGTCGTTCGGACAATCATCATTCCATTTTCAACGTATCCGACCATACCAAACAATTTCTTGGCCCCTTGTGGTCAATCCGAACCTTTTGGTCCCCCGTGGCCACTAGATTCAAACCCTTGACTCGTTTGAGTCACTCCGGTCAATGTTCGACTCCATTGAGTCCATTGTACCCGTTCTTGATCCCGTTGGATCAATCGAACCCCCCCTCGACTCGTTGGAGTCACCTCGGTCAATGATCGACTCGTTTGAGTCCATTGCACCCTTTTTGGTCCCAAAGCGACCAGTTCGAACCCTTTTACCCAACGGACATGCCTTTTAACATTCTAGCGCGATTTTAAACAAACGCTTAATAAGCCTCCCATGCGCGAGCATACAAGCTACGTTTAATCGCAAGAATTCGGTTAAAACATCGTCCATTTAAAAATAACCAACATATGTACGTTTTTCTAACAAAGAACTACGTACGCTTTGAATTCTCCGACTACCGGGAGATACGTAGGAGCAAGATCGACATCTTGTCAAGCGCAATAAGAAAAAAACTTTCTTTTTCCTTTTGTTTGTTTTTATCTCTTTTTCCCCCTTTTTATCATATTTTCTTTTGACATAGACAAGCATGCGCGCAAAACATTTAAAAACATTTTAAGCTTTAGCCAAATAGAAGGTTCCCGTTGAGTACAACGGACGTGAGGGGTGCTAATACCTTCCCCTTGCGTAATCGACTCCCGAACCCGACAATGGTTGCGATGACCAGTCCTTTTCCTCATCGTCAAGGGTTTTATTATCGTTTCCCTTCAAAACAAAAAACTTAAGGGTTCATCAACGTTCCCTTTAAACAAAAACTTTGGTGGCGACTTCACAAAGGCCTCCCGAGCGTTCGTACGCGTCTCGGAGGATTGCGCGTTTTTTTAACGAGTGCGCACAGCTGGCGACTTCACTGGGGACCCTTTTCCAACTAGCGAGTCAAGCCTATCCTATTTGGCTCTTAAGCTAATTGTTTTTATTTTCTTTACGTGCATGCTTTTATTTTATTTATCTATGTCATTCCCATGCTTTATGTTTATAAATGCTTTATTTTGCTTTATATTCATATCATATATATCAAATGTGGGGGTTACTTGAGCGATGTTACTCCACATTGTTCGGGTTAATTCCGGACGTGTGAGGCTCTCTACCCGAGCTTGAGAAAAAACTAAGTTATAATGGTGGTTGTGAGCGGAAGCCCGTGTTGACGTATGTCCGTGAGGTAGGATGCCCAACTCCGCTTAGAGGAGATTTTCACGTGGAATTAATTGAAGTCATGTTGACGTATGTCCATAGACAACCTTAATTCCATGTGAGATCTATGACTCTAGGGACCTCTTCTTAGGAAGTCTCACCTTTAGAGCCTACACGTGAGGATGGGGGGAAGTTCCGAACCTTCATAAACCATACCCTTGCATATCATTTGCATTCATGAAAATAATTTTCGCATCATTTTTCTTTATAGGAATTTAAAAAGAACAACCAAATATTAGCAAAAAGAAATATGGATTCCGGGAATAAAAATACGCTCGCTTTCAAGATCAAGGCTCCTAGGGTGGAAAGTTTGTTAGCCTTAAGTAAAAGGCTCTCCTCAGTCAACAAGAGTATTTTCGAGGCAAGCTATGGGCTAATCCTTGATCTCCTACCCGTGAAGATAGATTCAACGGCCTTAACCACTTTGGCTCAATTCTTCGACCCACCTCTCCGGTGCTTTACATTTCAAGATTTCCAACTAGCTCCGACATTGGAAGAATTTGAGAAGATTTTGGGTTGTAGCATGAAAGACCATGAACTTTATCTCGGTCCGGGAAAAGACCCCACGTTAGAGGCCATCGCCGAATCCTTATACCTTGATGTCCAAGAAGTAGCTTCTAACTTGGAAATGAGAGGAAACATTAGGGGATTCGCAAGAAAGTTCTTGGAAGCCAAAGCTCGGGATTTGCTAGCCAACAAAGAGGGAAGAGCATTCAACACCATCCTAGCCCTCTTAGTCTACGGGATTGTCTTATTCCCCAACATGGACGATTTCATAGACTTTCCGGCTTTAGAGGTATTCATGACTAAAAATCCGGTTCCCACAATTTTGGCGGATTTTTATCATTCCCTCTACTCTAGGCATGAACAAGCAAGGGGACGCAAAATTTCTTGTTGTACTCCTTTGTTGCAAATTTGGATGATGTCCCACATGCCAAGAAATCGAGACTTTGTGGAAAACCGGGCCAAGCTCAAATGGTCACAACGGATGACAACCCTCGCCGAGAAGGACATCCATTAGTTTTCTCCAAATTTAGAGGACCCGGAAATCATCCTCAGTTGCGGGGACTTCCCTAATGTGCCCCTCATTGGTACTAAGGGATGTATCAACTACAATACGGTCCTCTCTCTCCGACAACTAGGTTTTTCAATGGAAGACAAACCCAATGACCTTTTGTTGGAAGCTTTCTTCTTAAGGGAAGGTGATCAAGACCCGGCATTGCTAGAGAGAATCTGAGGAGCTTGGAACCAAGTGCGCAAAGGAAGGGTTGGCAAGAGGAATTGTGTCACCAAACCCCTTTATACTCAGTGGGTGAAGGAGAGGGTTAAAACAATCAAGCTACCCTTTGTGGTCATATGCCCTCCAAAACCTCCTACACCTAAACCTATTACAACCATTCCCAACAATGAAGCGGAGGAACTCAAAGCTAAAATTCGAGAGCTCCAAAACAAAAACGGAGACTTAGAATTGAAGCACCTCCAAGCTTTGGGAGAAATCACTAGGACGAAGAGAGATCGAGATGAAGTGACAAATTCTCTCCTAGTGTGCCAAAAGCGGCTAAAAATCTCCGAGGGGAAGAGAGATTGGATAGGAGGCGGCTTGGTTAGTGCGGATGCCAACCTTGTGGCCAAGGACGAAGAGTTGGAAAGAATCTTGCATTCCAACCAAGAGCTCAAGAAGTTCGGCGAACTAGCCATCGAAGCTCAACGGAAATGGAGGTTGAAATTTCAAGAGAAAAATCAACAGCTCCAAGAAGTAGTCAAAGACTACAAAGAGCAGCTCCAAGCCGAACGCGTCCAACGGCAAAGACATGAGAGCCTTTCTCATCAAGGGAGGCTAAAATGCAATCGTCTCGAAGCGGACATCAAGAAATTCGAAGAATACTTCGACAAGATTGCAAGAGCTCACGGGGACCATATTGCACAACTACACGATGAAATTAGAAGTGCAAGAGTCAAGCTAGACTAACGCAAGGAAGTGATTGAGTTTGTATGGCAAGACGCCACCCGATTAAGTGAGGATTTCACTAAATTGGTTGCATTCTCGAACTTGGTCATCACCCAAACTCCGAAGAAGCTAGCAAAGGCCGAGATGGTCATGCCCTACTTTGTCATCCCTACAGAGATCCAGAAGTTTATGAAGTTCTGCAAGGACACCATAGATTTCTATAGGGAAGAAATAAACAAAGCCGAAAAGCGAGCGGCTATTTGATTTGTAATAACATTAGTTACACTTTGTAAACAAATGTTATCTAATCAAATAATATTTTGAAGCATTATCAATTTCCCGGCCTTTAATATTTCAAATTGCTAATATTAATGGTGCACCTTTAATTTCCTCATAAAGCAAAATAAAAAAACACACATGTTTTTGCATACTCATTGCATACATACATCCACACGCATCTTCATGCATTTTTCAAAAAAAAACTCATTCATTTCCCTAAAAACAGTTCAAAGCAATCATAGCCCGAAAACCCCGAAAGCCCTCGGTCCAAGAACCAGATCTCCAACACTCATACGTAACACGAGCCAACAAACAAAGGATCATGGACAATTTGGAACAAACTTAAACGGCTTTGAGAGAAGAGGTTGATGAGATGAAGGGGAAGATGGATCAGATGCTAGAGTTAATGCAAACTCTATCGGCCCGAGAGAGTAACCCTCGCCCAACAACGGATGCAGCCAATGTGCAATGGCCTCCTTATGGTGTACCTGTGGGTTATACCCCACCACTTGAAAATGAGGGCCATGGACCACCTCCACCACCGCTCACAATCCCCGTAAGGAACGAAGAGCGTCGTCCTCAAGGAAATTCCACTACTCAGCATGAGGTTATTTCTCATAATGTGGAAAATAATCAGCCAAGACATTCTGCTCCCGACACCACCCACCAAGACAACGATACCACCCAAATGTATCGAGTTTTGGAAGAAAGGTTGAAAGCTGTCGAAGGATTCAGTTCATACGGTGCCCACAACGCTTTGGACATGTGCCTAGTGCCCGACGTGGTAATCCCTCCAAAGTTTAAAGCACCGGATTTCGAAAAGTACAAGGGAATTCAATGCCCTCGGAACCATCTACGGATGTTCTGTAGGAAGATGGCAGCTTACGCAACGAACGAGAAGCTCATGGTGCATGTATTTCAAGATAGTTTAAGTGGAGCGTCATTGGATTGGTACATGCAACTTGAGCGTACCCACGTCCAAACTTGGAAGGACTTAGCCGATGCATTCCTAAAGCAATACAAATACAATTTGGACATGGCTCCAAATAGGATGCAATTGCAAAACCTCCTGCAAAGAAGCAACGAGTCCTTCAAGGAGTACGCTCAACGGTGGAGAGAACTAGCTTCTCGTGTACAACCACCATTGTTGGAAAGGGAGCTTGTCGACACCTTTATGGGCACACTTCAAGGCCCATATTATGACAAAATGATTGGAAGCACATCTTCCGGTTTTTCCGATCTAGTCATGATTTGTGAAAGAATAGAGGACGGAGTAAAGAGGGGAAAAATCCAAGGCCCTCTAGAAGCTCAAAGTGGAGCTAGGAGACCCCCCAGCAACTTTCACAAAAAGAAAGAGGGGGAGACGAATGTTGTTCTAGTGGGACCATCTTGCCCACCATCAAATCAAATGCCTCGCTACCACTATCCTTATGTGGCAGTAACAGCGGCTCAAGGGCATTACTCACCTCAAGTAATTCCCACAACTCCACCACGACAACCAGTAGTGTTGCCTCAACAAAATCAACAGCAGCAACAACAAGGCGGGTACCCATCAAGGAACCAAACGGGCCCGAGGAACAACTACATCAATAGTCAGTTTGATCCCGTACCTATGCCTTATGGTCAAATTTTGCCATATCTAATCCAAAAGGGGATGGTCGAGCCAAGACCACTACAACCAATGTTGCCACCATATCCACATTGGTATGACGCAAATGCAAAATGTGATTATCACGCGGGGACCGCGGGGCACAGTGTCGAGAACTGTAGAGTTTTCAAACACAAGGTCCAGGACCTTATCGACCGGAAATTGCTGTCCTTCAAGGAGGAAAATCCAAATGTGAAGAGAAATCAATTGCCCGGGCATGCGGGTCCCTCTGTAAACGCGATGGAGGAACAAGAAGACTTTGGTCCAATCAAGAAGGTAGCCAATGTTAAGACTCCCCTGTCAGTCATAAGGGAGCGATTAACTAGTTTTGTTTGTTCGAGGAGATGCACATCAACTGCGAAGCCTGCAAAATCAACCTGGACAAGTGCGGAAAGTTGAAGAGTTGTCTTCAAGAGCTAATGGACCAAGGTTGGATCCAAATGGGCTATATAATGGACAGCACAGACGTTGCTACCTTGGAGTCTCATGACCCAAAACCTCTCGAAATCCCATACCAAAGGAGAGAGGTACCAATACCTATGCAGCCCATAACATTCCACGTACCTGCACCCTTCTCTTTTGAAAGCACGAAGAAGGTACCATGGAATTACCAACCTGTGGCCTATGTGGAAGGAAAACCACTAGCAAAAATTGAACCCAGCATCACTAACATTACCGGTGTTGGAGGGATAACCAGAAGTGGTAGAGTCTTCGCTCCGAAAGAACTCGGGAAGACACCAGCCGTACTACCAAGAGAGCCGCTCAAAGAAAAGAGCGTGGAGGAGAACGAGAACCAAGCGGGACCCTCTCAAAAAGCAACACCACAAAAAGAGGCTGAAGAGTTCCTAAGAATAATCCAAAAGAGCGAGTATAAAATCATTGACCAGCTAGGTCAAACTCCCTCCAAAATCTCCATGCTATCCCTACTACTAAGCTCGGAAGCACACCGAGAAGCGTTACTGCGGATCCTCAGTGAGGCACATGTCACCAAGGACATTCCTGTGGACCAATTCGACGGGATAGTAGGAAATATTACCTCAAGTAGGTACTTGGGTTTCAATGGCGATGAGCTACCCGACGAGGGGCATATTCATAACCGCGCCTTACATATCTACGTGAAATGCATGGACCACATCCTCTCTCGAGTGTTAGTGGACACGTGGTCATCATTGAATGTCATACCCAAGACTACCCTCCTAAAGCTATCTTGTGAAGGGACAGTAATGAAGCCCAGCGCCCTGGTGGTAAAAGCTTTCGATGGGTCAAGAAGAGCCGTCGTAGGGGAGATCGACTTACCAGTCCAAATCGGGCCTAAGGTTTTCTCCATAACCTTTCAAGTCATGGATATTAATCCAACTTACAGTTGTCTTCTCGGACGACCATGGATTCATGCGGCCGGAGCCATCACCTCTACCCTACACCAGAAACTTAAGTTCATCATTGATAACCAAATGATTGTAGTTTTCGGGCAAGAGGATATGATGGTAAGCCATCTCTCGTCATTCCGTTATATAGAAACGGACGAAGAAGCTGTGGATGTTCCCTTCCAATCTTTGGAAGTGGCGAATGTCGTGACTTTGAGCTCAAAGCCCAAGAGGGAGGCTAGGACAGCCATGTCATCATGGAGGGTAATAAGAGAGGCCCTAGAAGAAAGCCTACCTACCGGATGGGGCAAATTAGTGGACATACCGGAGAAGAAAAATCGCTTCGGGTTAGGATATCATCCGTCAACCGAAACCTCCTCAAAGCCTCCAAAGCAAGGGATCCTCCCCTTTTTGGAAACATTTATCAGTGCGGGATTTATCAATGAAGATCAAGTGGCTCTGCTTGAAGACGTGGATGAAGACGTGCCTGATTTGGTGTACCGTTGTGCTTCGGATGAAGCTTTGAACAATTGGAGGGCTATCGCAATTCCCGAGATCATTACCAAGATCAAGTAATAAATCATGTTTGTTTTTACTTTTAAAAAAAATCATTTAGCTCTGCCCAAGGCAAATGATTAGTCGTGTGGGGCCCCCATGTTTTAAAGTTATTTTCAATCATGAATAAAATCACTCTTTTATGTTCATTTGAGTTTCTTTTTTCCCTTTTTGCATTTGTTTTTAAATTTTTTTTTTTTCACAAAAAGCCTAAAAAAAATCATACTCATGCAGATCTAAAAATCCACCCTCCAAAAACAACACTGCCTTAATCCCTTATGACTTCGATTTCCCGATTAATCAAACGGAAGATAATGAAGAGGACGATTATGAACCGCCTGAAGAATTGTCCCGACTTGCAAATCAAGGGGATATGGTAATACAACCCCACCAGGAATCAGTTGAAAAGGTCAACTTGGGGACCGAAGAGGATAAGAAAGAGGTCAAGATAGGAGCCTCCCTGCATGAGGATGTGAAAGGAAAGTTGATTAAGCTTCTACAAGAATATGTGGACGTATTCGCTTGGTCGTATCAAGACATGCCGGGTTTAGACCCTAACATCGTCGTACATAAGCTGCCACTCAAGCCAGAATGCCCGCCAGTAAAGCAGAAATTGAGGAGAACTCGACCCGATATGGCTCTCAAGATCAGAGAGGAGGTCAAAAAGCAATTCGATGCCGGCTTTTTAGCCGTAACCAAGTATCCAACATGGGTTGCCAACATTGTGCCAGTTCCAAAAAAGGATGGCAAAGTTAGAATGTGTGTGGATTATCGGGACTTGAATAGAGCAAGCCCAAAGGATGATTTCCCGCTACCACATATTGACATATTGGTGGACAACACAGCCCAATTCTCAGTCTTCTCCTTTGTGGACGGATTCTCGGGATATAACCAAATCAAGATGGCTCCAGAAGACATGGAGAAAACCACATTTATCACCCCGTGGGGGACTTTCTGCTATAAGGTAATGCCTTTTGGATTAACAAATGTCGGGGCAACATACCAAAGAGCAATGGTAACTCTCTTCCATGACATGATCCATAAGGAAATTGAGGTCTATGTCGATGACATGATTGCCAAATCCCAAACGGAGGAGGATCATCTAGTCCATCTACAAAAGCTTTTCGAACGCCTAAGAAAGTTCAAGCTGCGCTTAAATCCTAACAAGTGCACATTTGGCGTTAGATCCGGAAAGTTATTGGGTTTCATCGTTAGCCAAAAGGGTATCGAAGTGGATCCTGACAAGGTAAAGGCCATCCAAGAAATGCCAGCACCAAATACCGAGAAAGAGGTCCGGGGTTTCTTAGGAAGATTGAACTACATCGCTAGGTTCATCTCACACATGACAACTACCTGCGAACCAATCTTCAAACTGCTAAGGAAAAACCAAGCCGTTCATTGGAACGAGAATTGCCAAGAGGCGTTTGACAAAATCAAACAATACCTGCAAGAACCACCAATTTTAATACCTCCGGTTCCGGGTAAACTCCTCATCTTATACCTAACCGTACTTGAAGGATCAATGGGTTGTGTGTTAGGACAACAAGATGAAATGGGAAGAAAAGAGCACGCAATCTACTACCTAAGAAAGAAGTTTACCGACTATGAATCAAGGTATACTTCGCTTGAAAAGACTTGCTGCGCTTTGGCATGGGCTGCTCGACGCTTAAGGCAATACATGTTGACCCATACAACTTGGTTGACATCAAAGATACTTAAATAACCAAAAATAAGTATCTCAAAGGGAAGATAGCCCGTTGGCAAATGCTGCTGTCTGAGTACGACATCCAATACGTTGCTCAAAAAGCTATCAAAGGGAGTGTTTTATCCGAGCACCTTGCTCACCAACCTTTGGAAGATTATCAACCCATACAATTCGACTTCCCGGATGAAGATGTCGTAGCTTTAAATGACGAAAAGGTCACAAGCGATGATGAAGGGCCAGAACCGAGAGCTCGGTGGAAACTCGCTTTCGACGGCGCCTCAAATGCCATGGGACACGGGATCGGGGCAGTCTTAATCTCCCCAAGAAATGGATACCAACCCTTCACAGCAAGGTTATGCTTTGACTGCACCAATAACATGGCAGAATATGAAGCATGCATCCTAGGCCTCGAAGCAGCAATTGATCTAAGGATCAAAACCCTTGAAGTATACGGTGACTCAGCCTTAGTCATCTATCAAGTCAAAGGAGAATGGGAAACAAAACATCCCAATTTAATTCCCTACCGAGCCCGGGTTGTAGAATTGATTGAGCATTTTGATGAAATCAACTTCCATCACATACCTCGAGAAGAAAATCAGGTGGCAGATACTTTGGCTACATTATCATCAATGTACCAAGTAAATTTCCACAATGAAGCGCCAATCATAAGGATGAATCGTAGGGACAAACCGGTTGTATGTGCATCAGTCGAAGAAGGACTTGACGACAAACCTTGGTTCTACGACATCAAGCGATACCTCGAAGAGCAAGAGTATCCAGAAAATGTCTCACAAACCGACAAGAGAACCCTCAGGAGATTGGCATCCCAGTTCTTCCTCAGCGGAAATACCCTCTACAAAAGAAACTATGACATGGTCTTGCTCAGATGTGTGGATAAACATGAAGCGGACATGCTCATCAAAGAAATCCACGAGGGATCTTTTGGACCTCATGCCAATGGGCATGCAATGGCAAAGAAAATCCTAAGGGCGGGCTATTATTGGCTAACCATGGAAGCTGACTGTTTCCGCTATGCCAAAACATGTCATAAGTGCCAAATTTATGCCGACAAGGTGCATGTACCACCAGCTCCCCTGAACGTCATGACTTCACCCTGGCCATTCTCTATGTGGGGCATAGACATGATTGGAATGATCGACCCCAAAGCATCAAATGGACATCGCTTCATCCTTGTTGCCATCGACTATTTCACCAAATGGGTAGAAGCAGCCTCGTATGCAAACGTAACTAAACAAGTGGTAGCCCGCTTCATCAAAAAGGAAATCATTTGTCGTTATGGCACTCCCCACAAAATCATCACCGATAATGGGGCAAACCTGAACAACAAGACAATGAAGGAGTTGTGCAAAGATTTCAAGATCGAGCACCATAACTCCTCACCTTACCGACCAAAGATGAACGGTGCGGTAGAAGCAGCCAATAAGAACATAAAGAAAATCGTCCAAAAGATGGTGAAAACATATAAAGATTGGCACGAGATGCTTCCCTTTGCGCTACATGGCTACAGAACAGCCATTCGCACTTCAACTGGGGCAACCCCTTTCTCCTTAGTATACGGTATGGAGGCTATACTTCCCATTGAGGTTGAACTCCCTTCGTTAAGGGTCTTGATGGAAACCAAGCTAGAAGAAGCTGAATGGGTCCAAACAAGGTTCGACCAACTGAATCTCATCGAGGAAAAGCGTCTGACGGCGATATGTCACGGACAACTCTATCAAAGGAGACTCAAGAGGGCATTCGACAAAAAGGTCTGTCCCCGAGAATTCAAAGAAGGAGACCTAGTGCTCAAGAAGATATTACCTATCCACAAAGATCCCCGAGGGAAGTGGACTCCTAGCTATGATGGACCGTACGTGGTAAAGACAGTCTTCTCTGGAGGAGCCTTGATCATCACCACTATGGACGGAGAAGAGTTCCCACTCTCAATAAACTCTGATGCAGTCAAGAAGTATTATGCCTAAGAGAAAGAAAGAAAAAGAAAGGCTCGCTAAATCGAAAACCTGAAAGGGCGGTTTAGGCAATAGAGAGCGTCCTGGTAGATCGAAAACCTGAAAAGGCGGTCTAGGCAAAATTAAGGACATCAAAAAAAAAGGAAATACACCCCGGTGGACTGAAAACTCGAAAGAGCAGCCCAGGCAAAAGTTAGGGTTTAACAAAAGAAGAAAGGCAATGACTGCAGCATTCAAGCTCCGGACAAGATTCAAGAGGGGAAGAATCGGTCTCGTCATCATCTTCCAAAGAATGTCGAAGTCATAAGGAAAATAGCATGTGTTGTACCAAAACCAACAAATTTCTTTTTGCTTTTTTCTTGTCTTTCTCTATCTTTTTCCTCAGAGAAGTAATCACTTCTCACTTCATGTATTTTTACCCATTCAAGAAGTCAAATCTGCATTGAATAAAATTCCTTTTATTATTTTGTGTTCTCATTAGTGCATAAAATTTTGTTTTATTCATGATAAAAATGCATTGAAACATGGGAGAAACAAAAACGGAAAAAAAAACAAACACATGTTGTTTTATTTGAATTTTCGTAAATGTCGAAAGAATTGCGGTAATTCCCCCCAATATTGCACCAAAAGACTCATGAAAGGCAAGTGCGTAGCTCACGGCACGTGAAGCGCAAAAACCCCAAGGGTTGGAGGAACAAATTCCCCAGTCAAAACACCCCAAACATCTCTTCCATCAACCAAGGCTGGATATCGATCATGCTTCCAAAATGATCCTTATATCCCCATGAAGCCCAAACCTTATTGACATTCCCCGGGGAGTCTCAACCCAAAAGAAGTCCAATCATCATTGGCAATCACAAATACAAATCCCCAGAAAAAGCCCAACCATGCTTGGCATCTACTCACATCCAAATACAATTTCACCCAAAAACCGACTTTGCTCGGCACCCAATCATTATACATGCATCATGTCAAACTCATTCATGCATGCATATCCAAATCATTCATACACATGCATTTCATATTCATGTCATGCATCCTCAACCAGGATTCTCTAGTAAATATCACATATTCACCAGCATCCATCAACAGTTAAGCAAGTGTTCCCCAGTGAACCTCCTTCACAAACTGTCCCCAATTCCCCAGCTGAGTTTCCCTAGCAGAAATTCTTGATTGAGTCTACCTCATATCATATCATATTGCATATCATACTGCATAAGGTAACATGAAGTTTATCATGCATCATACAATAATGTTTTCCTCTTTCAACAATCTAAGTACTAGCCTCGGCTAGAAACGATTACACTCCTCAGGCACCTATTCAGGGTAAGACCATTCCAGTTTAGGTATCTACCTCTAGTGCAAGCGGCTAGATAAGATCACCTTTACCCTCAGGTATCCACCTCTAGTGCAAGCGGCTAGATAAGATCACCTTTACCCTCAGGTATCCACCTCTAGTGCAAGCGGCTAGATAAGATCACCTTTACCCTCAGGTATCCACCTCTAGTGCAAGCGGCTAGATAAGATCACCTTTACCCCCAGGTATCCACCTCTAGTGCAAGCGGCTAGATAAGATCACCTTTACCCTCAGGTATCCACCTCTAGTGCAAGCGGCTAGATAAGATCACCTTTACCCTCAGGTATCCACCTCTAGTGCAAGCGGCTAGATAAGATCACCTTTACCCTCAGGTATCCACCTCTAGTGCAAGCGGCTAGATAAGATCACCTTTACCCTCAGGTATCCACCTCTAGTGCAAGCGCCTAGATAAGATCACCTTTACCCTCAGGTATCCACCTCTAGTGTTAGCGGCTAGATAAGATCACCTTCCCCAGTGTTTCAACCTTCAGTGTAAGCGGCTGAATAAGATCACTTTATTCCTAGGTATCCACCTCTAGTGCAAGCGCTAGATAAGATTACCCATCCCCAGTGAATCTACCTCCAGTGTTAGCGGCTGGATGCGATCAACCTTTATCCCCAGTGGATCGACCTTCAGTGTAAGCGGCTGAATAAGACCACTCCATCCTTAGAGATCTACCTCCAGTGTCAAACGGCTTGATATGATCAACCTTTTACCTTTGTCCGTTTTTACATTTGCATAGCGATATTTTCATTTCACTGCAATCTTTTCGTACCGCGAAGGACAAAATTCGGGTCCTTCTTTTACTTAATTGATCTTCGCAAAGAGTTCATGAGATGCCTTTGGCACTCACACACTCTATGCAAAGACACAATTAAGTAGGGGTAGCTGTAGTACCCCAATTTTGTCCTAAGCCTTTTCAAAACAATTTTCAAAAATCAAAAAGAAGAGAAAAGTCAAAGTCAACAAAAGTCAACCAAAAAAGTCAACATTTCAAAAATGGTGACTTCGCAGTGCGAAGGTCACTTCGAAGTGCGAAGTCTGCGAATTTTTTGCAGATTTTTGGTTTCTTTGATTTTAATTCCAGTTTTTGTTACATTTGATTTTTATTATTGTTTTATCATCATTCATGGCCTTTTTGGCTCAGCAAAGCCAGAGTTGAAGGACTTGCCATTAATGCCAAGGAAAGAAGCTTTTTCTTCCAACCTAGCATGTGGCAAGCAAGTGGGCTTGCCCTTGGGCAGCTCTTGTCCCTCCCAAGTGACCTGCTACTGACCCTAGGGTTGCCAGCCACCAGCTTGAGGACTTTCTTCCTGCTTTCTCCCCCAAAACCAGTCAAACCCAGCTGGTTTTCACTTGCAAAAAACCATTATTGCTGCCCTGTTTTTCAGCAGCTTTTCATCCCTCTCACACCAGCCCACATGTTGCCTTTTGCTTCCCCCCAACCTCTGCACATCACAGTGCACGTTTTTATTGCCCAACCATTAAGATTGCAAGGACCAATCCCCAAGCATAGCCAATTGCAATCCAGCCATGTTTCATCATCATTTCTATCCAAAGACCATTGAATTTGTGGCTAAAATCAGTCAAGGTTTTAACCCTTGGCACAAGGCAAGGTTACCTCTATCCATTAGCATTAAATGCAAAGCCATTTAGCCTGAATTAGCCCACAAATCAGCTAGGTCCTATGGATTTTCCATCATTGCATTGGATTGCATTTTGGCCTATAAATAGAGATGCAAGGCAAGAGAGAGTACAGCATGATTCTAACTTAGAAATACTACTCATTAACACTTGATACACTTACAAACAACCAGAGAAAACCAGCACAATGCACTAGCAAAAACCAATTCCAATACAAAGCATTACAAAGTTCATTGCTCATCACCAACATTCAAAACCTTTGCAAGAACCTTCAACCAATCCAAGTTCATTGCAGCAGGAGCTTTGCTAAGGATCTCTGTAAGTGTTCTAAGTACTGATCTTTCACTTATAATTGTGTTTGCATCCTAATTTTGGTCCAAAACCTTTTGTTCTAAAAACCCCCTTTTGAATTTCAAAAGAAATCCCAAGGTTTGCAAAACACTCAAACTGGTTTGTCCAGCCCTTTTCATTGCCAAAACTCAAAGCTTTTCACTCTTCTAAAAGGTCCTGAGTGTGTTCAGAAGTTGTTTCTGAACAACAGTTCAGAAACAGCTTCTGAACTCAAAAATTCGCATTGTTCGCAGTGCGAAGTCATGGTCGCAGTGCGACCATGACAGAACTCAGAATCTGAGTTTAGGCTCCCAAATGGCCAATTTTTGAGGTTCTAGCCCAAGAGCTCAGAACCTAGGAGGTTTAAAACTCATTTTATCCAAACCATGTCAAAGATTTAGCATAATTTTGAAGGATTCGCAAGTTCGAGCAACACTTTGTGGATAACTTACTAAACAAGTTATGTCCACAAACTTTCAAAACAACTTGAACAAACAAGCTATGTTCATCACTTTCAAATCCAAACTTGAACAAAAACATTGTTCATGATTTCCAAAACCAAGCATGAACATAAGCCGAATTTGTTCGCTTTTCAAAACCGTTCGCAAAATGAGCCGAACTTTGTGCGTTTTTTCACAAATTTGTTAAAACCTCTTCATTTTGAGTTCCAAACCAAATGTTTTGATAAACTTTGGGATTTCTAAGAAATTCAACCAAAAACTTGAATGAAAAAGGGATGGTTTGACGTATGTCTCTCCATTGCCCCGATTGTACGAATGCGTGACGTATGTCTCGTCGTTCGGACAATCGTCATTCCATTTACAACGTATCCGACCATACCAAACAATTTCTTGGCCCCTTGTGGTCAATCCGAACCTTTTGGTCCCCCGTGGCCACTAGATTCAAACCCTTGACTCGTTTGAGTCACTTCGGTCAATGTTCGACTCCATTGAGTCCATTGTACCCGTTCTTGATCCCGTTGGATCAATCGAACCCCCCCTCGACTCGTTGGAGTCACCTCGGTCAATGATCGACTCGTTTGAGTCCATTGCACCCTTTTTGGTCCCATAGCGACCAGTTCGAACCCTTTTACCCAACGGACATGCCTTTTAACATTCTAGCGCAATTTTAAACAAAAGCTTAATAAGCCTCCCATGCGCGAGCATACAAGCTACGTTTAATCGCAAGAATTCGGTTAAAACATCGTCCATTTAAAAATAACCAACATATGTACGTTTTTCTACCAAAGAACTACGTACGCTTTGAATTCTCCGACTACCGGGAGATACGTAGAAGCAAGATCGACATCTTGTCAAGCGCAATAATAAAAAAACTTTCTTTTTCCTTTCGTTTGTTTTTATCTCTTTTTCCCCCTTTTTATCATATTTTCTTTTGACATAGACAAGCATGCGCGCAAAACATTTAAAAACATTTTAAGCTTTAGCCAAATAGAAGGTTCCCGTTGAGTACAACGGACGTGAGGGGTGCTAATACCTTCCCCTTGCGTAATCGACTCCCGAACCCGACAATGGTTGCGATGACCAGTCCTTTTCCTCATCGTCAAGGGTTTTATTATCGTTTCCCTTCAAAACAAAAAACTTAAGGGTTTATTAACGTTCCCTTTACACAAAAACTTTGGTGGCGACTTCACAAAGGCCTCCCGAGCGTTCGTACGCGTCTCGGAGGATTGCGCGTTTTTTTAACGAGTGCGCACAAAAGGGGTTCAGTAACAGGTTTGTTACTTGAATAGGAAGTTAGAGGTTTTCTAATACTCAACGAGTTGGGTAGAATTCAAGACTAGGAGGAAGTTAATTGCTTAGGTTGGGAACTGGGAGTCAGTGTCTTGAGTCATAAGGATTAATTTCTATAGTGGAATTCCTTCCTGGATTGGTATCCCCCAGAGTAGGAGGTGTTTACTCCGAACTGGGTTAACAAATTCTGTGTGCCTCTTTATTTTCCTGCATCTTTATTTCTGCTATTAACCTGTTTTTAGTTGTGCTCTGTTTTTGCAACTTGTTGTGTCCTGCATCGTGTTTTGATTGTGTCCAACCAGAATTTCAGGTTGGTTCATCATCTTCTTCTTAGAAACTTGCAATGGACGTTTAATCTCAAGAAGCTAAGAAGGTTGCTGAGAAACCATAACTGAAAGGGAAATCAAGAGCAGAAATGGGTCTGAAAGAGTTTAGTGGTACTGAAGTCAGGTCGTCTGTTTTGGGTATACCAGTTATTATCACTGAGGAGATCATTGCAAAGGTATAGTTGGTGCTAAAAGAGGTGGTTTGTTTCAGAAAAACACCAAGAAAACCAGCACCTGGGTTCCTCTGATCAGACAAACTCTATCTCATGGGAGAAAGTCTGAGAAGACAGTGGACATGAAGGTTGAGCACAGGGTCGTGCATAAGTTGTTGCTCCAATGCATTGTTCCCAGATCAGGAGGATCAGATTACAAGTCCTGGGATCTGATGCATATGCTAACCTGGTGGTACTTGAAGAGACCATCAGAGAAAGCTTGTAAGGAAAGGTTCAAGTGCCATACACCAGACTGCTAACTAAAATCTTTCATCAAGGGAAGCTTATTGAGATTCTGAAATATGGACTTCAGAACTCATTTCAAGGCAAGGCTGCTCTAAAGCCTCTGGACTTTGAAGCTTTAAAACTGGAACTGGGAGAGCCTATGCTAAAGCACATGGTGGATCGGATGCAAGTTTAACTAGTTTCACAAAGAGCTGGACAAGATGCTTTGGAAAGAAAGATTCAGGAGATGAGTACAAAACAGGATGTCATGGCAGAACAACAAGCAGTTATGGCAGAACAACAAGTTCAGATTTTGTCAAGTCAGGAAGAAATGAAGTCTGGGATCAGTGCCATTTTGGAGCTTCTGAAGAAACCTCCTCAACCTTAGATTGCACACCCTAGTCTTTAAAATTTAACTTGCTTCTCAACAATGTTTAAATTATTTTGCTTCTGAACATCATTCTGTGTCTGATATCTCTGATAGTTTGCTCTGATTCTTGTTAAAATTATTTTGCTCTGATAATTAATATGCTCTGAACAATTTAATCTAACATTTTAACTCTCTTTTGTCTTAAATTCTTGAATATTTTTTTGTTGATGACAAAAGGGGGAGTAAGTAACAAGTATTTCAGGCTCTGAGCCATGTCAGAATATAAGTTAATTTTTTGAAAATTAATTAACTTAGGAGAACATTTTCTCATCTCTTAGCCTCTGATTAATCTTCAGTGAGATAATTCTGTGAAAAATCACTCAGAAACATTTTGGATTTTTCACCTTTTTGATTTAAATTGAATTTAATTAACATGGATAAGACTCAGGGGGAGCTTACATGTAACACCCATACTAAATTATCTAGAATATTTAGCATGTGTATTAATCTGATACTGGGTACATTAAAATTTACAATAATTAATATATACAAACCACTGAATGAGTACAAGTTGGCTCGTTATACGATTATCCAAATTCATAACATACACTTCTATATACATATATACCATCTGTCAGCCTCCTGAGCGTGTCCTTGACGAGCAACTGCACTCCATCCAGCATCTTCATGAGGATCTTCATCTGAAAACCTCGTGGCTACCTGAAAACCTGCACCAGAAGGATAGGGATGAGACATAATGTCTCAGTGAGCTCCTACCCTACCTACTGTTGGCAACCACAGGGAACCTAGGGTCACCGTGCCTACCTCGGCAATCTTGGGGATACCTATGATCGCCAAGTCTTAACCTTACCCATAGAGGGTTACCTGACTGTTCCTGCTAAACTGTGTAGTCATAAACTGGACTACTTCCTACTAAACTAGTGATCAAGGGGAAACCTAGGATCACTGTCTGAATCTGATACTAAATAGTCCTGAGATCTAGACTATATCTTGATAACTGGGTGATCGAGGGGAAACCTAGGATCACCGCCTGATAACTGATACCTGAATCTGATACCTGTCTGATAACATAATAAAATATTAACTGATACATGTCTTTATGTTAGTTGTTAGCGTTGAACAAGCAATATTATCTGAGTTCATTTTACGGAATGCCCCCGGGTGGAGTAACCCCGAAGCACATTCCCCTGATAACCGGTGAAAATTCCTATCATATCAGGCTAACACCGGACTCCTCTTGTCGTCGTGCGGTTATCCTTGCGGAATAACACGTCCCACTGGCGTGAACCTCTTGTGTCCCACTGGCGTGAACGACAGAAGACACGACTTAATAATAGTCTTAACTGATGCGTATACCTCCCGTGTCCCACTGGCGTGAACGACGGAAGACGCGAATAATATTCTTTAATCTTATGCATGAACCTTTCATGTCCCACTAGCGTGAACAATGAAAGTCACTACTTAAAAATAATAATCTTAATCTTAACTTTACATGAACCATTCGTGTCCCACTGGCGTGAACGACGAAGGCTACGACTTAATATCTGATTAATTCTTGTACTTATTCTTCTTATATATATAATTTATGTCTATTGCATATCTGATGCATCTTTGAATATTCATTCTTAAAGCTCAACCTATAAATAGGCTCTTAACTTTGATCATTGGATCATTCTTATTCTCATTAATTCTTAACCTTCGTACTTGAGAGTACGTCTAATACTTGCTATAGGCTTTTGCATACTTAATGCGTTTCTTAAGGGAACTAATCTCCCAATCTATATCATATGAATCTATGATCATAGGCTTATCGTTATCATAAGCCATCACTTAATTGTTGGAAATGTTTCATAGCTTAAATAACTTCTATTCTTGCATCTCTAATGCTTTACCAATCTCCTTATTCATTCTTCCATTCATTCCTTAATTGTTGAATAATCTTTCGGATATGTCAAAGATGGTGTTTATCTTAGAAAAATACGGTTTTTCATTGAAAACGGTTATTAAAAGCCTCGCCGAACGCGTTTACAGCACTCAGAACGAACCAGAACAGACCTGAGTTGTCTGCCTGATTTCGCTGAGCCACAGCTTGGCGAAATGTCTGATTTCGCTGAGCGAAAGCTTGGCGAAAGTAGGCAGTGAAGGCTTGCCAAACAGTAACTGCACGATCGCCCCGAGTTCGCCAGGCGAAAATGACAGTTCAAAACCTGTTGAAAATGTGATTTTTCCACCATTTTGACATATCTAAACACTCCCAGGCATCCCAACAGTATAAGGAATGAATTTCTGATACAAATTGATAGTTTAGAACATGATTAATCAAGGAATTGGCAAGCATAGGAGATTAGGGTAAAATTTCTAAACTTAGCTCAATACGTAAAATACTCTCAAACTTACTCAAGCGGGTTCTAAAACCCAGTGGAGCTCACCTTGATCTCTTATTATGATTCCTGCTAGCTTCCTTGCCAACTTATGTCCAAACCCTAGCTTGAATCCTTAATCTCCCCTTGTTTCTTCTTAACTTCCTCTTGTTCCATTCTCTCCATAATGGAGTTTGCTTTTGCTCCAAGAAGCTTGGAAGGAAGGAAATTGATGGAGGGTGGTTTAATGGAGGAGGGCGCAAGCTTAGAGAGAGGGAGAGGGAGAGAATTTCTGGTTTTGAGAGAGAGAAGGGAGAGATGAGAATGAAGAGAAAATATCTTCCCCCTCTTTTTTAAATAAACTCCTCCTTCCCTATAATTACGAAAATGCCATTCCACTTAATTAATAACTTGCCATGCTTGCTTCATAAGGTTCCAATACTAATAATCGATACTTATAAGCGGGATATCACATTTACCATATAAATAAACCCATTAACTGACAATTTACCAAATTGCCCTTTGCTTAAAACATTTCTGATACATCGTCTCAATATTAACAAATATTCGAGTCTTAGGCGGGATATTACAATCTACCCTCCTTAAAGAAATTTCGTCCTCGAAATTTAGAATCCAATATCATATATGAATTAACCTCACATATTACATTTTTTCATTAGCCAAGACTCCAGTTCATCTTACTTATCGGAATCCTCAGATGTCAACTCTATAAGTCGAATGTATCCGACAATCTTTTCGTTGACTGAAATACTTGATGTGCATCACACAATTCTTACATAGCAGAATATGATGATTATATCCTTGTTCATACACTTCTTGTAACCCAAACTAGAGTTATCCAATCCTAACACTTGTGCTGAATTCTTATAATCTCGTCATAGTCCGCGTAAACTTACTTTGACGACATTGGACGTTCTTATTATCCTCGACGATTCCATTGAATTCTTGTATTCGATCTTTGCCTTATACAACGACATCATACATATATGGTTTTACCATAATTATACCATTCTTTAATGAGAGTAAAACTACCACACTACCTCCATTATACAAATACAAGGAGGAGGCATCCTGGTGTGTTACTTTCCATAGTCTTAATCATTGCTTCCACTACGGAATTCCTCAAGGGCTCGCGAAAACTTACTGATTACCCGCGTTCTGCTTCGATGGATCTATGACGTTACTTATCTTAATAACTTAGGAATCATTCTTCATAACACCACATGGTACATTTCATAGCATATAATTTACATACATAAGCGAGCACGTGTACACTACTGACGGGTACACAATACATCATCTCATCCTTGTCCGACAGACGGGACATCATTCTTGATCTTATCATATTTGAGACACTACCACATCAATTGGGAATCTTTTCTTACTCTTAACTCATTTTGTAACATTTGGGATTTGCCTTTCGACTGGCTTGCCAGGTTTGCCCCGCCAATGTTACTCGTATTTATTTCTTGAGTATATAACAACCCATAAATTATTGTTACATTCTATCGGTGTTAAACTTATTTCGTTCAAAGACACCCTTCATTTTCGAAAAGAAAACTCTATTCTGGCCGCTACTCAAACAGCGCACTTAATCTCATACTCAATTCTCTTTAGACTAACTTATTATCCAAGTATACTTGATGTTGCTGAGCTAAAATAGCTAAGCTACCATTTTAACGATAACTTCCTTTGATTCAAACTTAGAGCTAGAATCACATCTTTCCTATTCCTTACCATATCTTCCATTTCTCATGGGTTCGAGGTCTAAAGCATCTATCAAATTAACTTCCATAACTTTCCATTAGAACTCATGATATGTTCAAGTCGCTTATACTTACTATTATCCCGTATTAAAAGATTAAGCACTTAACATCTTCTCATACTCTAAGCCTCAGCTTAGCGTTGTTCATTATATCATTCTTGGATTACCACTCCGCTGCGCCACTCTGATTTTTTTTTTTAACACTCGAGTTAGCATCGAAGGAAGACTTCACTATTGTCATATAAAATTCCATCGATCATTCCTTTTACTCTATCACTTTGTAATCACCGTAACGAATTTGTCTGACGTTATCACTTCTCTTGTAGGTTAAACCATCTTAACTTACGGATTGGTCAACTCCTAACTTTACCTTTCCTTTCGTACAAGGGCCATATACTTACTTTCATAAAATTATGCCAGAACCTGTAAACGGTCTTGAGTAACTATTTCGAGCCTAATGATGCTCCGGTCAAATGGCTTACACTCTGTTTCCAACTTTACTTTTCATATCCTGAATTCGGTAACCATCTCTTGGTTAGCTCTTCATGTATAATCATTAAACATTGCAGTAACCCGACTGGAAGTATATCTGAAGCAGCTTAAATTCATGTACATTCATTCGTGGCAACTTCTAAAACCCACTTACGGCTTCTGAATGTTCATATCTTTATCGTAGTGATTTCATACCCATAATCTTCCCGGGACAACTTTGGTCTCCTTAGCTCTATCATGTCCCTTAAGTTACCCTTGAGTTTCTACGGAACAATCCGTCCTGAAAAATTCTAAATTCTTACCGGTTCTCTAGAACGCCCAACATAGGTTGCGTTTCTTCGAGTGCCCGATTAATCGATCTTAAACTTTTGCACATTATCACGATCTATTGGATTCCCCCAGTAACTCGTTATTGTATTCACAATTCAAATCTATGCCTTATTACTGCCCTCGGAAACTTATCAACACGAGGTGATCTCTTTCTGTTCTATAATTTGTGGAAGGAACCTCTTCAATGGGCAGCATACAACTCCTTAGCATTAACCTCAATCCTAAACTTTCATGTTCAAGACGATCCTCCGTATATTAAAATCTCAACATAATTTCTCAGCTGAAATCCCGTTCATTCTTCAACACTGGTCTACTATAACCTTGTGTTATCTTGAACTTGCCTTCTTTAACCAATCAAGGAAATTCAATACTATTCGTCTAATCAAGAGTGTTCAACTTAATTCGTCCATCAGTATACTAAATTCCAGCAACTTATTATTTATTATCCAACCTTCATTAAATAAAATTCCAGTCTAACTTATCTTACTTCTAATCTCCTTACCATTAGGATACATCCAAAAATTTGATTCACGCTTTGACATGCAACGAGTCTTATTGTTACCACTTATTCATCCATCTTAGTTCTTAGGCTGCATATCATCTCCTCTTCTTCTTTCACAAATCCGGTTCAGGAGACGTGGCTGATCTGATGGGGTCAAACTTACTTGATCCATAGTTAATTCCCTTAACTGTCTGGACATTAAAATCTCATCCGATTGGAGTTTGATTCTCAGCACTCTATCATTGCTGGGAGTCTAGAGGTTTCAAAAACCGACCGATAATTCCTCATTTTGAGTCTCTAGGTTTGGTACCGCAATTCCTTAGAGTATTCCATAATTTTCTTACTGTTCATGTCTCATCCTATGAGACTTCTCTTAATGATGTGTCCAACCGTGTTAAGGTTCTTCACCTTATCCTCAAATATTTCTGACATTCCTGAAACTCTGCCATGAACAGGCTTGGTCACTTTACGGTTCGATGGCCACCATTTGGCGTGAATACTTCTTCGCCAATTCCGTCTTAAAATTCTATCACCTTAATCTTCGCCCTTCATAAGCTTCATTCCTCCTTGGTCACATTCAGCTCTCGGACAATTATCCTAACTGTCATATACTAGACTGAGTTGATCAGGCTCAACTAGATGTGACCTTTAGAACAATATCCGGAACCCAATGGTCCCACTACTTTTATTGAAACTTTAATGACCCAAGGCACGGTCTGAATCGACCTGCTCTGATACCAATTGTAACACCCATACTAAATTATCTAGAATATTTAGCATGTGTATTAATCTGATACTGGGTACATTAAAATTTACAATAATTAATATATACAAACCACTGAATGAGTACAAGTTGGCTCGTTATACGATTATCCAAATTCATAACATACACTTCTATATACATATATACCATCTGTCAACCTCCTGAGCGTGTCCTTGACGAGCAACTGCACTCCATCCAGCATCTTCATGAGGATCTTCATCTGAAAACCTCGTGGCTACCTGAAAACCTGCACCAGAAGGATAGGGATGAGACATAATGTCTCAGTGAGCTCCTACCCTACCTACTGTTGGCAACCACAGGGAACCTAGGGTCACCGTGCCTACCTCGGCAATCTTGGGGATACCTATGATCGCCAAGTCTTAACCTTACCCATAGAGGGTTACCTGACTGTTCCTGCTAAACTGTGTAGTCATAAACTGGACTACTTCCTACTAAACTAGTGATCAAGGGGAAACCTAGGATCACTGTCTGAATCTGATACTAAATAGTCCTGAGATCTAGACTATATCTTGATAACTGGGTGATCGAGGGGAAACCTAGGATCACCGCCTGATAACTGATACCTGAATCTGATACCTGTCTGATAACATAATAAAATATTAACTGATACATGTCTTTATGTTAGCTGTTAGCGTTGAACAAGCAATATTATCTGAGTTCATTTTACGGAATGCCCCCGGGTGGAGTAACCCCGAAGCACATTCCCCTGATAACCGGTGAAAATTCCTATCATATCAGGCTAACACCGGACTCCTCTTGTCGTCGTGCGGTTATCCTTGCGGAATAACACGTCCCACTGGCGTGAACCTCCTGTGTCCCACTGGCGTGAACGACAGAAGACACGACTTAATAATAGACTTAACTGATGCGTATACCTCCCGTGTCCCACTGGCGTGAACGACGGAAGACGCGAATAATATTCTTTAATCTTATGCATGAACCTTTCATGTCCCACTAGCGTGAACAATGAAAGTCACTACTTAAAAATAATAATCTTAATCTTAACTTTACATGAACCATTCGTGTCCCACTGGCGTGAACGACGAAGGCTACGACTTAATATCTGATTAATTCTTGTACTTATTCTTCTTATATATATAATTTATGTCTATTGCATATCTGATGCATCTTTGAATATTCATTCTTAAAGCTCAACCTATAAATAGGCTCTTAACTTTGATCATTGGATCATTCTTATTCTCATTAATTCTTAACCTTCGTACTTGAGAGTACGTCTAATACTTGCTATAGGCTTTTGCATACTTAATGCGTTTCTTAAGGGAACTAATCTCCCAATCTATATCATATGAATCTATGATCATAGGCTTATCGTTATCATAAGCCATCACTTAATTGTTGGAAATGTTCCATAGCTTAAATAACTTCTATTCTTGCATCTCTAATGCTTTACCAATCTCCTTATTCATTCTTCCATTCATTCCTTAATTGTTGAATAATCTTTCGGATATGTCAAAGATGGTGTTTATCTTAGAAAAATACGGTTTTTCATTGAAAACGGTTATTAAAAGCCTCGCCGAACGCGTTTACAGCACTCAGAACGAACCAGAACAGACCTGAGTTGTCTGCCTGATTTCGCTGAGCCACAGCTTGGCGAAATGTCTGATTCCGCTGAGCGAAAGCTTGGCGAAAGCTTGGCGAAAGTAGGCAGTGAAGGCTTGCCAAACAGTAACTGCACGATCGCCCCGAGTTCGCTAGGCGAAAATGACAGTTCAAAACCTGTTGAAAATGTGATTTTTCCACCATTTTGACATATCTAAACACTCCCAGGCATCCCAACAGTATAAGGAATGAATTTCTAATACAAATTGATAGTTTAGAACATGATTAATCAAGGAATTGGCGAGCATAGGAGATTAGGGTAAAATTTCTAAACTTAGCTCAATATGTAAAATACTCTCAAACTTACTCAAGCGGGTTCTAAAACCCAGTGGAGCTCACCTTGATCTCTTATTATGATTCCTGCTAGCTTCCTTGCCAACTTATGTCCAAACCCTAGCTTGAATCCTTAATCTCCCCTTGTTTCTTCTTAACTTCCTCTTGTTCCATTCTCTCCATAATGGAGTTTGCTTTTGCTCCAAGAAGCTTGGAAGGAAGGAAATTGATGGAGGGTGGTTTAATGGAGGAGGGCGCAAGCTTAGAGAGAGGGAGAGGGAGAGAATTTCTGGTTTTGAGAGAGAGAAGGGAGAGATGAGAATGAAGAGAAAATATCTTCCCCCTCTTTTTTAAATAAACTCCTCCTTCCCTATAATTACGAAAATGCCATTCCACTTAATTAATAACTTGCCATGCTTGCTTCATAAGGTTCCAATACTAATAATCGATACTTATAAGCGGGATATCACATTTACCATATAAATAAACCCATTAACTGACAATTTACCAAATTGCCCTTTGCTTAAAACATTTCTGATACATCGTCTCAATATTAACAAATATTCGAGTCTTAGGCGGGATATTACATTACAAACCTCACCTTGTTTATTATCAGACTCAGGGGGAGCTTACAAACTTCACCTTGTTAATTAAATTAACAACAATTTTCTATTAATACTTGTGTTTGTCATCATCAAAAAGGGGGAGATTGTTGGAACAAAATGTATGAACAAGTCCCTTTTGAGTTTTGATGATAACAAAGTGTTAAAAGGAAAATTGGATACGCTAATACTTGTTCTAGTGTGCAGGACCATATACTTAAAATTTATGTATCTAACAGTGGTTCTGAAAGATCAAGTTAAGAGCGAAGAAAAACTTTGAAGCATGTGTTGCAAGTCTGAAGACATTCAGGATCTGAAGATCAGCGTCTGAAGATCAGGATTTTAAGATCAACGTCTGAAGATCAGCGTCTGAAGAATAGTGTCTGAAGTTCAGAGTCTGAAGACTGGGAGATTGAAGTCTGAAGTCTGAAGACTGAGAGTCTGAAGTCTGAAGTCTGAAGGAAACTCAGAAGTCAACTGTTGTCACTGTTAAAAGTAAAGTACGACAAGACCTCTGCAAAAATCTCAGAGTCAGAATCGCTCTCTGCGACTTTGTCTCCCTGGACGAAACACACAATCCATATCAAGGATGAAATCAACGATGGATGAAGCTTCAAATTCAAACGACTCTATTGATGACCTGACACCTTCTCAACGACTCTTTATTCCTCTATAAAGGACTGAAGATTTGAAGAAGAAAAAAACAAGACTCTGCAATTCTAAAAGCGCCAATACTCTGTCAAATTCGAAACTCATCAATAACTTAGAAATTCTTACAAACTTTCTTATCTTAGAATTTCTTAAGTATAGAGTCTAAAACTGTGTTGTATTCTGTGAACACCACTGATAGCATATCAAGTGTTCAACTCATACATATTCTTTTGTGAATCTGTTTGATTAGGAAGTCTCTTACTCTATGTTTGAGCATTTGGAAGTCTCGTACTTTGTGTTTGAGCATAGGAAGTCTCTTACTTTGTGTTTGAGCATTTAGAAGTCTCTTACTTTGTGTTTGAGCATAGGAAGTCTCTTGCTTTGTGCTTGAGCAATTTGTAATCATTGGATTATAGTGAAAAATCTCTTGTAAGTGACAAGGGGACTGGACTACTTCCGGGTTGTGGAAGGAACTAGGATAATTGCTTGTGTCCTTCTCTCTCTCTCTCTCTCTCTCTCTCTCATTTACTTTCCATCCGCTGCATTATAACTCTGAACATAGCTTCAGACTATGACCTCCAATTAGACTCTGAATTATCATTAAGTTTTTGAGAAAGAAAAAGCCAACACAATTCTGAAGGTGAGAAAAACACAAGAAGGGGGGGTTGAATTGTGTTGGCTTTTTCTTTTCTTTCTCAAAAACTAAGGTTAGTTCAGAATCAAATGTGGATCAGATTCTGAAACTATTTTCAGAGTTGTTTAGCAGTGGATATAAGGTAAATGAGAGAGAGAGAGAGAGAGAAGCAGTTTATCATGGTTCCTTCCACAATCCGGAAGTAGTCTAGTCCCCTTGTCACTTACAAGAGATTTTCACTATAATCACAAAGATTACAATTGCTCAAGCACAAAGCAAGAGACTTCCTATGCTCAAACACAAAGTAAGAGACTTCCAGTGCTCAAGCACAAAGCAAGAGATTTCCTATGCTCAAACAAAAAGTAAGAGACTTTCTTGCTTAGACAAACAGTCTAAGACTTTGAATCAAACAGATTTTACAAGAGAATAAGTTTGAGTTGAACACTTGATATACTATCAGTGGTGTTCACAAAATACAACACAAATTTAAGACTCTATACTTAAGAAATTCTAAGATAAGAAGTTGGTAAGAATTTCTAAGTTATTTTGATGACATTCAGATTTGGCAGAAACTGAGTTTCAGAAAACAGAGCAATGCGTTTTCAGTCTTATGAGTCTTCTTCTTCTTCTTCAATCCTTCAATCCTTTATAGAGAATTAAAGAGCTGTTGAGAAGAGCCAAATATCATCAAAGAGTCGTTGCAATAGAAGCTATGTGCAGCATTTAATTCCTTCCTGACATTGTGTGCGTAACACAGAAAACAGAGGAATGGAATTTGAATTGTTTCCTTAAAACAGGGAGAATGTTTTGGTCAAGGAGACAGCTGTTGCATAGAGCTGTTCTGACCCTACAGTACTTCACTGTTCACAGTTGCAATTGTTGAGTTCTGTGTTTCAGACTTCAGAAGCTTCTCTTCAGAAACAGTTCTTCAGAAGCTGGCATCAGACACTGTTCATCAGAAGCACTTCTTCAGAACCTGGTCTTCAGACGCACTGTTCATCAGACGCTGTCTTCAGAAGCTGGCCTTCAGACGCACTGTTCATCAGACCCTGTCTTCAGAAGCTGCCTTCAGACGCAGCCCTCAGACGGTGCCTTCAGAAGCTCTTCTTCAGACGCTGATTTTCTTCAGCCTTGCAACACATGCTTCTATATTTTCCTTCTTGCCCTTAACTTGTTCTTTCATAACCATTGTTAGATACCAATCTTTAAGTATATGGTTCTACACACAAGAATCAAGTATTAGCATATCCAATTTTCTTTTTAACACTTTGTTATGATCAAAACTCATTAGAGATTTGTTCATACATTTTGTTCCAACAATCTTCCCCTTTTTGTTGATGACAAACATAAGCATTAATAGAAAATTGTTGTTAATTTAATTAACAAGTTGACTTCAGGGTTTGAGGTTTGTAAGCTCCCCCTGAGTTTGATAATCCACAAGGTGAGGTTTGTAAGCTCCCCCTGAGTCTTATCCAAGTTAATTAAATTCCATTTAAATCAAACAGATGAAAAATCAAAGTGTAAATACATTCAGAATTTAAATAACAAACTGACTTCAGGGTCTGAGGTTTGTAAGCTCCCCCTTAGTCTGATAATTCACAAGGTGAGGTTTGTAAGCTCCCCTTGAGTTTTATCAAAGTTATTTAAATTCAGTTTAATTCACAGAATTGAAAATTCAGTTTATCTCACAGAATTTAATCCAGAGGCTAAGAGATGAGAAAATGTTCTCCTAAGTTAATTACATATCAGAAATTAACTTATGTTCTGAGCTCAGAGCCTGAAATACTTGTTACTTTTACTCCCCCTTTTGTCATCAACAAAAAGAAAATTCAAGAATTTTTAAGAGAGTTAAAACGTGAGATAAAAAATGTTCAGAGCATTTTGTTCAGTAGCACTGAACTGTTCAGATACAATTGTTCAGAACATATGGTTCAATACTGCTGAACTATTTCAGACACAATTGTTCAGAACATTTTGTTCAGTGCCACTGAACGGTTTCAGACAGAATTGAGAGTTTTAAAACTGGGTCTGAAAACTGAACATATAAGATGAGAAAGTTACAGTGTGACTGTGTTTTTGTTAAAGCATTTCAAAAACTGAAAACAGAAAAACATTAAACACAACTGCACATTGATAACTTTAGGAGGGGCAAAGTACAACTTTCAAAGCTTAATTCATCACTGCCCAGCTGTTATAACTTATCAGATTTTGACCATGTGTTAGACAACTGTACATATTCACTCTCATTAGTGGGCCACGTGTAAAGTGTCCACTTATAATGAGTTTTATCAGAAGTCACAAAAATTCAGATTCTGAAACTCAGATTCTGATGTTTTCAGAAGTTGAACTATCTTCAGACTCTCAAAGTGAGTGTCTGTAAAGTCTTAGCTTCTGATGAACTTCAGATTCTCAGTTTCTTATTCAGAGTCAAGCAATTTTCCAGAGATAAAATGCATGTTCAGATTCTTTTTAATAAAATTAAATCTGTCTTCTGTGAGCGGTTTTGTAAATATATAAGCCCATTGATGATCAGTATCAATGAATTGAATATCCAAAACTCCCTTCTGAACATAATCTCTAATAAAATGATGCTTAATTTCAATATGTTTGGCTCTTGAATGAAGAATTGGATTTTTAGACAAATAGATTGCAGCAGTTGTATCACAAAAAATAGGAATGTTGTTTTCATGAATCTGATAGTCTTCTAACTGATGTTTCATCCAGAGCAGTTGTGTGCAACAACTTGCAGCTGAGATGTATTCTGCTTCTGTTGTTGACAATGCAATAGTTGATTGTCTTTTGCTGGCCTAGGATATCAGATTCTCACCAAGGAATTGACAATTTCCACTGGTGGATTTTCTTTCAATCCTGTCACCAGCATAATCAGCATCACAGAATCCAACTAGCTTATAATCTAAGGATTTCTTATACAGAAGTCCAAGATTAGTTGTTCCTTTCAGATACCTGAAGATTCTCTTGACAGCAGTCATATGAGATTCTCTAGGATCTGATTGGAATCTTGCACACAAGCATACACTAAACAAAATATCTGGTCTAGAAGATGTTAAGTATAACAGAGAACCAATCATACCTCTATAGAGCTTCTGATCTACCTTTGAGCCTGTAATATCCCGCCTAAGACTCGAATATTTATTAATATTGAGACGAAGTATCATAAATGTTTGAGCAAAGGACAATTTAGTAAATTGTCAGTTAATGGGCTTATTTATATGGTAAGGGTAATATCCCATTTATAAGTATCAGTTAAATGAGTTAGAAGCTTATTAAGCAAGCATGGCAAACTTGTAAATATGTGGCATGGCATTTTCGTAATTATAGAGAAGGAGGAGTTTATTTAAAAAAGAAGGGGGAAGATATTTTCTTCCATTTCCTCTCCTCACCCTTCTCTCTCAAATCTGGTTTCTCTCCTCTTCCTCCCACTCCCACGCCCTCACCATCACTCTAGCATTCACCCATCAAACTTCATGCAATCCTTATGTGTTTTATGCAAGCAAGCTTAAGCTTTGGAGGTTTAGAACAAGAAGAATCAAGGAGAAATCAAGCTAGGGTTTTGGAATGAGTATAATAAGCACCAATCAAGGTTCAAGGTGAGCTCCCTAGGGTTTTAGAACCCGTATTGAGTAAGTTTAAGAGTAATTTATACTTAGAGCAATTTTATGAAAAATGCCCTAAATCATGTTATATGCTAATTCCATGTTCCAGCCATGTTTAAATGATTTATAAGCTTAAGAAAATCCTTTTTATACCTTTGGGGAAGCTTGGGTGTGTTGGGATGGCTTGGAATGATTAAAAATACCATTTTTGAGATTTTTGGACCTGTCATGGTCGCTACAGCGAGCTGGAGCTCGCTACAGCGACCAGGCAGAATTTTATTCTGCCTACTGTCGCTACAAGCGACCAGCTGGTCGCTACAAGCACCACTGGTCACTACAAGCGCCAGGCTGGTCGCTACAAGCGCCCAAGCCCAGAACAGCCTTGACAGCTTTGCTGTTTTGGGTGTTCTGGGGCGCGTAGGCATGGTTTTCCGCATCCGTTTTCTCCATAAACATTTTAGAAACATTCACCACCATTTTAACACATTCAAGAGGCTCCCAAAAAGGATGAAAATGTATGGAACAAGGATTGTGCATTGACTTAGAATAGTTTGAATTAAGAGGGCAAAGTCTAGACGAATATGCAAATGTTCTAGCAACTAAGTATCCGGTATCAGATTAATACACATGCTAAACATTCTAGATAGTTTAGTATGGGTGTTACAGAGCCAGTGTCTTCTTTGCTTAAATTGCAGGTTGGATGCATTGGTGTTGTCATCAGTTTACAATCTTCAAGATGGAACTTCTTCAGAAGCTCCTTTGTATATTTAGATTGATGAACATACACTCCATCTTTGCATTGGTTGATTTGAATTCCAAGAAAGAATTTCAATTCTCCCACCATGCTCATTTCAAATTCATCCTGCATTAACTTAGAAAATTCCTTGCAAAGAATGGCATTAGTAGAATCAAATATAATATCATCAACAAAGATTTACACAATTAAGATGTCTTTCTTAAGTGTTTTTCTGAAAAGTGTGTTGTCAACTTGTCCTCTTACAAAATTATTTTTAAGTAAGAAATTACTTAGTCTTTCATACCAAGCTCTGGGAGCTTGTTTTAGACCATACAGTGATTTCTTAAGTTTAAAAACAAAATCTGGATTTTTTAAATCTTCAAAACCAGGAGGTTGTTTGACATATACTTCTTCAGAAATAACTCCATTTAAATAAAGCACTCTTAACATCCATTTGATATAAGATGATATTATGATTAACTGCATAGGAAAGAAGTAACCTGATTGCTTCCAGTCTTGCAACTGGAGCAAATTTTTCAGTGTAGTCTATTCCTTCCTGCTGACTGTAGCCTTGAGCAACCAATCTAGCTTTGTTTCTGACTACTTCTCCTTGTTCATTCAGCTTGTTTCTGAACACCCATTTTGTTCCAATAATGTTTTTGTGATTTGGTTTTGCAACTAAATCCCAAACATCATTTCTTTGAAACTGATTGAGTTCTTCTTGCATAGCTACAATCCATCCATCAACTGCAAGTGCTTCATCAGTTGTTGTAGGTTCAATCATTGACAGTAGTCTAATTAAAAAATCATTCTGACAGAATGCTGATCTGGTTTTTCTTGGACTATCCTTGTTTCCAATGATTAACTCTTCAAGATGTGAAGACTTGTACTTGAATGAGGTTCTGGGTGGATTTGCTTCTGAAGAATCATTAAGAGCTTGTTCAGATCCATTTTGATCTTGATTGGCTTCAGGAGGAGTGTCAGCATCTGAGAGTTTTTCAGCTTCTGCAGTATTTTCAGCTTCTGGACTTTCTTCAGACTCAGAATTCTGTTCAGGTTCTGAAGTGTCCACTGAGAGTCGTATATCTGCAAAACTCTAAACTAGCTCTGATATTTTATTATCAGGCTTCTTGTCATCAAACCTAATGTGTATTGATTCTTCAACAACATGTGTTTCAGAATTGTACACTCTGTATGCTTTATATCTTTCAGAGTATCCTAAAAAGATACCCTTGTGAGTCTTAGCATCAAATTTCTTTAGGTAGACTTTATTGTTTAGAATGTAACATGTACATCCAAACTGATGAAAATAAGAAATACTTGGCTTTCTTCCTTTAAATAATTCATATGTTGTTTTATTCAGAATTGGTCTTATATAGATCCTGTTCTGAATATAACATGTTGTGTTAACAGCTTCTGCCCAGAAGTACTTTGCAATTTTAGATTCATGAATCATGGTTCTGGTCATTTCTTGCAAAGATCTGTTCTTTCTCTCTACAACTCCATTTTGTTGTGGAGTTCTAGGAGAAGAGAACTCATGGAGAATTCCATGATCTTCACAAAAAGTTTCAAATGGTTCATTTTCAAATTCACCACTATGATCACTTCTGACTTTTAAAATTTTCAAATCATTTTCTGTTTGTACTTGTTTGCAGAATTTGTTGAACACATCATATGTTTCATTTTTGGTTCTTAGGAATTTAACCCAAGTCCACCTACTGTAATCATCAACAATTACTAACCCATACTTCTTCCCATTGATTGATGTTGTTCCAACAGGACCAAACAGATCAATGTGAAGTAGTTCTAAGGGTCTGGAGGTAGAAACAATGTTTTTGGATTTAAAAGAGGTTTTAGCAATTTTTCCTATCTGGCATGCTCCACAGAGAGCATCTGAGTGATAGTCAATGTTTGGTAAGCCTCTGACCAGTTGCAACCTGCTAAGCTTAGAGATGAGTCTCCAGTTAGCATGTCCCAACCTTTTGTGTCATACCCATTTCTCATCACTCACTGACAGAAGGCAAACTACCTTCTGATCAACCAGTTCTGAAAAATTAATCTTATAAACATTGTTTTCCTCTTTCCTTTGAACACAACAGATTTATCTTTGTTGTTGATTACAGTGCAAGTGTTCTTATTAAACAGGACATCATAACCACTGTCACATAATTGACTTATGCTAAGTAGGTTATGTCTTAGTCCATCTACCAATCAGACATTTTCAATGGAAAGGGAAGAATTACCTATCTTACCAGTACCAATGATCTTGCCTTTCTGATTTCCTCCAAAACCCATAGTTCCTCCCTCTTTCATGGTCAGGGATTTCCTCCAAAACCCACAGTCTTTTGAAAATGTGAGTTTGAAGTTTTCAGAGACTGAGACTTGCTTGTCTTAAGTTCTGAACTCTTCAGATTTTGAACCTTTTCAGATTTAAAGTCTGTTTTCCTCATAGTCTTAGACTTGGAATCTTTTGGTTTAGACGTTGCCAAAGTTTCAGATTTTGCCTTCATTTTCCCTTAGGTTCAGAAGTTTTGGATTCTGAGTTGTTCAGAACCTCAGGTTTAGCAGTCTCATTTTCAGATGAATTCTGTTTCTCAGAAATCTCAGAAGCAGGTACAAAACACACCTTAGTGCCTTTCATAATATTTCCAGAACAGGATGGTATATTAGTTTCTTTTGAATGATTAAATGGATCATTTTTGAAACCATTACCTTCTCCTCTGTTTCTGTTAATATTATAAATCATAGAAGAAATCTTACTTCTATTGATTCCAGTTAAGATAAAATCCTGAAATACAATTTCTTGTTCACTTGGAATTTTATCGGGTTTCTTATGAGCCATTTCTCTAAGTTCTCTAACTTCTTCATCAATCTCATTAATGTGATTCTGAAGTTGGAGATTCTCATCAGTCAGCAAGTTATATTTATTTTTCAAAGATTTTACTTGACTCAACTTGCTTTGGAGATGGTTCATAAGATCCTTAACTGTATCAATAAGTTCAGAACGAGTAAGTTCAAAATATACCTCATCTTCTTCTTCAGAGTCTGAACCTGACTCTGCATTAGAAGATACAGTTGCCACTAGAGCTAGGTTTGCTTCTTCTCCATCTTCCTTCTCAGACTCAGATTCATTTTCAAGATCATCCCATGTTGCCATAAGATTTTTCTTGATCTTGTTTCTGAAGTTGCTTGATTTAGAGCTGGTCTTCTTGGATTTCTCCTTTGATTTGTCCTTCTATAGATCAGGACATTCAGCTATGTAATGACCAGTCTTCTTGCAGTTGTAGCAACCCTTCTGATCTTCCCTCTTGGAACCAGATCCTTTGAAGTTACTGCTCCTGTTATAGAACTTCCTTTGTCTATTCATTAAGTACTGAAATCTTTTAGAAATCATTGCAAGTTACTCAACATCTGAATCTTGTTCAGAATTTCCCTCAGGAAATTCTTCATCAGATTCAATAGCTTTTAGAGCTTTTGATGATTTTCTTTTGGATTTCAGTGCTATAGATTTAGACTTTCTAACAGAATCATCTTCATTGAGTCCCAGTTCATGCACTTTGAGAGAGCTTATAAGATCTTCAATACTTAGAGTATTTAGTGTTGGTATAAGCCCTAGAGGCCAATAGTTTATGTCAAACTTTTATATGTATCATGACTTTTATTATTGAATAAAATATGGCGTTCTTTATTACACTTGTTATAAGATAAATAAAGTCCCTAGAATAGTTAGTTCTTGTGATGGAAAATTAAGTGTGACTTAATCATGAGATTACATCAACAGAAAGAACACTATTCTTAAATGTATCCGTAGTCAAGCTTTAATATGAATTGGGATAATATTAAAGCATGGAGACTATTATGTATGTAGACTGATGACCACATCTCATGGGTCATGAATATGAGATATTAAGTCTATACGTAGGTATAAGTATTAGGAGTAATATTTATACTGGATTGACCCATCGTGAGAATGCTACATAGTATGTTATGAAATCGTCATAAGTTATTCTCACAATGATAATAGTGTATATCACTCTTAGACCTGAAACCACTATGATCCCTAGATGTGGACTCAAGTGTTTTATTGCCATTCAAACGTTGTCTGTAACAAGATGACTATAACGTTGGTTAATGGGCACTCGACGAATCATGCTGAGGGACATGAGTGTCCTAGATGGGATTTGTCCCTCCTCATAACAGGAGATATATCTTTAGGCCTCTTGATGGAATATGACTGGAAAAATGCATGGCCATGCCGAATTAAGTCAATATGAGATATTGGACTTATTCGTTGTTCAGTATATTTCGGGATCAAGAAATATAAATATTGAGCTAAACAAGGGTGACGTAATCTATGCCTTGTGTTCAATAAAGATATTAGGACAAAGGAGTAATCGTACACATAGATATTATCATGGAAAAGGTTTCGTCAGATCACTTGACATTCTTGTCACTTGGGTAGCAGTGATGTGTTGCTAGATACCGCTCACTGTTTATAATATTAAATATAGGATTTAATATTATTGCCAACGTTACAAGAACCTATAGGGTCACACACAATAGAACGGTAAAAAGGAGAAATATAAGTAGTACTTATATGATGGGGTACGTTTAGCAATACGCGCTAATTAGTTAGCGGAAGCTGATGGGCTAATGGGCTTTTGAAGCTCAAGCTGATTTTTGTGCAGCAAGGAGTTCTATAAATAGAAGCTCTAATGCTGAAATCAGCTAATGCTTTTTCGTGTAACCCTAAAGCAAAAACGTGTTCCCACTTCTCTCCCTAACCTCTGATCGCTTGGCTAGCACCGGGAACCAGAGGAAGCCGTTCGTGTGGACGAGTAGAGGCTTTGCTTACTTGCTCAGCTGTGATCAAAGAAACAGTTTCTGCACTAAGAGGTAACAACTCTATCACTGATTCATGTGATATTCGTAATGATCCAAGGAAAGGAAATCAAAATTTTTAAACTTCCGCTGCACTATGAATGTCGATTTCCCTTCATTTAGATCTTTAGCTTCCTCAATAGTAGTCACTTTAGGTCTCCATTTAGATGGCAGACTTCTGAGGATCTTGTTCACATGATCAGCAGTAGTATAGCTTTTCTTCAGAATCTGAAGTCCAGAAACCAGAGTATGAAATCTTGAGAACATAGTCTCAATATTTTCATCCTCCTTCATTCTGAACAGCTCATACTGCTGAACCAGAATATTTGCTTTTGCTTCTCTAACCTTCTTGTTTCCTTCATAGTTAGAGCAGAGAGAGGTGAAGATGGCTTTAGCTATTGATTTATCACTCAGCTTTTGATACTCACTGTGACGTAGAGAATCCACAATGATACCTCTAACATTGTGATGCTTTCTGTAGATCTTTCTTTCAGCATCAGACAGACCTCTTCTGTTAGTAGCCACTCCTTCTTCATCTACTGGTATAGTTATACCATCTTCAATGATGTCCCGTAGACTATCATCTATGCCAATGATATGACTATACATTTTGCTTTTCCAACATGAAAATTTCTCTGGATCACCAGTAAACTTAGGAGGTTTATGGTGTGAACGAGATTGCTTTTCACATGTACCATAGTCATGTGATACGGAAGCATGATTTCTAGGAGAGGGTGGAGGGGAACCACTGGATGACATGTTTTTCTCATGATCTTTACTGACTCACTGTTAGGTGATTGAATATCAGAACCGGGGCTCTGGTACCAACTGAAGGTGAGAAAAACACAAGAAGGGGGGTTGAATTGTGTTGGCTTTTTCTTTTCTTGCTCAAAAACTAAGGTTAGTTCAGAATCAGATGTGGATCAGATTCTGAAACTATTTTCAGAGTTGTTTAGCAGTGGATATAAGGTAAATGAGAGAGAGAGAGAGAGAGAAGCAGTTTATCATGGTTCCTTCCACAATCCGGAAGTAGTCTAGTCCCCTTGTCACTTACAAGAGATTTTCACTATAATCACAAAGATTACAATTGCTCAAGCACAAAGCAAGAGACTTCCTATGCTCAAACACAAAGTAAGAGACTTCCAGTTCTCAAACACTAAGTAAGAGACTTCCTATGCTCAAACACAAAGTAAGAGACTTTCTTGCTTAGACACATAGTCTAAGACTTTGAATCAAACAAATTTTACAAGAGAATAAGTTTGAGTTGAACACTTGATATACTATCAGTGGTGTTCACAAAATACAACAGAGATTTAAGACTCTATACTTAAGAAATTCTAAGATAAGAAGTTTGTAAGAATTTCTAAGTTATTTTGATGACATTCAGATTTGGCAGAAACTGAGTTTCAGAAAAGAGAGCAATGCGTTTTCAGTCTTATGAGTCTTCTTCTTCTTCTTCAATCCTTCAATCCTTTATAGATAATTAAAGAGCTGTTGAGAAGAGCCAAATATCATCAAAGAGCCGTTGCAATAGAAGCTATGTCCAGCATTTAATTCCTTCCTGACATTGTGTGCGTAACACAGAAAACAGAGGAATGGAATTTGAATTGTTTCCTTAAAACAGAGAAAATGTTTTGGTCAAGGAGACAGCTGTTGCATAGAGCTTTTCTGACCGTACAGTACTTCACTGTTCACAGTTGCAATGGTTGACTTCTGCGTTGCAGACTTCAGAAGCTTCTCTTCAGAAACAGTTCTTCAGAAGCAGGCATCAGACACTGTTCCACTCAACGTGCCAAATACACAATTTTATCCAGTCAACGCGCCATGTAAGCTTATTTGCACAGTCAGCTGGGCTCATGGTTGAAAATCAAAGAATCTTCAAATTACAAGGGAGAATCTCTAACTTTTCTTTTTTACAGGGGTTATAATTTATCAATAATATAACCAATATAATATAAATTCTTATTTTTTTCAATAATCCCAACAATATAACATTCTTATACACAAATATGTCTAGGGGTATAATTGATATAAGAGTAAATTACACTTCTCTCCACTTGAAAAGTGAAATTTATACCCCCCCTCCCCTATAAGATGTTTGAATTACAACCTCCTCCCTTAATAATTAAATATGCACTCCACTTTAATTTATTTTATGATATATGCTAATTTTTTTTTTCCAAAAAGAAGATGGCTAGCAAAGAGCTAGGCCACCAAAAAGGATATATATATAAGAAAATAAACGAAAGGAGGGGGGACAAACCAAACCTCCTTACATATTAACAAACCTAAAGTTAGGCATACCTAACTTATTCTTGACAAAAAATTCTCTGATACAAATAGGCATAGCAAGCCAAACAGTTAAAGCAGTAGAGGAAAGACCCAGATTGGCAAGTATATCATTTCTAATATTTTGAACCACCATTTAAGAAAAATAAATTCATTTCTTCATAATTTAAATGACAATGATAAATAATTTTAAATATTTTTCTATTAATTTTAAATTTATAGTATAAAATTAACTTTAAAATAACCATACTTTATTGTCTTTAGTAATTTTTCACATATTTTGATTTTATTTTGGGTTGTTTCATATTTTATGATAGGGTTTAAAACTATATGTTAATGAAATTGTGAATAAAAAATAGCGAAACTATGTATTCAAATTTTCATTATATTAAAATAGACCTGCAATACTATTTTATTTCGAAGTGTGTTAGATTATTACTTTTTTGCTAGATTATTAGAAATAAAAAAAATTATTGAGGGAGTAAAGTCTAGATTTTAACATAAGAAGGGAGGGGAATGTAATTCAAGCTTCTCTTAGGGAAGGGGAGTGAAATGTTTTCTAAAATGTTTTGAATAAGAGGGGAGTGGAGTGTATATTTTAGAGTAAATTACCCTCTCATGCCTTGAAAGATGCTTGAATTACACTCCTCTCCCCTCTTATGTTAAATATACACTCCCCTCCTCTTTAAGTAAAACATATCGTAAAAATATTTATTTATGTTAAAATATATTAAATTGTAGTGTATATTTATTTATTCAGGGAGGGGGTTGTAATTCAAGCATCTCGTGGGGGAGGGGAGTATAAGTTTTATCTTTCAAAGGAGGGGAGTGTATATTTTAACTTAAGAGGTGATGGGAGTGTAATTCAAGCTTCTTTTAGGGGAGGGGAGTGTAATTTACTCTATATTTTAACATAAGAGAGGAGGAGAGTGTAATTCAATCATCTTTAAGAGGAGGGGAGTGTAAGTTACTCTTGATGTAATGTATAATTCAACCCAAAATTCTTTATTCCATTTTTATATATTGATAGATGTTTAAAAAAATAAACTTATTTATTGCTTACAAACTCATTTTTCGTTAATTTATTTAGTAAAAATAATTTTTATTTTTCAAATGGGTCATGCTAACATGTTTAAGGTTTCCACAAATATGAAGTATTTATTGAAACAAAAGTAATTATCAAATTTTTGAGAAATCAATTGACACAATTTTGAATACATAATTTTTATCTGTAATACCTTAACATATGCCCTTAACATTTCCCTTTTCAAAATAACCAAAGTTTTGAGATAAACTAAGCATTTACAAATGTAAATGATGTGGAGGATGGTGACATGAATATAGAAAAAATAGTGATAAAATGAAAAATTAAATTAAATATGACCAATATATGTGTATATTTGGGCGTGTCTAATATGAAACAATCAAACATGGTCTAAGAATGAACTTTTACTATTTTTAGTAGAAAAATATACGATATGGTACTAAAAAAATAAAAAATAAAAAAATATTTTATTAAAATTTATTAAAAAGAGTAGGATCCATACTTAAACTGGATGCATATTTAAATACCCACATTTGTTTTATTTTTAAGACAAATTTGTAGTTTCATACTCTTTGTTCTAGTATTTTAGGTTTTCGAGTGATGTCTTGCACTCTAGGATAGTTTTAGATTATGTGTGATTTGTCCCTCTAAGTTTAGACTATCTTATCGCCTTGCACTAAAACTCTTTGCATGCATAAAATAATGTGTTTGTTTATGGGTGTCATGGGTTTTTTGAAGTAAGTAAAAATAATTTTTGTGTACTTGAATTGATTCAAGAAGTCATAACTGATTGTTTGTATTGATTCACATAAAATAGAGAGTTTTGAATTTATTTTTGTATATTTGAATCGATTCAAAAAGTCATAACTAATTGTCTTAATCTATTCACAAGAATAAGGGAGTTCCAGACTCATTTTGAATCGATACACTCTTGAATAGAATGATCATCGAATCGATTCAATCTTTATAGAGATAATCCAAATCGGTTCATTATTCATATGAATCGATTTAATCTTCATACGTTGTCCATATTCATATTAAGGTATGTAAATCAATTTAGCTTATATTTGAATCGATTGAGACAATGCAATTTCGAAAAAAATCAGCAAATGTTTATACTATGCTCTCTTACATCTAAATACAACTTAACCTCATTTGACCCATTTCACTGAATTCATTCATTACTCTGCTCGCTACCGTCCTTCTCTCCAATAACATAAGAAAACATTTTCTTCCTAGTTCTTGGTGAGAATTTGGTCTAGATCTAGAGGGATAATTGTAGGTTGTGTAATGGGTTGAATCTTTAAAGGAGATTGAGGTGCTCAAAGTTATAAAGGACATTAGAAGCTTTTTTTTTTCTCCTCTAAAAGGTAGGGTTTTTCTGGTTCATAAATCTCGAGGAAATCGAAGGAATCCAAGTGAAAGAATGAATCTTGAGGAAGATTGTTGAAGGATCTCTATTGATAGAAAATTTGAAGTATTTTGGTGTTAAGTTTGTGGTTTCTAGCTCAGATCAAGTTGAAGGTGATCTTTCTACAAGTGATATAGGGTTTTGGTTACATTTGATAAACCTTGATTTTCTATAAGTTGATTAATCACTTGATATATTATGAATCCTTATATCAATCAATTTTTCATTTGTGTTGAAGCTAGTTTGGATTTGTGCTAATTTCTTGTGTAAGTTTTAGCTTTGATTTGAGAATGTTAATGTTTTGTAATTAAGTGCTTGTAATTTGACTGTGGATCATTCTATTAACTGTGAACATCTTGTTCAAAATTGGTTGATTTGTAAACATTGTTTTAGTCTGATTATCCTAGTATCTGCATTATCATTCCAATAGTTTAAATCTTGCAAAGCTTTTTCAAAAATCGTGCATGCTCGTATATTTTTTATAAGGAATCTATTCACCCCGTCTAAATTCATATTACTATCATCATATCGACCATAAAGTAGCCTCAAGATCCTGATCTCTTTGGTCACAGTTTAATAACCAGAAGAGTTGATATGATGAGTAAGGATCCGAATGGGACGTATAATAGAGCTCTTGTCTTTGACGGTGACAACTATGACTATTGGAAAGAGTGCATAAGTGTGCATATCCAATCGGTTGACATGGATGTTTGGGATGCCTTTGTCAATGAAAGATTTGAACGGAAAATGGATGTTGATGGTGTCATGCAAAACAAACCTATGCTACTAAGAAAGTCCAATACAATTTGAACACGAGGAACATACTCATATCCACCTTATGTATAAATGAGTATCACTTGGAAACTCTTTGGAAACTCTTCAAGAGGGTACCAAAGATGTCAAACAATCAAAGATTAACATACTTTACTCTTTCACATGGAAGATGAAAATATCCCTTCCATGCAAATGAGATTCACCAATATTGTGAACAAATTAAAAAACCTTGGTAAGACAATCTCGAATCAATATTGTTGATGACTAAATTTGTCAAGTGTACCAAACCGTTTTGAAGTAATAAAGTAGCAAGTAAAATTGTATCCATAGGGATTGTCGTATCAACTATGAAACTAGATAAACTTATTATAGCACTAAATAAAAATAAATTAAAATGGAGGGAGTTTGTAAGTTTGATTTGATTTTGCAAAGTGAGTGAGTTGATTGTAGATTTTAGTGGTGATTAGGATTCTTTGAATCCCCTCTATTTCCTTGTTGGATTAAAACAAACACTTATCAGATATAAGATAAGGGTGTTTATTTTAGAGATTATTTCATGGGATTTAAGGTTCCTCCAAATTTCAAGTTGCTCCTGTTTATCACCTTAAGTTCATAAACACGATACGGGGTACATAGTCGTTGATAACAGATCATCTTACATTATTTTAAACGTACTTTTCAGCCATTTTAGTTATGATTTGACCCAAGTTAAAGGAGTTTTAGAACAATTGCCAATGGCTATAGGAACATTTTGTAATGATTTCATATCTAGTCATGCAATTCTAGTTTTTCTTAAAACAAACAATTCTTAGGTGTTATTGATGTATTTCGTTGAAAAATTATGTAATTTGACTAAGCAAGACACCTCATGAAGAATTGGGGAGACAATCAATGAAGATTCAAGAGGTCTCTAAAGGAATTACAAGTTGAGGAAATTCTACCTCAACTCGCAGGACAAGTTTGAAGGAAGAAATTAATAAAAAAGACAAAGAAAAGGCAATAAACACATTGAAAACAAGTGTTACGCGCCCTAGGTGTGTTGCCACATGCCCCAGTTTCAACACTGTGTTTACAACACACATGCGAGGTGCGCCTGGCCATTCACAAGGCACATGCGCCTCTAAGAAAAATAATAACATTTTGTTGTTTTTCAATGTGGGATTGATGAAAAAGACCAATTTTTCAAACCAAACCACTTGGAAATCAGCCTATAAATACAACTCATATTATTCAAAAATTCTTATTCAGAGCGAAGCGGTTCAAAAGGAAGGCAAGCTCTAAAAGCATGAAGGGAGGAGTATCTCCTCAACCTTTGTCTCTAAAATGTTATTTATTTTATTTTGTAATTTGTCTTTAGTTACCATGAGCAACTAAACCCAAATTGGGTAGGGTTCTAAGATGAACCTTTGTTTGTTTGTTGGATCAATTTAATTCAAGTCTTTTATTCACTTATTTTTTGATATTTATTTAATTTTTATAAGCAAAAGTCTTAATGCTTTTAGGAATCCTAGAGAGTGTTACATACCCATCGAATCTTAATTAAACATAGAAACAAGGGGCGCATATAGTAATCCTGAGCTGATATCACTAGTCAACTTTTGAAAACATCACATTATAAATTGTATTCTTTCCCCATGACAAGATGGACAACATAAGGCTATCCGTTTGTATAACTACTAAGGTAAGAAATGGTATGTGATGTACTTCTAAGATTCATAGACGAAGTTGGAGCCCTTAGATGGCAATTTAGGAATCCCAACTATTCTATGTTTCATTAAATTTAGGAATCCCCACTCTAACAATGTTATGTAGGCATACATAACCTATAAAATCGATGTCCCAATACCCGTAGAGCGTGTATTGATTACGAAATTCGACAAGTTCACTAAATCATACCAAGTAATAAAGTAGTAAGTTTACGTCTTCAAAGGGATTGTCGTTCAACGAAGCAATTAACAAAATTTATTTGCTTAGAAAATCAATTAAAAGAATATGGTTTTGCAAGTTTGAATTGTTTGCACAATAAAAGTAGTTGCGTGATTGTAGAAAATTAAAAGGGCTTGATTCAAATGTTTAGCGGTGATTGTGATTATTTGAATCCCCTTTATCTTCTTTGTTGGATATACTAAGTAATACCTAAGGATCCCTAATAAAATAATAATTCTTATTCATATGTAATTACTCCAGTTAATATGAGATTATGAATCTCTTAACCTAATATTAGTTCAATAGTATAGGTTTGTAAGACCTAGGCTAGAAAAACATAGAAAATATAGATTATAACTCAATAAAGAAATTGTATAAATTAAATCCAACAAATAAGAAGAGGTTCATCTTTGAACTCTATTCAATAGAGGTTTAGTTGCACATGGCAACCGAGATAATTACAAAACAATAGAAAAACATACCCTAGAAAGAACAAGATGAGGAGGAAAAATCCTCTACCTTGAAGCTCTTGATGTTTGAACTTTGCGGTGCCTTGTACCGCTAACTCTATGAATGGATAAAAGATTGTGCAAGGGTCTCTATTTATAGTGCATCATTACTTAGGGGATAAGAGAAGAAAATTGGGCTTTTTCCACAAATCCAACTTGGAAAACAAGCAAACAACATTTTGAGTACCCAGCCAATGTGCGTGACGCATTGCTCCACACGCACGGGCGCATGAGGCAACCTTGTATGTTGTCTCATGCGCACGGCGAATTTTGCAGTTTTCGTCCCTTCTTCGAACGTTCTTTCGTATTGAAATGCCTTGGAAGTGGGGATGAATTCTCCCCATCTTGTATTGTCTTCAAAAACCATCTAAGAACCATTAATCTTCATTCTTCATATCCTTGATTCTTCCTATGATATCTTGCTTTGCCGATTTATATGATTTCTCACTAAAAAGACTTAAAACACATTGAGATTCATGGTCTAGGATAAAAGTGAATTGCAATGACTGGAATGAAAAAAATAAAACAATTTCCCCAAACCATTAACAAACCTCTAAATCACCTCTTATTTTCCTTCAAATGCAAAGAAAATACCTAAAAACATAGCCTAAAATAACGTTAGTTACTCCATATCATGTATAACCATATTGTGATCTGAAGGTGCAACTTGACAGCTTGAGGGACGTAATGACCGTACAAAATCATCACTTAAATAGAACCCTTATCTCATAACAGAAAATTACTTGTCTTTAATCCAACAAGGAAATATAGGGGATCCGTAGAATCCTAACCATCGATAACTTCTGCAATCACTACCATTTACTACCTCTGTTCCAAATTATAAGACCCTTTTGAGAAATTTTTTTGTCTCTTTTTAAAAGACCCCTTTGTTATTTCCAACTACATTAATTATTTCTTTACCAACATACCCTTATTTATTTTACATATTTATCTTCAATCAACAATAAATATTATGTTGAAAATATAAATCAACTCTCTCTCTCTTAGAGGATATAATTGTAAAAACAATAGTAATTGCAAACAAATTTAATACTACAATCAACTTTTTTAATTTGTGTAATTTTGTCAAAAGGGTCATATATTTAGGGACGAAGGTAGTAATTTTCAGCAATCAAACTCAACTACTTTGCGTAATCTAATCAAACTTTCAAACTCCCCCTAATTTACTCGCTTTTATTTATTTTATTTGCTTTTAATTTTTTTTAATAAGTATATATAATTGTCTAGTTGAAGCGACAATCCCTGTGGAGACGATTTTACTTACTACTTTATTATTTGAAACGGTTTGGTGCACTTGAAAAATTTAGTTATCAGTATTCAAACCTTAGGGATCCGTATGTGATCAGATAGTTATTAAGGTGGGGACTTACTCTTTCATAAGTTATTGAAACATAAACAAAGTTGGTGTTCCTATATTTTCATCTAAAGGAGCCAACTCAGCCTATGAATCTTAGAAGTTCACAATATACAGTTACTTGTCCTTAGTAGACTAAATGAATGGGCTTCACCCTATCTTACTAAGGGGAAAGAATAAATTTTATATGCATTGTTCGGAAAAGTCGACAAGAAATATCTTCTGCAATCTCTTAATTCTATGTTGACTCGGAATAACTAGGTATGTCACACTCCCTAGAGTTCGTGAAATCATTAAGACTTTTCTATATAAATATTAAATAGATCTGAAAACATAACTGAATAAAGACTTCAGTGAATTTGTTCCAGCAAACAAATAGAGGTTCATATTAGAACCCTAACCAGTTAGGTTTGAGTTACTCATGGTAACTAAAAACAAATTACAGGTTGAGGAAAGACTCCTTCTTTGATGCTCATTGGGCTTGCCTTTCTCTTGAACTGAAAAGTTTTGAATTAATATTTGTGAACAAGAACTCTTGTATTTATAGGAGAGTTTCAAGCTAGGTTTGGGTTGAAAAATTGGGCTTGTTCCCCAAACCCGTAGAGAAAACATAGTTGAAAGCTGCATTTTCTCGGAACCGCACGGGCTCCATGCTTGGGGCTACGCCTGCCGCACTTGCATCCTAAAAATAGTGTTTTTAACACTGTTTCGCACACCTGGGGCGTGTTGCTTATGTTTACAGTGCGTTTTTGCGCTTTTCTTTGTATTTTAGAGTGCTTTCTTCCTCTATACTTGTCTTGAGTGCACTCAGTTTTATCTAAATTAAAGTTTGTAAAAGTGTTTTGTGCTGGGATTAGAAGAGGGGATTAAAATAATCCTAATCACCACTAAAATCTACAATCAAAATCTTTTATTTTCTGCAATAAACTCAATTGCTTTGCAAAATCAAACCAAACTTGTAAACTCCCCCATTTTAATTTCTTTTTATATACTATTTTAATAAAATTAGGTAGTTTCCTTGCTGAAACGACATTCCTTGTGGAGATGATCTGACTTACTACTTGATTACTTGAAAACGGTTTGGTGCACTTGCAAATTTAGTGATCAATGTGTTATGTTAAATTGAAATGAATAGCTTAACCCAATAGTTAAAGACCTTGGTCGATTGGATTTTGTAGTCGTGGAAGGATTTCACTAACATAAGTTTCATTTAGTAGAAAATTACACTTTGGTTTCTGTAACTGCCATGTTTAACTTCGTTCGCTAGGCAAACATGTCCTCAACTAGTGAATTGAAGCAGAGAGAGATGAGGACAGAGCATCATATGATATTTTAGGCTATGTTTTTAGTTATTCCCTTAACATTTGTAGACAAATAAGAGATCATTTATCCTAAATCATGTAACTTCATAGGTGTTTTGAGTCTTTTTATTGTTAAATGATGTAATTCGGCAAAGCAAGACACCACATGAAAGATCAAGGGATATGAAGAATGAACTTCAATGTTTCTTAGAAGGTGTTTGAAGACAATACAAGTGAGGGAAAATTCATCCCAAGTTCCAAGGCATTTCATGACAGAGGATTGCTTGCAAAATGATGAAAAATTGTAAAATTTGCACTTTGGCTCCTACCTCATGTGCCCCTGTGCATCTCTGAAGAAAGAATGCAGTTTTAGCTTGTTTTCAAAGCTGGATCAAAGGAACAAGTGTAGTTCTCATCTCTTAGTCACCAAGTAATGAAGCATATAAATAGATACCCTTGCACACACTTTTATTCATTCATGAATTTGGGGGTACAAGGCAAGGGTCAAGCATCAGAGCTTCAAGGGAGAGGGTTTTCTCCTCCTCTTGTTCTTTATATGGTATGTTTTTCTATTGTCTTATAACATTGTCGGTTAACATGAGTAATTAAACCCCTATTGATTAGGGTTTCAAGATGAACCTCTACTTATTTGTTGGATTCAATTAATAAAGTTTTCTATTCAATTTATGTTTCAGTTGCCTAATTTAATTTGTATATGTTCCATTCTCGGTGATTTTCAGCTAGCGCTTAACATGTTCTATAGGCTAAGGTATAAGACTGACTATCATGCTAGTGCCCGAACGAGAACAATGGTAAATATCATATTTTCTAAATTAATCACTTTTAATTGAATATAAGTATGATTGTTAGGGTTATGATTCATCGTTAAGGGAAGTTGCAAGTATAGCCCTTGTCCAGTCATAAATACTCGAACTTCCCACTGTTACATCACTATATCATATCAGAACTTATGTTTATCAAGGCAAGATCATAACTAATAATAAACCGAGTTAATTCCAACTAAGAAGATAGAGAGGATTCAAGGATACCATAATCTCTATTAATCATCGTAATCAAACAACCTAAATTCCCATTATGCAACATAATTCAAAACTCGCAAAACCACAAAATCTCTTTATTGCTTTTATAAACAAACAAATTCTGTTAATTGTTGGGTTGAACAACAATCCCAGTGGAGACGATAATTTACAACTTTATTACTTGTTATGATTTGGTGCACTTGCCAATTTGTCCATTAAGAGACTTTTCAAATTTTCCAGATTTGCTAGGTGAACAGGTCATCACCTAGCGAATTGGACAGCAACATACACTCTTTTTCTTTTAAAAATCCAAATCATGTGTATCCACTTCCTCTTTAAAAAAATATAAGTTCTTAAGGTTGTAACAAACCTCAAAGTTTTAATATTTGATTATCCATCTTCATCCGAGATTTCTGGATGAAACATCCATCTAAGATCAATAATTCATTATCAGCATCCATATTTTCCATCACCAGAAAGCCTTGTTTAAACTTTCATCCTCCTACAATTATGCAGGCATTTTCTAATCGTCTGCATAGCCTCTGACAGGTTCCATCAGCGAACTGCAACACCTTTGTCATCGGTTGAATTGCAGCCTTGTCTTTCCCTTTGTCGTCAATTGAATTGCGGCTTTGTCTTTCATGTTCTCTAGCTCTATGAAGTTTCTACTTGATCTGAAATCAAGTAGTATTTTCCTTACGTGCCCACCACCTATGCCCACTAGTAGCGTTACCCGTCATGGATCTTTGTGCTATGTATTTCTTGGGAATGTGGTCCACAATGTTTCCATAGTGTTGTTAACCTCTTCTTTCTTGACTGAGTGAAGAGTCAAGAGTAAGGGAAAGAGTAAAAAATAAGAGAATGTAAGCAAAGAGGAAAGCATAGAAAAGGTATCCGCCGAAGGGCTGACTGAAGAAGTGACTCCAAGTGAGGCTAAATCTGATGAGGTTTTTGTCATAACTCTTGAGAAGGAAAAATACCTAGAATGGAAGTGAATTCCATGCAAGGGAAAAAAAAGCTTTTCACGGAAAAACCGAAAGAGAAAGAAGATGAGTCTCGATGTGGGAGGTATACAACATAACCTTGAAGAATCCAAAAGTCTAAATGGGAAGTTGCAACTAGTGAGGATCAAGAAAAGGAAAATTTTCAAGAACTCGTCAAAGCCTTAGAAAGGTTTAAAGTCAACATTCCCATTAGAGAGATGTTCAATCAAAGCCCGTGTTGCATCCAATTTCTTCAAGAAATCCTGAATTTTGAGGAAAAGCCATCAAATGAAGAGTTTATTTCTTTAACAAAAATTTGTTGTGTAGTTTTTTAATTGCATGTTCCAAAAAAAAAAAAGGAAATCCAGGATGTTTCAATGTACCTATCAAGATATGAGATGTCTATGTGGGGGAAGCCTTATGTGATCTAGGAGTTAGCGGCAACCTTATGGCATTATCACTTTCAAAAAAATTGGAGGATTGAAGCTACAGCCATGCTTCATGAACGTTCGTCTTGCACATGGTACTACAATAAAGCATCTAGGCATGGTTAGAGATATGATGATAAACATTTGAGGATTTGAATTTTAGATCGATGTTATTGTCGCAAATGAGAACAAAGGTCAAGACAACCCGCTGATCCTAGGAAGATCATTCATGGCAACTGCTAAATCTTTGGTTGACTTGGACCAAAAGGAAGTGTTCATAAGTTACAATGGTTACTATCAATGCTACAAGGTAATTTCTCCATCTGATGCATTCAACAAGGCTATGGAATTTACTGATAATTAGGAAGTATTCAATGCAATAATAGAAAGTTGGTTTGATGAGTCATAACCTGAACTGGAATACTCATTATAAGAAGAATGTACAGATGAGGAAGACGAAGACATGGATTCTGAAGGTTTGGGGCTCTGAAACTCAACTAAGACAAATTTATCAAGCTCACGACGCTAAACACGCGTTGAATGAGAGGCAACCCATAAATTTACTTTCAGTCATATAATTTTCAATCATTTATTTGACATAGTCACTCTATCTCACAATTCTTTTACTTTTATTGTCTGCTAACTCGAGACTAGGCTCGTTGTTTTTACATGAATTACATAACCTTTCCTTTTCCAAAAATTGTTTAAGTCTTGGAGAATTAATCCAACCATTAACATCAAAGGGCTAGTTTGCTTCCGAAGTTCAAGAGCACGATAACTATTGGGGCTTGTTGTAGAAGATACTTAGAAATATTCACCATTTCAATGATGTATTGCATAACCGGTGAAATTTTGAGCCAAATATATATTCCACTTTGTACTATAATTCTTTCATATATGTGTTCCATGTGGATTCATATTTTTGGTCTAAATTTTGGTCGTTCACTTTGGACTATCCGTTATATAATCATGCACACGAGGAACTTGTTTTGGTACCTTTAGCCTTTTTCAAGCCACCCTGATTTATTATTGTTATACTCTTTCTGGAACTACTTTGAACCTCCATGCATTATTTCTTTTTTGTTACGTAGGTGACTTGAATCATGTCACAAATTTTTTACCCTTACATTACATATTTGTTTGATTTCTTTGGAGTTAGCTGATTATGTAAATACTTGTCATTGTTTGAAATTAAGATTGGGGTTGCTCTTTGGAATTAGCAACATCTCAAGTTTAGGGTGGGGTACTAGTAGAAATTGGTTATGAAAAGAAAAAAATGAAAAAGAAAAATGTAGATAAAACATAAAAAATGATGGTCTACACAAAAAAATAGAAAAACAAAAGCCAACAAAAGTTTGCTCTCTTAGAAAAAAGAATATGTAGTTTTGTTGATAGGTCATTTTACGTTATTCTTAACATTTTTTTCATTTATTTTTATTTCGTTTTATTCCAAAATAAAGGAGTATTAGAACAATTGCATGTGGTTTTCGGGACATTTTGTAATGTTTTCTATTTGAGCAGTTATTTTTATTTAGTTTTAATCCAAAATAGAGGAGTATTAGAACAATTGTCTATGGTTTTCGGGACATTTTGTAATGTTTTCTATTTGAGTCATGTAATTCTAGTTTTTCCCGTAGCATAGTAATTCTAGGGTGTTTTGATGTAATTCAAGAAGAAATCATGCACATCGGCAAAGCAAAACATCTTGAAGAGTTGTGAAGATCTTGGGAAGACCATGAATGAAGATTCAAGAGGTCTCGGAAGACATTACAAAGGGAGGAATTCCGTTCCCAACTCCCAAGATATCTTATATGGAATGAAACACCCAAAAAGAAGAAGAAACATGCGATTATGCGCAAGAAAGCACACTGATCCGCCCCGGTCATGCTTCCAAGCTCGTTGGGCATGCAATTTTGAACTCATGCGCCTTAGCATGCGCCCCAGGGCATGTTGTGTGAGGGTCAGAACTGCTTTTTCCACATTTTAAGTGTGAAATAGCCATGTTTTTCAGCCCAAACCTAGATGGAAACTTTCCTATAAATACAACTCCTCTCATTCATTATTGTTCATTCAGAACAAAGCGGTTCAAGAAGAAGGCAAGCACTAGGAGCTTCAAGGGAGGAGTCTCTCCTCACTCTAAGTCTCTAGGGTATGTTTTATTTCTTTTGTGATTTGTCTTTAGTTACCATGAGTAACTAAACCCTTTTAGGGTAGGGTTCTGAGATGAACCTATATTTTATTTGTTGGATTATTTAATTTATATTCTTTATTCATTTATTTTATGAATACTATAAAATTTTACTATAGAGTAAGATTTGTTTCTTCTGAAGCAAACCAACCCCGAGATAACCGTACTAATATTGGTGCAGACCTACCAGAATCAGAAAGTAACTAAGATAACATACCATAGTAATTAGGGAAACATAATAACTTCAGGGAATTAAATCAGTATAGTAACTTTATTCTTCTTTCATTCTTGGTAGGTAGACTAAATAAGGCTCCTCGTTTATAAAACTACCGAGAAGGAGAATATGTTGATGTACTTCTAAGATTCATAGATGAGGGAAACTTTAGGACCATTGGAAATTTAGGAACACTAATTTAAGTCTATGTTTCAATTACCTCTGAGAGAGTAAGACCTTACTCTAATATTCCTTACGAATGTGTACGGATCCTATAGGACTGTCAACATTATACCGTAGCGCGCATATAACCTTAGCGTGACCAATAGGTCCAACTCAACAACTGGAGGACAATAAAACCATGACCTATGAGAGAGTAAGGCCCCACACGTACAAACTCGTGTGATCAGTAGGTGCAACTCGACAGTTGGTAAAAAATAAAACCCCCCCACGAACTCATCAGTTAAATAGAAGACATAAAACCAATATATGAATAATGCTTGACCATTAATTAATTCCAAAAAATGAATAGAGGGGATACCAGGAATCCTAACCACCGCTAATATTCTGCAATCAAAACAGGTTAACTCCTAAACTCTTGCTCTGGTGCAAACACACTAAATTGCAAAACCTCCATTTTATCTTTTATTTTATTGTTTTTATTATTTATTGTTCCTAAATAAGTAATGTGAATTGCCTAGTTGGAACGACAACCCTTGTGAATACGATACTCTACTTATCACTTTATTACTCGGTAAACTATTTGGTACACCTGCCTAAATCCGACCATCAAGTTCTACTAGTACCCCTTTTTCTTGTTTGGCCTAAAAGCTAGTAACTCATAAACATTGATTGTGACATTGTAAATCAAAGCTATAGGTTAGAAGAAAGTATTTCAATTGGGGAATCATTAGGAACTAACTCCGAGTTATTTGTTAGTCTGCTTTGTCAAATATATCCCACCTTAACCTAAGCCACATTATAACCTTGAAAAGACCTTTATATGTTTGTATGGTAATATGTATCTTAAATGTCTGTTTAGAATTGCTTCAATCTTATAACAAGGTAAAATCACATGACGACTGAAGTGTGGCAAATGCCTTGGCCAACCCCACTAGCTTTAGGAGGTACATACTTGTATCTTAGAATTGTAAGTGGTTGAAAGTAAGAGTATCTTCTGTAAGCCTGTCCCGCTTGCATGGAAATGGTAAGTTAGTCAAATTTGGAAGTGGGAAGAGTGACAATCTGAGTACCATCTCCGGAAAGGTATGTTACATTCTTAAATACATGTAAATTCTAACTTCTTGCTATTTTGTTGCTTGAGGACAAGCAACAGTTTAATTTTTGGGTTGTGATGACATATCATCATATGATATTTTTTGCTATATTTTTAGTTATTTTATTTGCATTTGAAGGAAAATAAGAGGCCATTTAGAGGAGTTGTCAATGGTTTGAGGAACATTTCGTATTGTTTTCATTCAAGTTATTGTAATTCAGTTTTATCCTAAATCATGCAACTCCATATGTGTTTTGAGTCTTTTTAGAAGGTCTTTGAAGACAATACAAGTTGATGAAAATTCATCTAAAGTTCCAAGGCATTTCGAGATGGAATAACACTCAAAAAAGGGACGAAAACTACAAAATTCACACAGGAGCTACGGGCATCCCTACTTCTGTCCAAACCAGACAATAATAATTTGCTTAGTTTCTAAATTAAATTATTTTAACCAAAGCTAAGTATGAATTTAGGGTTTTGACGCATCTTAAGGGAACGTCACAATTATAACTGGTTAAATTGCGGAGATATAAAATGAAACCTCCACTGCTATATCACGGGGGTCATATTCTACTTTATTAAATCAAAGACATGTCATAAACTAATTAATCGCAATAATTCCAACAAAGAAAGGAGATGGGATTCAATGATTCCTTAATTGTCGTTATATTTCTGAATCACAACAACCTAATCTTGCATTGGGAAGAATAATAAAATCCTGCAAACCTTCATCTCTTTTAATTCATTTATTTATAATAAATTTCGCTAATTTCAAAGTTGAATGACCATCCTTGTGGATAATAACTCAGTAATTTATTACTTGTTTACAATTTGGTTCACTTGTCAATAATTGCATAATCGTCCATCAAAGGTCATGTCCACCTCTCAAAGGTTAATCATGTCGTACATACCCCAATGTTTCTAAGAAACACCATGGGTAACCTCGACTCGCCTTAACCACTATATGTATGCATCACATATATGAGTGAACGATGGAGGTAAATCTATTGTCTTAATTGCAGCTTTGGCCCCTTATGTTTCACAATATGGCGATTTTGACCCCCTATAAAAAACAATAACAATTTTAACCCTTAAGTTTACCCCATTTTGCAACTTTGGTCCCTTGGACTGATTTTGACCAAGTCAATGTACACGTGACACCTCACTTAAGTGAGTATGACGTCACATGTGTAATTTGCGGTGGCGCGCGGTTCATCAAAGGGTAGTGGCCGGCAGACATTAGTGACCTTAAAATAATGTAAGGATGAATCACAACCGTCCTATTCATTCATTCAAATTGATGAGAAAGGCATTAGTGGACGGTTGTGATTGTGAAGATGAAGAGGAAGGATGAATCTTGTTTCTGGGTTGTTTCTTCAGCTTGTGTGTTCTTTCTTTTCCTTTTTCATTTCCTTTTTTCCTTTTTTTAATTAAAGAAATACACACATGACATTTTTATTTATTTTTAAATTAAAAAATACACACGTGGCATCCTACTCACTTAAGTGAGGTGCCACATGTGCATTGACGGGGTTAAAATTGGACCAGGGGGCCAAAAGTGCAAAAGGGGGCAAACTTAAGGGTTAAAATTGTTATTGTTTTTTATAGGGGGCCAAAATTACAAGATTGTGAAACATATGGGGCCAAATTAAAGTGCAATTAATCTATATATTTTTTAGGAACAACGGTTTTTTGTGTCAAAAAGGAGCAATGGTTTTGAGACAGAAAGAGACAATTAAATGTAAAAGATAGTCTTGGCTTTTAAAATACTTGAAGAGGAGGTGAACTTATGATCAGGAAGGTAAATCGCTTCTATTAGTTAGGAATATTTTCATTAGTAGTAGATTAGGTGTAGTCGACACGAAGTAATGATATTTGAATTATCTTAAACTGAATAGGGTAATAACGACTAAACTCCGACTTTACGGTGCAATGATGAGACTATTTACACGCAACTGTGACTAATTGTGTTAGATCATCTCACTTCTCAAGTGTCAATTAATGATACAACGAAGGGGATAATTTGTTTACAAATAAAAATAATTATCCTATTAGGAAAACTCGACAAATAGGTGATTGAGTAATCAAGCAAGGAGGCCCCTCCGCAAAGTGAAGAATATGAGATGCTAGAGAAGTCGGGCGTGAGAGTTGGATTCTTTCTCAAGGCCAATAACTAAGAACGTAGCTCATCTGAGGCCCAAAACTGAGTCAAAAGCATAGTGGGACTAGACAATGACGCAAAACCTACAATCTCTACTCCCAACGACAATAACCGTTTTTGGGGATGAGGGAGGAGACACGACCAATAGTGGATTTGTGCACAAAAAGACCTTATCAACGAATCATGTCGAGGAGAGGAGCCTCAAGCCGAGTGTGGGCCACACGATCCCGCTACAAAGGAGCTATTTGCCGAACCCACAAAAATTAAACAAATAAGGGGTAAGCATCGTAGGCCACATCATTTTGACATTAGGCAATAGTTACAATATAAATACTATGTTCGTACATTGTAATTAACACATCTAATAAATCAAACAAGTTTATCTTCACAATTTTTATCCTTTTATCTTTCTGCCTTTATTTATGCATTTTTTAGTGTAGCTTAAACCCAAAGAAAATCGTACCTAACACGCTACTAGAGAAGTTATGGATGTCAACAATGGACTAAGTTTCTCTCTCAACCTTAATCGCTCAAAGTAAAAAAAATCATTGTTTAGGAAACTCAATTGACCTTGGCTAATTTTAACCTCCATTGACATAGGCTTAAAGAAAGTTTTGATCCCTCTATTTTGATAAAACAACAATTTTGGTCCTCGTATTTCTAATCGTTCAATTTCGCTCCCCCATTTTATTTTTTAAATCAATCCATGATTTTAACCATTGATTTTAGCGATACATTGTTCAATGTACGTCCCCTGTATCATTTAATTGATTTTCTTTTGGATCTGTATGCTTAATCACGACCATTATTAACGCCATATTTTTGAAGATTCTCAGCCATTACATTATTAACCTTATAGGGCATAATATACTGTCACGTCATAAAATTGAATGGTCCAAATCATATTTTGGTCAAAATTTATGAAATAGAAGACTAAAATTGCACAGTTGATAATGTCAAGACCAAAATTATGGTTTTTCTAAAATAGGGAAATTTTGATTGCATTTAAGTCATATTAGTATTTATGAAATAGGGAAATTTTGATTGTCGCTTAAGGGTCTGTTTGGCAAAAATAGCGGATAGCTGATAAGCTAGCTGATAGTTTATAGCTTATGACTGATGACTGATGGCTGATAGCTGATAGCTTATAGTTGACAAGTGATGACTTATGGCTGATAAGCTAATTGAAGTGTTTGGTAAAATTAGCGGTTCAACTGATAGATGTAAAATGACATAAAATGACATTTTTATATCATTCAATTTTTTATAAAGATAAGAACAACATACATTAATAATAATAATAACAATAACAACAACAACAACAACAACAACAACAACAACATCATTGTCATTTAAGTACGAATTAAGATAATCTTAACTACAATTATATTAATCCAAAATAATAATAAAAATAAGTCTATCGCCTAATATTCCTTAACTACCTATATATATAACCTACAGAGCTCAAAAATACTTGCATATTCAATTCATTCTTTGCACAGATATTAGACATTAAAGCACAAATATATATAGAATCCAGACACAAAATATATATAATATTGGACATCAAAGAACAAATATTCTAATCTATTCATCAGTAATAATAAAATAATAAATTGGGGTTTAGAGTTTTTCAATCTATTTATGAATCAAACAACTCTTTTTCAATCTAGCTTATTGTTTTTTCGTCCTCTTTTACTCTTACTATTTTATTTAAATATCAGTTTTATCCCTTATGTTTTATTATAATTTAAAATAAAAAATAAATATATTAAATATAGGGAATACCAACGATCATGCAAAGAGAGATAAAAATGGGATCTACTGCTTCTTCATTCTCTATGTATTCTAGATATTTTCTAGAATAATAATTTTTTCATTAATGATTTTTTAAAAATAATATTTTCTTGCTATTTGTAATTTAAAATTACTAATTTGTTAATAATTTAGCATAAATAAATCGTTAATGCATCAATTGGATTGCAAAACGACAGCATTTCAGTATATATATATATATATTGCAGTAGTACGTCGTTCGTACTCAGACACTCACTAATGAGTTTTTAGCGACTTCACACCATAAAATGGAGTTTACACATCTATCTGTTTTATCTATTTTTTTCGTAAGCTATTTTCTGCTTTGCTTTGTTTTTTTTAGAGGATTTTTCTGATTTGCTTGATCACTTATAATTAGTTGTCTCAACTTTCCATCAATATTTTATTAGAAATAATCATGAAACATGTACCAAAACCAAAATAAACTATGAAACACTTTTATTTCATATTTAAGGATATGGAAATATCAGTTTTGTTATATGCATGTGCATGTGAAAAAAATTATTGATTTTATCAATAATTGACATTACTCACTTTTTTTAAAGTGAATTTGTCATTTTATAGTAGTTTGTCCCCAAACAAAACACCCAACTTAATTTCGGTTCAAATTCAATGGGTTGTCCATATCAAATTAAGTGGGTAAAATGTAAAGTGAAAAAATCAATTTTTGTTAGTTTAATGAATTAGCAAAACTTTGATATTAGTTATTTTACACTCTACAATGAATTATTTTTAAGTGACTAATTTTACTTTTAAAATATTACTTTTTTATTGATATTTATTATATTTTCAGTTTTTAGTCAGTGTTCTACGACAATGACATCCGAACTTTATTTTTTTTGCAGCTGGCTCTCGTGGGAATCAATGGATCTAAATCAGGAGAAGAATATTGGAAATTTGTTTGGCCAAACACTCCCATGCCTAAATCACTTTCAGATCTGCTGCTGCCTGGTTAGTAATGAAATATTTGTTTTACTTTGTTTCACTATATATGTTTTTTTTGTGTGTGTTAGTAATTAGTATTTTTTTTATTTTTTTTTTTGAAAGAAGTAATTAGTATATTTTGTTTTAATATATATGTTTGTATAGAATATTATATCAATGCATAATTAATAAAATAATGACATAATTATTTCTAAGTAAGAAATTAGAGTACAAAATATATACTATTTTATACCCAAAAAGTTGATGACACTTCAACCTCTACATACATAACTTTTCTTTTATAATTGTATGATTTATTTTTATTTTCAAAAACTTTCTCTTATTATTTTGTGACCCACGATCATTTAACAATTTATCTTTGATGCAATAAATTTTCACAAATTAAATTATGCAATAGTTTTTAGTGAAATCACAACTTAACTTTTACCAGAAGCAATTATAAAAACATTTAACGATAATATTTTTTTAATAATTTCGTATTATAAGTTAGTAGGGCAAATGTCCCGAATTTGTTAGCCATAGATATGTACCAATAGTGAAAGAGTGAGTATCGTTTATGGAATTAGTGAACCAAAAAATTCAGCTGTTATTCAACCTATCTGCACATCAACTTTTTTTAAGTTATACTACCTTTGAAATTAAAAATAGTAAATTCAAGATTTCCTTTGAAAAATTGTTGTAAGTTATTTACAACCAATTAAAATCAATCACGTACTCTACTATTTTTCTTAACTTTTAGTTTGATATTATTAACGAAGTACACATGAGACATGATTGATTTGAATTGGTTGTAGGTATTTATCCACAATTTTCCAAAGAATATATATGTTTCACCTTGAAAAAAACAGAGATATTTTTTTTTTATAAATACTATAGACTTTGTTCAATGGTGCATATTACTCCTACTTGCCTTAGGAGGCAATATATTCAACGGGAAAAATCTTTTTAAATATAAGCAAAATTTTATTAATTATATATTTTGTACCTACTCGTACTGGTATATATGATTATATACGAGTTAATTTGACATATTTTTTTTTGGTCAAGTAGTATAATAGCTAAAAATTTAACTCATAAGATGAATAAGTGGAGTGTCTGAGATTTGAACTCCGACTTTTACATATATTATGTAATGGTCCTATGATTTAAATTAAACGCACAGAGACTTATAATTTGGCATTTGATGTTGTAGAAAGCGGTACAAGTGTGCCTATCAAAGGTAAAGAAGAGAATCAATATTGGACCGTCTTTTTTGAACATGATCTCTATCCTGGAAAAAAACTGAGTTTGGGCATTCAGAAACATTCAGATATTCAACAATCACAATCACATGCACAAGTATCGGTCAAAAAAGAAAGTCAATCTTTTGGTACTCGCATATGGCTTGGAAAAACAACTGAAAAAGCCAATGAACCTTTTGGAATTCTGACATGGGTCGACAAAACAACCGAAACACAAACTAAAAAAGTAAATCAACCTTTTGAAACACGTACGTTGATTGATAAATCAAATCAACCTTTTGGAATTCTCACATGGGTCGACAAAACAACCGAAACACAAACTAAAAAAGCAAATCAACCTTTTGAAACACGTACGTTGATTGATAAATCAAATCAACCTTTTGGAATTCTCACATGGGTCGCATATGGCTTGGAAAAACAACTGAGAAAGCCAATGAACCTTTTGGAATTCTGACATGGGTCGACAAAACAACCGAAACACAAACTAAAAAAGCAAATCAACCTTTTGAAACACGTACGTTGATTGATAAATCAAATCAACCTTTTGGAATTCTCACATGGGTCGACAAAACAACCGAAACACAAACTAAAAAAGCAAATCAACCTTTTGAAACACGTACGTTGATTGATAAATCAAATCAACCTTTTGGAATTCTCACATGGGTCGACAAAACAACCGAAACACAAACTAAAAAAGCAAATCAACCTTTTGAAACACATACATTGATTGATAAATCAAATCAACCTTTTGGATTTTTTTCATGGACCGAGAAAGCAACTGAAGCATAGACTGAAAAAGAAAATCCAGCTTTTGAAGCACACACATTGATTGATAAAACAAATCAACCTTTTGGGTTTTTCTCATGGACCGAGAAAGCAATTGAAGCGGAAGCGGAAAACACAAATCAAAATTTTGAAACACCTGCACGAAATGATAAAACAAGTCAAACTTTTGGTTTTTTCTCATGGACAGTGTCGCGTCGAATTTCGGATGTCAAGCTATTGGGGAAGCTTTGAATCACTAATTCTAAATTACGACTGAACTTTTAATTTTTCGGGGAAAAAAGGAAAAAAGTTCTAAATTACCTTGAGAAAAGATTTTAGGTTCGAAAGTCGATTATGCGAGGGGAAGGTATTAGCACCCCTCACATCCGTTGTACTCAACGGGAACCTCTTAGTCGGCTTAGGCTTAAAATGCTTCGATGTTTTACTTACGTGTTTATATATGTATAAAAGGAAATATATATAAGACATAATGCGGGATAAAGAAAGAGATAAAAACAAACGAAAAGGGAAAAACAGGTTTTTATTAACGGGCTTGACAAGATGTCGATCTTGCTCCTACGTATCTCCCGGTAGTCGGAGAATTCAAAGCGTACGTAGTTCTTTGGTAGAAAACGTTTGTATGTTGGTTCGTTTTAGTTTAAAAAAAGTTTGATCGCGTCCACGCGAAAAAGTTTGAAAAGAAAAAAATGTAATGAAAGTAAATGTCAACTGTTCGGGTTGCTGCCGAACTGGCCATTGACGACAAGAAAGTAAAAGTCAGCTGCTCGGGTTGTTGCCGAGCTGGCCACTGACGACAATGCATAAAAGTAAATGATTTGATGAAAAAATTTTACGCTCGGACTTGAGCAAAGATTTTAAAAACGTACGAAGACGTACAAAGTTTTAAAATGGTGAAAGATGGACGCTAGGCGATAAGCTCGCGCAAGGCGTGAATGTTTTAAAAGGAAAGACAAACGCACTGAGGCGAAAAATTCGCGCAAGGCGTAAAAGATTAAAATAAACGCGCAAGGCACGAAAGGTTCGGATTGACCACGAGGGCCAAGAAAAGGTTAAAAATGGCCACAAAGGGGCCAAGGGAAGGTTGAGCGTGCTAGACGCGTCAAGGGTGGAATGACGATTGCCCGAGCGACGAGACATACGTCACGCATTCGTACAATCGAGGTTTGGGGAGACATACGTCAAGCCATTCCCGTTTCATTCAAGTTTGGTTTTGAAACTCGGAGGGACCTCAAAGGGAACCAAAGCTTTTAAAAGGACACTTGTAAAAGAAAAGAAAAACAACACGAACAAATTTGTTGTTCGATTTTATTAAAAATCATGAACGTTACTTGTTGCTTAAGCTATTGAAACTCAAGAACAAGTTTGGTTCAAGTTTGAATGGCAAACACAATCATAAAACATGCAAAAATTGGAAAGTTCACAAGTTCGGCTCAATTCGAGCTTGGTTTTAAGAATGAGCAAACTCGGCTTAAGTTCGCGTTTGGATTGAAAATCATGGACAACATGGTTGTTCAAGTTTGTTTTTGAAATAGACGAACTTAGCTTGTTGCTCAAACTTGGTTTTTTTGAAAATATTAAGAACGTAACTTGTTTCACAAGTTATTCGAACTTTGTCGCACGAACTTGTGAAATCTTCAAAGTTGTGCATGATTATGAGTTGGGTTTGGACCAAAATGGTTTTAACCCTCTTTAGGTTCTGAATCAAGGGCTAGAATCCCAAAAATTTGACATTTGAATGCCTGATTCATGTTCTGAATTTCACATACTTCGCAGAGCAACCAGAACTTGGCTCTGCGAAGTCAGGTTCTGGTGTGTTCGCAGTGCGAGCAAGGCTTGGCTCTGCGAAGTATACGAATTTTCAACTCAGAAGCTGTTTCTGAACAGAAGTTCAGAAACTGCTTCTAAGCAAGATTCAGAACCTAAAGAAGGTTAAGAAACTTGACAAAAAGGAAGAAAAAAGGGGGAAAAATCACAGTTTTAAAGCTTGGCCCCTTTGAGGTCCTTTTTGAGGTTCAAAGGAGGTTTTGGTTCACAAAGAAAAATTGGACAAAGCAAGATATGCAAACAGCAAATACAATAGAAAAGAAAGGTTATAGGAGACTTACAGAACTCCTAGCAATGCTTTGAACAAGATTGGAAGTGGCTTGCTTGCTTTGTGATAGGTTATGAACAAGGTTCAAAGTGTTTGTGATGGACTGATTTTGTGCTGCAATGCAAGGGATTTTTGTATGGATTTCGTGTGTATTGGCTCTCTGAATTGGTCTATTTTTAGCTGGTTTTCAATGTGTTTCAGTGTGTGTGATCCTTGGGCCTTGCCATTCCTTTTATAGGCATAAATGCAAATCTTTGCAATGATGAACAATGATGAATAAAATCCTAAAACACTAGCTGATTTGGACTAAATTCAGGCTAGAAGACTTTGCATTTAATGCTAATGGATAGAACTTGCTTTGCCTTGTGCCAAGGGGCAAGGTCTTGACTGATCTCAGCCACAAATGCCATTGATTCTAGAAGGTAATGATGGTAACAACTGTAAAACAGGGCAGCTGCAAAAGTGATGATTTTTGGGGATCAATCCTTGCAATCTTGGAAGGTCAAACAATCAAAACGTGTACTGCCATGTACAGGGAGATTGGGGGAATCAAAATTAGCATGTGGGCTTATGTGTGAGAGGAGAAATCCAGCTCAAAACAGGGCATGTCAAACAGCTTTTTTGCAACATAAACCACTTGTGATTGACTGGTTTTGGCAGGGGAAAAGGGAAGGAAAGGGATCAAGCAGCTGGCTGGCAAGTTTAGGTTGGGTGAGGGGTCAATTTGGAGGGACAAAAACTGACCAAGGGCAGCCAATTTGTTTGATCACATGGGAGGTTGGAAGAAAGTCCTTCTTTCCTTTTACCTTTAATGTCACACATTAAATCTTGCCTTGCTGCACCAAATCAGCCACAAAATAGCAAGAATACAAGTAATAATATTACTAATAATAATTGCAGTTGAAAGCAAAAAGGATAAACAAATGTATAAAATTCTGCAGAAATTTCGCAGAGGTCGCAGTGCGAAGGTGAGTTCGCACTGCGAACTCCACTTTTTTTGTTTTTTTGTATTTAAAATAAAAGGTAAAATGGGGAAAATAATAAATATATATAATGATAATAATGATGATAATAAATGCAAGAAATGCAAATGATGATGATAATAAGGAAAATAGTAGATAATACTAATAATGAAAAATGATAATATTTAATAATAATAAAATAATGATAATAAAAAAGGTAAAACTTATTAATTAAAATAAATAGTAGTAAAGGTAATAATAATAATATTATTAAAGAAAAATAAAATGACAATATTAATGATATTAAGGCTAATGGGAATGCTAGTAATGATATTAATAAAAATGCAAACAAAAATACTACAACAAGAATGAAATAATACAAAGTAATAACAAATAATGAAAATAATAAAAGATGAAACACACATAAAAATATAAGTCAAAAAAATGGGGTATGACAGATGCCCCTATTTAAGTTTCTTCGTCCCGGAGATTGAAAATGTGATTTGAAATGGACGGGTTGAAGAGACTTAAATATAGAGTACGCCATTTTTTGATTAAATATTTTCATGAATTACAAATGCTATAAATGCATGTATGCAAATGCTATGAATGCATGATGTAAATATGGATGCAAAAGATGATAAAAGGGAAAACCAAACCGAGGATAAGTGTCAGCTGTTCGGGTTGTTGCCGAACTGCCACTGACAACAAAGAATGAAAAGGTAAATGCCAGCTGTTCGGGTTGTTGCCGAACTGGCCACTGGCGACAAAAGAATGAAAAGGATGTCAACTGTTCGGATGTTGCCGAACTTGCCATTGACGACAGGAAAAAGAAATGTCAACTGTTCGGATGTTGCCGAACTTGCCATTGACGACAGGAAAATAAATGTCAACTGTTCGGATGTTGCCGAACTTGCCATTGACGACAGGAAAATAAATGTCAACTGTTCGGATGTTGCCGAACTTGCCATTGACGACAGGAAAAAGAAATGTCAACTGTTCGGATGTTGCCGAACTTGCCATTGACGACAGGAAAATAAATGAAAGATGCCAGCTGTTCGGATGGTTACCGAACTTGCTACTGACGATACTGGGGATGCGGCTGACAAGCCGTTCCTTACAAAAAATGCCCCTTCGATCGGGGAGAAAGAATGCACAAGCTGTTCATTGAAGAACTTGCCACTTAGCACAACACTGGGGAATACGCACAAGCTGTTCATCAAAGAACTGCCACTTGGCGTAAAATGGTGACATCTCTGAAACAGACAGACTGGGGATGACACTTGGGGAAAAAAGAATTCACGAATTGCTCGCGATTGATTGGTGAGACTCATGATGGTTAGAAATAACCATGTATGATATGTAGTATGTTGTAAGCATATGTATGAATGCATGAATGTATGAATGCACGAACGTACAAATGTATGAATGTACGAATGTACGTATGTATGAATGTACGAACGTACAAATGTATGAATTTACGAATGTACGTATGTATGAATGTACGAACGTATGACTGTATGACTTTCACTGGGGATGTTGTGTGAAAGGTTGACTTGCAATGGGGATACACAAACCGTTCATTAAAGAACTGCCCCTTGGTACAAGCATATGATGAAAGATGCACAAGCCGTTCGTTAAAGAACTGCCACTTGGCATAAAGAAAGAGGTGACATCACTAGACTATACAGACTGGGAATGACACCTGACTGATTTGGTTGATAAAAGCTTGTTGCGACCTATGAACAAAGGTTGTTCAAATTATTGAAAAAAGAAAATGTTTTGTCTGTTTTCTTTTTTGTTTGGTTTGGAAGGACAAGGTCCTTTGCCTACATACCCGAATGGGATCAAAACCGATGTAGTTCGGGCCTTTGCCCGGGTACAACCGACAAACTTGGTGAGACAAGATTAGACCGGTAAAATGAAAAGTGGACCGCCGTCGCATTGCAAACACTCGGTAATCTTAAATGGGTGATGTCACTGAGGATACATCCAAATATTGACGGGGTAAAGTCGTAACCACTGATGAGGAACACATACCTCCTGGGGAGATTGTTTTAATCCACTGGGGGATATGATTGGATGCCGAGCGAGGTCGGGCTTTGTTTGGTTGCCGAGCGAGGTCGGGCTTTGGTTGGTTGGATGCCGAGCGAGGTCGGACTTTTTGATTGGTTGCCGAGCGAGGTCGGGCTTTGGTTGGTTGCCGAGCGAGGTCGGGCTTTGGTTGGTTGCCGAGCGGGGTCGGGCTTTGGTAAGGTGCCGAGTGAGGTCGGGCTTTGGTAAGGTGCCGAGTGAGGTCGGGCATTGGTAAGTTGGATGCTTTATTTGTGATTGTGTTGGTAAGGGCCAATGAAAATTTGGCTTTTGTTGGTAATGAGGTTTGTGAGTGCCAATGGGAATTGGGCTTTATGGTAATGTAGGTGCCAATGATGATTGGGCTTTGGATGGAAATTGTATTTGTGTGTGCCAATGAGAATTGGGCTTTTTGTAGGAAATTATGAGGAAAGCCAATGACGACTGGGCTTTTTGTGAATTGTGGGGAATGCCAATGACGATTGGGCTTAATGTGAAATTGTAGTTGTGATTGCCAATGACAATTGGGCTTTTTGTGAATTGTGGGGGGAATGCCAAGCATGGTTGGGCTTTGTTTGGTTAAGTGCCAATGAAAATTGGGCTTAGGGTTTGCCAATGAATATTGGGCTTTGGGTCGCCAATGAATATTGGGCTTTGGGTTGCCAATGAATATTGGGCTTTGGGTTGCCAATGAATATTGGGCTTTGGTTTGCCAATGAATATTGGGCTTTTTGATTGGTTGCCGAGCGAGGTCGGGCTTTGTTTTGGGTTGGCAATTTTGATGTTCCAAGGTTGCACTAAACACAAAGTTTATATCATACAGCTTAAGTTAAAAACATGTTTATCGATGAACCATGCCTATCACACATTTAAGTAAAAAAAACAAATTGAATATTAATTGTGAGGGTAATGAACACTCATCCGGCAAGTTTGCCAACATTCCGATCAAGTTATGTGTCCATCTAATCATCGTTTTTTAAAAGCATAAAAGCATTGATCACAAGGTCTTTGAGGGTTGTAATTTGGCTTGGTTACAAAAGAAATGTCATATGTGGGGAAATTGAATTCAAAAGGCCAAGCAAAGGAACATTCTTTCGAATTACACGCCTCCTCCTTATTTCACACAACTTTTTGGTGATTTTCAAATACTTTTGTTTGATCTTGACAACCTTTTGATTTACTGATTTTTCTCTTTTTTTTTCTTTCTCTTTTGAGATTTCTTGATTTGTTTTTCTTTCTTTTTTCTCCTTTTTTTTTTTTGTTGTCAAGATCAAATAAGAAATTCACCAATTGCTTGATACACACAACCTCCCTTTTTCAACTTAATTCAAGATGATACCCTAATTGAATGTTCCTTTCTCTTTTGGCAAGGGACAATAATCATGATGGTTTAAGGGTTCAAAATGAAAGAAAAATATCAGAATTCAAAATGATTTAACTATGAACTGAATTTTTTACAAACTTCGGCAATTTCAATAAGCAATTGAGCTTATGAAAGTTGGCAGTTCATAGTTAATGATTCTGATTTATTAGGCTCAAAGGGGTTAACAAATGCTCACTTCTCACAGGGTGGGCTATTTGTGGTCAAGTGTTTTTACTCATATCAAAAAAAATGCCTTGATCCTATCAATGCTTTCATACAATCTAAAACAACGTTCAGATTTAACATAACAAAATCGAGTTAAACAAAAAATGCCGGTCTCCTGCATATGTATAATAATTTTGAGGATTCCTCACATTTTGGCTGGTTCTAAATGATTCACAGAATAAACATATTAAAAACGCGAACTGTATGATATAACTTTTGTATTTAATGCTTGTCAACGCAAACTGTATTGGATGCCGAGCAAGGTCGGGCTTTTGTTGTTTGTGCCAATGATGATTGGACTTTTGTTAAATGGGGAAAAGGCTGCAGTAGCCTGGGGGAAGGTAACCTCGGGTTGAGGTACCGAAATCTCTTGAAGAGTAGTGGGGATAGGGATGAATTTCCTCGTCAAAGTTGAACGGCATGCCCCATGTACAACCGGGGCTTATTGTTATATGTGTAGGTTGTTTTGGGATATCGATCCACTTTTCTTGACGTTGACGGGTAGTGTTGCGAACAAAATGCGAACACCGAAGACTCAATGCGGATTGTAAGAAATCCTTGAGGTAAGAAGGGGAACGAGTCTTGGACTCGAAGACAAATGTATGCATGTCATGCATGATGCTAATGTATGTATGCAATGTATATGACAAAATATGCCCCTTTTTTTGAAAATGTATATGCAAAAATCATTTTTATGAATGTAAATGTATGGCATGCATATGGTATGGTATGTATGATCAAAATTTCCCCCATCCTCACGTGTAGGCTCTAATAGGTAAGATTCCTAAGAAGAGGTCCCTAGAGTCATCAATCTCATATGGAATTAGGGTTGTCTATGGACATACGTCGACATGACTTCAATTAATTCCATATGAAAATCTCGTCTAAGCGGGGTTGGGCATCCTACCTCACGGACATACGTCAACGCGGGCTTCCGCACACAACCTCCTGCTAACTTAGTTTTTTCTCGAGCTCGGGTAGAGAGCCTCACACGTCCGGCATTAACCCGAACAATGTGGAGTAACATCGCTCAAGTAACCCCCACAATTGAGATATATATGAATATGAGGCAAAATGATATATAAAGGTAAAACATAAAGAATAAACAAATAAATGACAAGAAATATAAACACGTAAGTAAAATGAAGCAAATTAGCCTAAAAGCCGACTGAGATAGGCTTGACTCGTTTATGCACAAACAAAGTGTTTAATGCATTGTCCCCAGTGAAGTCGCCATTTCCTGTCGCGTCGAATTTCGGATGTCAAGCTATTGGGGAAGCTTTGAATCACTAATTCTAAATTACGACTGAACTTTTAATTTTTCGGGGAAAAAGGAAAAAAGTTCTAAATTACCTTGAGAAAAGATTTTAGGTTCGAAAGTCGATTATGCGAGGGGAAGGTATTAGCACCCCTCACATCCGTTGTACTCAACGGGAACCTCTTAGTCGACTTAGGCTTAAAATGCTTCGATGTTTTACTTACGTGTTTATATATGTATAAAAGGAAATATATATAAGACATAATGCGGGATAAAGAAAGAGATAAAAACAAACGAAAAGGGAAAAACAAGTTTTTATTAACGGGCTTGACAAGATGTCGATCTTGCTCCTACGTATCTTCCGGTAGTCGGAGAATTCAAAGCGTACGTAGTTCTTTGGTAGAAAACGTTTGTATGTTGGTTCGTTTTAGTTTAAAAAAAGTTTGATCGCGTCCGAGCGAAAAAGTTTGAAAAGAAAAAAATGTAATGAAAGTAAATGTCAACTGTTCGGGTTGCTGCCGAACTGGCCATTGACGACAAGAAAGTAAAAGTCAGCTGCTCGGGTTGTTGCCGAGCTGGCCACTAACGACAATGCATAAAAGTAAATGATTTGATGAAAAAATTTTACGCTCGGACTTGAGCAAAGATTTTAAAAACGTACGAAGACGTACAAAGTTTTAAAATGGTGAAAGATGGACGCTAGGCGATAAGCTCGCGCAAGGCGTGAATGTTTTAAAAGGAAAGACAAACGCACTGAGGCAAAAAATTCGCGCAAGGCGTAAAAGATTAAAATAAACGCGCAAGGCACGAAAGGTTCGGATTGACCACGAGGGCCAAGAAAAGGTTAAAAATGGCCACAAAGGGGCCAAGGGAAGGTTGAGCGTGCTAGACGCGTCAAGGGTGGAATGACGATTGCCCGAGCGACGAGACATACGTCACGCATTCGTACAATCGAGGTTTGGGGAGACATACGTCAAGCCATTCCCGTTTCATTCAAGTTTGGTTTTGAAACTCGGAGGGACCTCAAAGGGAACCAAAGCTTTTAAAAGGACACTTGTAAAAGAAAAGAAAAACAACACGAACAAATTTGTTGTTCGATTTTATTAAAAATCATGAACGTTACTTGTTGCTTAAGCTATTGAAACTCAAGAACAAGTTTGGTTCAAGTTTGAATGGCAAACACAATCATAAAACATGCAAAAATTGGAAAGTTCACAAGTTCGGCTCAATTCGAGCTTGGTTTTAAGAATGAGCAAACTCGGCTTAAGTTCGCGTTTGGATTGAAAATCATGGACAACATGGTTGTTCAAGTTTGTTTTTGAAATAGACGAACTTAGCTTGTTGCTCAAACTTGGTTTTTTTGAAAATATTAAGAACGTAACTTGTTTCACAAGTTATTCGAACTTTGTCGCACGAACTTGTGAAATCTTCAAAGTTGTGCATGATTATGAGTTGGGTTTGGACCAAAATGGTTTTAACCCTCTTTAGGTTCTGAATCAAGGGCTAGAATCCCAAAAATTTGACATTTGAATGCCTGATTCATGTTCTGAATTTCACATACTTCGCAGAGCAACCAGAACTTGGCTCTGCGAAGTCAGGTTCTGGTGTGTTCGCAGTGCGAGCAAGGCTTGGCTCTGCGAAGTATACGAATTTTCAACTCAGAAGCTGTTTCTGAACAGAAGTTCAGAAACTGCTTCTAAGCAAGATTCAGAACCTAAAGGAGGTTAAGAAACTTGACAAAAAGGAAGAAAAAAGGGGGAAAAATCACAGTTTTAAAGCTTGGCCCCTTTGAGGTCCTTTTTGAGGTTCAAAGGAGGTTTTGGTTCACAAAGAAAAATTGGACAAAGCAAGATATGCAAACAGCAAATACAATAGAAAAGAAAGGTTATAGGAGACTTACAGAACTCCTAGCAATGCTTTGAACAAGATTGGAAGTGGCTTGCTTGCTTTGTGATAGGTTATGAACAAGGTTCAAAGTGTTTGTGATGGACTGATTTTGTGCTGCAATGCAAGGGATTTTTGTATGGATTTCGTGTGTATTGGCTCTCTGAATTGGTCTGTTTTTAGCTGGTTTTCAATGTGTTTCAGTGTGTGTGATCCTTGGGCCTTGCCATTCCTTTTATAGACATAAATGCAAATCTTTGCAATGATGAACAATGATGAATAAAATCCTAAAACACTAGCTGATTTGGACTAAATTCAGGCTAGAAGACTTTGCATTTAATGCTAATGGATAGAACTTGCTTTGCCTTGTGCCAAGGGGCAAGGTCTTGACTGATCTCAGCCACAAATGCCATTGATTCTAGAAGGTAATGATGGTAAAAACTGTAAAACAGGGCAGCTGCAAAAGGGATGATTTTTGGGGATCAATCTTTGCAATCTTGGAAGGTCAAACAATCAAAACGTGTACTGCCATGTACAGGGAGATTGGGGGAATCAAAATTAGCATGTGGGCTTATGTGTGAGAGGAGAAATCCAGCTCAAAACAGGGCATGTCAAACAGCTTTTTTGCAACATAAACCACTTGTGATTGACTGGTTTTGGCAGGGGAAAAGTGTAACACCCTAACCCTTAACCGCCGAATTATTAGCTTTAATAAAAACAAAACGTTAAGGACATAGGAAGTTACAACATATGTAAAACGCATTTTCATAAAACAACCACAGATCAAACAATATTTGATTCTCAAACAGCAGCGGAAAAAAATAACAAAACAATTGCTTATAACCAAGCATGCATATATTACACAAAAATATATACATAAGATTTTTCAAAAGAGGCAATTCTACAACAGATACCATTGCCAAATCTATACATACGCGTTCAGATACCCCAAAATAGTGTTACAAATATCAGAGCCCTAGACTCTAACTAGGATACAACACCTAGTACCAAAAATGTAAGGATAGCTAAGCTATGCCCTCACCACTATGCAGGCTCCTAACTGCAAAAGCTACTCCTCGACGATATTCTCGTCAACCTGATAATCTGGACCCCCAAAGATCCAGCACATAACACAAAACAGAGAGTGTTAGTATCACAAACAATAAACATGTATAAATAACACATTATTATACATAACCAAAACACAACACATAATCGACAAGGTACAAAACCCATCAATAACCATTTTCACATAATAACCATTATGCACACATAATGTCACAAAACACAAAAACTCATCAATAACAATTATCACATAACAACCATTATGCACACATAATGTCACAAAGGATGCATGCCTCAAAATGCATTCACTAATGCATGTGGTACCAAATCATTTTGGATAAACTTATATCCTTATCAAGCACTCTTGATAATATCAAGCACTCTTGATAACCAAGCACTCTTGGATTTCTTATCCGCACACGGATATCATACAATCATGAAATGCATGATGATTCACTTAGTAAATATATGATACTTACTAATACAACTAATTATCAGCACTCTGATAATTATCACAACAACATCAACAAACACAACACTAAATTATCAGCACTCTGATAATTAACATAACATCAACAAACAAACACAACACTAAATTATCAGCACTCTGATAATTAACATAACATCAACAAACAAACACAACACTAAATTATCAGCACTCTGATAATTAACATAACATCAACAAACAAACACAACACTAAATTATCAGCACTCTGATAATTAACATAACATCAACAACAAACACAACCACTAGGCTCTCATGACCAAATCATAAGCCACAACATGAATATACTCAAACATGTTCAACAATCTCAAACTTACTTGAACAAATACTCTTTAGGAAGCATTAAGAATGAATTAAAATGGTGGGCAAGGTTTCCAAAATGTATTATAAAAATGCAGTAGCAAAAAGCCATCCCCGCGCGCACCAGGACCTCCAGAACAACTCAACAAAGTTGGCCTGTCCAGGGTTGGTCGCTACAAGCGAGCCCTTGGTCGCTACAAGCGAGCCTGGTCGCTACAAGCGCCAGTGTGGTCGCTACAAGCGCAGATAGGCAGGGAATTATCCTGTCTGGTCGCTACAAGCGAGCCTGGTCGCTACAAGCGACCGTATCAGTACACAGTCATGTAAAAATGTGATTTTTCCACCATTTTAGCCCATTCAAGTTTACCCAACTTCCAGAACATGTTAAAAACAACTTTCCATCATAAAACATCCTTTAAAAACAATCACAAGCAAGGATTGCATCTAGCATAAAAGTTAGGGTTTAAACACTAAACTTTTCATAACTTTCCCTTTTCATTCAAAACACTATAACTTCAACAAAAGCATGCTAGCAACATCACTTAGCATTCAAGCAAGCAAAACATAATCATTAACAACTTTAAACCATAAAAACTTTCTATCAAAACCTAGACAAAGTGAGGAGAAGTTTGGGATGGAGAAATAGACATTCTCCCCTTCTCAATCACTTGTGAAGAAGTAATACTAACTCTCTTACCTTGAAATGATGATTCTAAACTCAAGATTCTACCCTTGTTCACTTGCCCTAGCTCTCTTGCTCTTCTCCTTCTCTTCTTTCACGTTTTCTTCTTCTCCAAAAGCAATGAATAGTGATTCAAAAAGTCTTGTGTTAATCTCATATATTCCAAGCAAATCAATCTTGGCCATCCATCCTTACTAACTCTCAAGGACTCATCCTAGCCTTACAATCTAATTCAAGCTCACTACTATCATATCCACTTGATCATTACTAATACTCATAAACTAAAGCCCAACACTATTCACCCTCTAGGCCCAAAACCTTAAAAACTCGATTACGAACTTATCTTCGCGCTAAATAATTATTCCTCGATTACTAGAAAATATTTTATAAACGCAAATCCATAAAATAAAATATATAAAAATATAATATACGAAAATAGGGTCGTTACAACTCTACCCCCCTAAAAAGAATTTCCGCCCTCGAAAATACCTGAAAACAACTCTGGATAGGAATCCCTCATCTTGCTCTCGAGCTCCCACGTCGCATATTCACCGGCTGGGCCTCCCCAAACGACCTTCACCGATGAAATCTCTTTGTTCCTGAGCCTCTTCATCTCTTGTCCTTCAATCCTTAAAGGTACCGTTGTAACCGTTAAATTCTCTCTCACTTGTATCTCGTCCGACTCAATCACATGTGACGGATCCGATACGTATTTCCTTAATTGAGACACGTGAAAAACATCATGTAGATTTGACAACGACGGCGGTAACGCAATCCTATACGCCACCTTCCCAATCCTCTTCAAAACCTGATACGGACCAATGAACCTCGATGCTAACTTCTTCGATTTCAAAGCCCGTCCAATACCCGTAGTCGATGTAACTCTTAGAAACACATGATCTCCTTCTTGAAATTTTATATCCTTCCTTCTCTTGTCGGCATAGCTTTTCTGGCGACTCTGCGATGCTCTCATCTTTTCTTGGATCATCTTGATCTTCTCGGTCGTTTGTTGCACAATTTCAGGTCCAAGCATCACACTTTCTCCCGATTCAAACCAACACAAAGGTGTTCTACATCTTCTCCCATACAACGCTTCAAAAGGTGCCATACCAATGCTCGAATGAAAACTGTTGTTATACGTAAACTCAATCAATGGTAAGCAAGCTTCCCAACTCACTCCTTGTTCCAAAATGCACGATCTTAACAAATCCTCCAATGATTGAATCGTCCTCTCTGACTGACCATCCGTCTGCGGGTGATAAGCAGAACTCATCCGCAACTTAGTCCCCAACGCCTCTTGCAAACTCTCCCAAAACCTTGAAGTAAAACGGGGATCTCGATCTGATACAATACTCGACGGTATTCCATGCAATCTCACGATTTGCTCAACATAAATCTCAGCCAACTTTGGTACTAGCATACCGGTCTTGATAGCTATGAAATGAGCAGACTTTGTTAACCTGTCGACAACTACCCAAATCATATTGTTACCTTTCGACGTCTTCGGCAAACCGCTTACAAAATCCATCGCAATACTATCCCATTTCCACTCCGGAATAAACATAGGTTGTAGTAGCCCCGACGGCTTCTGATGCTCCACCTTGGACTTCTGACAAGTCAAACACGCGAAAACAAACTCGGCGATCTCTTTCTTCATCCCAGGCCACCAAAACATTTTCCTCAGATCTTGATACATCTTAGTAACACCAGGATGAATACTTAAGTTGCTTCTGTGACCTTCCTCCAAGATCATCCGCTTCAATTCAGGCACATCAATTACACATAACCTTCCTTGACACCTCATCACACCTTTCTCATCGATCTCAACATTTACCTTTTTCCCTTGCTCGATGAGCGTCTTAAACTTCATCAATCTCACATCAGACTTTTGTTTTTCCACAACCTCTTCAAGAAAATCATTCGTCAATCTCAACATTCCTAGTTTCACACTTCTGGTTGTCCTTTCACAAACCAAACTGAGGTCTCTAAACTCTTCAATCAATATCAGTTCCTTCGCCATCAGAGAAGACATATGCAGTGACTTCCTACTCAACGCATCGGCTACCACATTAGCCTTACGCGGGTGATAGTTCAACTCGAAATCATAATCCTTAAGAAACTCTAACCATCTTCTTTGCCTCATGTTGAGCTCCTTCTGATCAAACAAGTACTTCAGACTCTTGTGATCGCTGAAAACCTCGAACCTTGATCCATACAAGTAGTGCCTCCAAATCTTGAGAACAAACACAACAGCAGCTAGCTCCAAATCATGCGTAGGATAGTTCCTCTCATGAATCTTCAGCTGTCTTGATGCATAAGCAACAACTTGTCCCCTCTGCATCAACACACCACCTAGACCCATCTTCGACGCATCACAATAAACCACGAACGGTTCCTTCGGATTAGGCAGAATTAACACAGGTGCAGATGTCAACCTCCTCTTCAACTCTTGGAAACTCTGCTCACACTTGTCATTCCAAATAAAAGCTTGACCCTTCCTAGTCAACTGTGTCAACGGCAACGCCAACTTTGAAAATCCTTCGATGAACCTCCGATAGTAACCGGCCAAACCAAGAAAACTTCGGATCTCAGTAACAGACTCCGGCGTTCCCCAATCTTGCACGGCTTCTACCTTAGCAGGATCCACTGCTATACCACCACTTGAAATGACGTGACCCAAAAAGCTAACTTCATGCAACCAAAATTCACACTTAGAAAATTTTGCATAAAGCTTCTTTTCGCGCAACACCTCTAACACAATCCTCAAATGCTCAGCATGTTCCTCTTCCGTCTTCGAGTATACCAAAATATCGTCTATGAAGACCACCACGAATCGATCCAAAAAGGAATGAAATATACGATTCATATATTCCATAAACACTCCAGGTGCATTAGTAACTCCAAAAGGCATAACGGCGTACTCGTAGTGACCATACCTTGTCCTGAAAGCAGTCTTCGGTATATCCTCCGCCTTAACTCTTATCTGGTGATATCCCGATCTCAAATCAATCTTGCTAAACACACAGGCTCCCACTAACTGATCCATCAAATCATCTATCCTCGGAAGTGGATACTTATTCTTGATAGTTGCTTTATTCAACTGACGATAATCGATGCACAGACGCATACTACCATCTTTCTTCTTTACCAACAGAACCGGCGCACCCCACGGCGATACACTCGGTCTTACAAACTTTTTCTCTAACAATTCTTCCAATTGTTCTTTCAACTTTTCTAGTTCAGCAGCTGACATACGATACGGCGCCATCGAAATTGGACTAGTGCCAGGTACTATGTCAATTGCGAATTCCACCTCTCTCTCGGGTGGTAAATCCAAAATGTCATCTGGAAAAACATCTGCGAAATCACGCACCACCGGCAACGCATCAATCTCATTCTTCTCTTCCACTCTCAATGAAGCAAACATAGCAAACACGTCCTCTTGAGCCTTTACTGATCTTACCACTTCTCGACAACACATGAGCTTCGAACACAACTCTGGCTCCGGTTTTGGAAACTTAACCGTCCTCTTACCACAGTTGATATGAACCCGATTAAATTCTAACCAGTTCATACCAAAGATAACATCTATTCCGCTCAACGGAATGCAGACTAAATCCATACCAAAGTGTCGACCATACATAGTGACTGAACAATCAACACAAACTAGCGTAGTAGATACTGAACCACTCGCAGGCGTTTCAATAACCATGCGTCCCATCATATTTTCTACTTTAAGACCCAACCTCTTAACACAATCCATAGAAATAAACGAATGGGTAGCACCCGTATCAATAATAGCAGACAAAGGAGTATTATTGATAAAGCATGTACCTCTGATCAAGTTGTCCGCCTTCGCATCACCACCATCTAAAGCAAACACTTTTCCTCCTGCCGCTCTAGGCTTCTTACACACGTTGCTCTTATGACCCGGTTCTTTGCAGTTGAAGCACACAACACCTTTCTTGCACTGATCAGCTTTGTGGTTAGGATCACCACACTTGAAACATTTCCCATCATTCTTCGGGCACTCAAAAATACGATGTCCCGGTTGTCCACACTTAAAGCAATTCCTATTACCTCCAAACTTGCCACCACTACTCCCACCTTCATCTGGTTTCTTTCCACCTCTGCTATACGGTTTACCTCTAGCCATGTCCTTTCCCCTCTTCTCATTCGCGGCTTTGTAGTAATTAGCTTTAGCCTTACCGTCCTTATCACATATTCGGCTCTTATTCACCAACATCGGAAAATTCCTGATCTCGCTAAACCCAATTAGTTGCTTGATATCCGGCCTCAGCCCATTTTCAAACTTTACACATTTGTCTTCCTCAGCTTCCACCGTGTTGTAATGAGGAGCAAAACGACACAAATCTTCAAACTTGGCCGCATATTCAGAAACAGATAAACTCCCTTGCTTGAGCTCCATGAACTCAATCACCTTACGGTTCCTCTCGTCTTCCGGAAAATACTTGGTTAAAAACTCCCTCCGGAAACGAGCCCAAGTAACTAAAGCTCCACCAGCTCCCAACCTCTGACTAGCATTTCCCCACCAATGATCAGCCTCATCATGGAGAACATACGCTCCTAGCAATACCTTATGCGCATCCAGACAACGCATAGCCCCGAAAATTCTCTCAATCCCTTCCAACCAAGTCTGAGCTCCATCTGGATCGTATCCTCCCTTGAAGATAGGCGGTTTGTTGTTCATAAACCTCTCGAGTCTCAACTCATCTTCTCCGCCTCCTCTAGCTTGTTGTGCGGCTCTATCCGCAGTCCTACTAGCAGCATCCTGAGCCATGGCATCCGCCATCCGCTCCATCGCATCCGCAAGTGCTCGTTGCGTCATCTCTACACACACACTACCAAACATCACATAACACAAGTGAGAACAAAGTGTTTAAGAAAACACATGTTACACAAAGGGTATACTAAACTTAATTGATCCAATGGATCGACCTGCTCTGATACCAACTATTGTAACACCCTAACCCTTAACCGCCGAATTATTAGCTTTAATAAAAACAAAACGTTAAGGACATAGGAAGTTACAACATATGTAAAACGCATTTTCATAAAACAACCACAGATCAAACAATATTTGATTCTCAAACAGCAGCGGAAAAAAATAACAAAACAATTGCTTATAACCAAGCATGCATATATTACACAAAAATATATACATAAGATTTTTCAAAAGAGGCAATTCTACAACAGATACCATTGCCAAATCTATACATACGCGTTCAGATACCCCAAAATAGTGTTACAAATATCAGAGTCCTAGACTCTAACTAGGATACAACACCTAGTACCAAAAATGTAAGGATAGCTAAGCTATGCCCTCACCACTATGCAGGCTCCTAACTGCAAAAGCTACTCCTCGACGATATTCTCGTCAACCTGATAATCTGGACCCCCAAAGATCCAGCACATAACACAAAACAGAGAGTGTTAGTATCACAAACAATAAACATGTATAAATAACACATTATTATACATAACCAAAACACAACACATAATCGACAAGGTACAAAACCCATCAATAACCATTTTCACATAATAACCATTATGCACACATAATGTCACAAAACACAAAAACTCATCAATAACAATTATCACATAACAACCATTATGCACACATAATGTCACAAAGGATGCATGCCTCAAAATGCATTCACTAATGCATGTGGTACCAAATCATTTTGGATAAACTTATATCCTTATCAAGCACTCTTGATAATATCAAGCACTCTTGATAACCAAGCACTCTTGGATTTCTTATCCGCACACGGATATCATACAATCATGAAATGCATGATGATTCACTTAGTAAATATATGATACTTACTAATACAACTAATTATCAGCACTCTGATAATTATCACAACAACATCAACAAACACAACACTAAATTATCAGCACTCTGATAATTAACATAACATCAACAAACAAACACAACACTAAATTATCAGCACTCTGATAATTAACATAACATCAACAAACAAACACAACACTAAATTATCATCACTCTGATAATTAACATAACATCAACAAACAAACACAACACTAAATTATCAGCACTCTGATAATTAACATAACATCAACAACAAACACAACCACTAGGCTCTCATGACCAAATCATAAGCCACAACATGAATATACTCAAACATGTTCAACAATCTCAAACTTACTTGAACAAATACTCTTTAGGAAGCATTAAGAATGAATTAAAATGGTGGGCAAGGTTTCCAAAATGTATTATAAAAATGCAGTAGCAAAAAGCCATCCCCGCGCGCACCAGGACCTCCAGAACAACTCAACAAAGTTGGCCTGTCCAGGGTTGGTCGCTACAAGCGAGCCCTTGGTCGCTACAAGCGAGCCTGGTCGCTACAAGCGCCAGTGTGGTCGCTACAAGCGCAGATAGGCAGGGAATTATCCTGTCTGGTCGCTACAAGCGAGCCTGGTCGCTACAAGCGACCGTATCAGTACACAGTCATGTAAAAATGTGATTTTTCCACCATTTTAGCCCATTCAAGTTTACCCAACTTCCAGAACATGTTAAAAACAACTTTCCATCATAAAACATCCTTTAAAAACAATCACAAGCAAGGATTGCATCTAGCATAAAAGTTAGGGTTTAAACACTAAACTTTTCATAACTTTCCCTTTTCATTCAAAACACTATAACTTCAACAAAAGCATGCTAGCAACATCACTTAGCATTCAAGCAAGCAAAACATAATCATTAACAACTTTAAACCATAAAAACTTTCTATCAAAACCTAGACAAAGTGAGGAGAAGTTTGGGATGGAGAAATAGACATTCTCCCCTTCTCAATCACTTGTGAAGAAGTAATACTAACTCTCTTACCTTGAAATGATGATTCTAAACTCAAGATTCTACCCTTGTTCACTTGCCCTAGCTCTCTTGCTCTTCTCCTTCTCTTCTTTCACGTTTTCTTCTTCTCCAAAAGCAATGAATAGTGATTCAAAAAGTCTTGTGTTAATCTCATATATTCCAAGCAAATCAATCTTGGCCATCCATCCTTACTAACTCTCAAGGACTCATCCTAGCCTTACAATCTAATTCAAGCTCACTACTATCATATCCACTTGATCATTACTAATACTCATAAACTAAAGCCCAACACTATTCACCCTCTAGGCCCAAAACCTTAAAAACTCGATTACGAACTTATCTTCGCGCTAAATAATTATTCCTCGATTACTAGAAAATATTTTATAAACGCAAATCCATAAAATAAAATATATAAAAATATAATATACGAAAATAGGGTCGTTACAAAAAGGGAAGGAAAGGGATCAAGCAGCTGGCTGGCAAGTTTAGGTTGGGTGAGGGGTCAATTTGGAGGGACAAAAACTGACCAAGGGCAGCCAATTTGTTTGAACACATGAGAGGTTGGAAGAAAGTCCTTCTTTCCTTTTACCTTTAATGTCACACATTAAATCTTGCCTTGCTGCACCAAATCAGCCACAAAATAGCAAGAATACAAGTAATAATGCTACTAATAATAATTGCAGTTGAAAGCAAAAAGGATAAACAAATGTATAAAATTCTGCAGAAATTTCGCAGAGGTCGCAGTGCGAAGGTGAGTTCGCACTGCGAACTCCACTTTTTTTGTTTTTTTGTATTTGAAATAAAAGGTAAAATGGGGAAAATAATAAATATATATAATGATAATAATGATGATAATAAATGCAAGAAATGCAAATGATGATGATAATAAGGAAAATAGTAGATAATACTAATAATGAAAAATGATAATATTTAATAATAATAAAATAATGATAATAAAAAAGGTAAAACTTATTAATTAAAATAAATAGTAGTAAAGGTAATAATAATAATATTATTAAAGAAAAATAAAATGACAATATTAATGATATTAAGGCTAATGGGAATGCTAGTAATGATATTAATAAAAATGCAAACAAAAATACTACAACAAGAATGAAATAATACAAAGTAATAACAAATAATGAAAATAATAAAAGATGAAACACACATAAAAATATAAGTCAAAAAAATGGGGTATGACAGACAGAGAAAGCAATTGAAGCAGAAACTGAAAAAACAAATCAACCTTTTGGTTTTTTCTCATGGACGGAAAAGCAAACGAAGGGGAAATTAAAAAAGCAAGTCAACCATTTCGTACTCGTAAATGGATTGATAAGACAATTGCAAAAGAAACGGAAAAAGGAAGTCAACATCAACATTTTGAAACACACATATCAGATGAAAATGAGGAACACATTCTTGACGACTATTGTGGGAGACCATCGGCAATAGGGGAAGACAAACATTGTGCACCATCACTAGAATGAATGATGGATTTTGCCATTTCAAAGCTTGGAAAGAATATCAAAGTGATGTCAAGTTCCTTTTCTCAAAATCAGGACCAATATGTGGTGGAAGAAGTGAAGAAAATAGGAGACAACGCAGTGATGTGCCATAGATTGAATTTTAAAAAAGTTGTATTCTATTGCCACCAAGTCAATGCGACAACAACACACATGGTCCCATTGGTGGCATCCGATGGAACTAAATCTAAGGCACTAACAATCTGTCACCATGATACTAGAGGTATGGATCCTAATGTGCTTTACAATGTTCTCAAAGTTAAGCCTGGAACTGTCCCTGTTTGCCATTTTATTGGCAACAAGGCTGTTGCTTGGGTACCCAACGATGATGTGACTGATTCTGATGGCCATCTTAGTGTCATCTAGCAGATTTGCACATCCAAGAGGCTCTCATGTTTGGACTTTTTTAATGTGATATATGGGCAAAAAATATGATGTGAGAATATCATATCTTATGTACAGAGTATCGTCCATGTATTCCAAATAAAACTAGTTCTGAACTAGTTAGAACTATGGTTTGTGTTTGTGGATTGTTACACTGTATGGCCAGCCTCTTATATACTTTGTATTTATTTGATAATGCGCATACAATTTGTTGTGTGTTTGATGTAATATCTTCTCTTTATATGGATTTCAAAATCATGGCAGTAGCTGGGAAATTGTATAATAGTTTTAACATTAATTAGTATCTAGTTACCATGTAGAGAACCAAAATACAAATAGAAAATGTATAAAAATTGTAAGACAACAATCCCATAAAATAACTTATGTGCAAGAAAACTTTTTATAGGATCAATCACAATCAACTCAAAATGAAATTAAAAACAACCCAAAATTATATCTTCATTATCATCTTTTCATTCTTAATTTTTTTTTATTCACCAACAAGAACAAGAACAATCAACTCCAAATGACAAAAAAACTTTAGATCATTAATTGATGAATCATGTGACCTAATTTAAAATTTGAGAAAATACTACATGCTACACCAACCATTTCATTCCATTTTCTAATCTACCTCAAATATCTCAATTTTCCCTTTCTTAAATTGTCGAAATGAAGAAGAAGAAGCAATCCTTCTTCACCCACATGGTCAACACCTACCTCTTGTTCCTCTTTCCCCTCCTCTCAAACCCATATCTGATGTTGTAATTTTATTTTCGAGTTCCATTTTCGAGTTACTGACAAACAACAACAACAACAACAGATCAATCAAACTCAATAAGTTGGAATTTTGTGTTTTTTTGCTGTTTTTTTTTATGTTTTTGGATATATGAAGGTTCCTGGATGATTAACTCATGTTCTTGGTGTAATGGTGTCATGCCTATCATTATTCTATGTTTTTTTCTCATTACTACATTGTTGTTGATGGTGGTGGAGGTATAGTAATGAGATGATGATGTTATTGATTGTTGTTTCTTAATTTTTTTATGGATTTTTTATGAATATTGATGAAGGTGGTGTTGAAGGAAGAAGATGAAGAAAGGAAAAAAAATAGTCATTTACCCCCTGTGATGTGACATAAGATTCAATGCACATGGAGGTGCCGCATGTACAGTTAATTGCCACGTCATAGGGTTTAACAACCAAAACAAACGGAGGGGGTAATTGACTAACGTTTGACAATTTCTCAAGGTTTTTTGAAGTTTCTTAAATGTCAGGGGGTTTTTGACGAAAGTTACAATTTCGGGTTTTTTTTTTTTGCATTCGCTCATTAATCGCCTAAAATATAAGCACATATACCCAAGAACACTTAAATGAGATGACACGGGTCTCTTCTAGCTTAACCAAGGTACTGGGTTAGAATCCAGTTTTCGGCATGCAACAGCGTTAAAACTTTTAGGGAGAACTTGCCGCCCATATAGGTCTGACAATGCTCGAAGGATTACTCTCCACAGTTGAGCACGCGAAGGATACCCGGTTTAAAAAAAAATATATAAGCACGTATACAAACAGATCACATTCACTTCAAGAATCATGTAATGTAGTCAATACTATTCATTCTTAAAATAAAAAAATAAAAAAACCAAGGCTTTGTGTGAGAGAATATTATTAGCTTTTCCATGAAAAGCTATTTCGATGTTTGTTTTGAAATTTTCTTTTAGAAGACTTTTTGACATGAGAGTTAAAGCTCTTAGATCTTTTAGCAAAGGCCATGGGAACACTTGAAGTTTGTTCTATTTTATTCTTGAGAGAGGTTATCTCTTCATGTAACTTAAGACAAGCTCCACATGTATCACTATCCTTGGATTTAGGAGTATTCGGTGCACTAGTGTTAGGTGACTCTTTAGTAGGAATTGCAACTTGCTCATTTCTTAGAGATGCATGCTTCTTTTTAGAAAAATTCAAAATCCTTTTTAATTTGTAAAATTTCCGCTTCCAATTTGAGAATAGTTCTCATTTGGGAGCCAATATTTTTAAAAGCATTCATAACATCTTCATGCATTTCTATGAGAATATTTTGCAATTCATTATAAGAGGGATTAAAGTCGGAGTCCGAGTCACTAACCTCAAGAGATTTTTTCTTTTGTCCCATAAAGCAAAGATGAGCGATTTCATCATTCTCGGAATCACTTCGTGTAGAGGAGAATTCTTCATCTTCCCATGCTATGTAAGCTCTTCTTCCTTTTGAATTTTTGGATAAGTTGGATTTGCCTATTGTTTTGAGTAGTTCGGGACATTCACTCTTCAAGTGACCGCATTTACCACATCCAAAGCAATTTGGGCCTTTGTCCTCCTTTGTACCTTCCCTTTGGGTCTTTCTAGAGTTCACCGCATTCTTCTCACTACGCCTTAACCCATTCTTTTGAATATAGCGATTAAAGCGTTTAACAAACAGCCCCATTTCTTCTTCACTAGGTGAGTCATTTCCGGAGTCACTATCCTCATGACTTGACAATTTAGCCTTGTACGAGAAAGTTTTTAAAGCAATCAGCTTCTTCTCTTTATTCTTAGATAGCCGTCAATTTAGCCTTGTACTAGAGTCTAGTGAGAAAGATTGTAAGAAGAAAGAGAAGTGTTGGATATTTGGTTGTTGGCTACATGTTTGTTAAAATCAAATGTACAAGCAATGTGCGTCTTCAGAAGCTGGGTACAGTTCTTCAGAAGCTGGTTCAGAAGCTGGTGAACAGTACTTCAGAAGCTGGGCTTCAGAAGCTAAACAGTACTTCAGACACACTGTTCAGACGCTGACTTTCATTGACCTTCAGACGCACTGTTCAGACACTGACTTTCGTTGACCTTCAGACGCACTGTTCAGACGCTGATTTTGGTTGACCTTCAGAAGCTGCATTTCAGAAGCATGTTCAGAAGCTGGTTTCTGCGTTCAGAATTTGTGTCTTCAAGCTGTAATTCTCTCACATAATCTTTCGAAGATTTGATTGAAGATTTATCCAAGCTGATGTTTCTAGAAGGCAGATTAATTCGTGTGAAGATCTTTGTTGAAGATTTGTTCCTGTTATTTAAGAATATATTTTCAAGCAATCTTTGGAAAATATATTTCTGAATAATATGTGAGCTTCTATTTGCTTCTAAAGAATTTTAGAACAATTTCTGTTGAAGATTATTTTGTTCAGAATTATGTGCTGCTGAAGACTATATAAGGAGGACGCTGCTATTGAAGAAGGTATATCTCAACATAAGCTAGAATTGAAAGAGTCTTAGGTTGTTGAGTCTGTTAAGCTTTGTGCTTTGTTTCTGTGCACCACTCAATTGTTAGAGTTGGTTGTTTCTATTGAGTTGTAATCACTTAAAGCTTTTAAGCACAAGTGAATGTTTATGTTTTGAAGAGTGTCTTCAACTTGGTTTGTTTAAGAGTCTGATAATCACTGGGGCAGTGATTGACTGAGGGAAGTAAGAGGGGTTCTTATATCTAGGAGTTCCTAGGTAGAAATACCACGGGTAGTGATTAAGTGAGAAGGGGCTGTGAAACAGGGGCTGTTGTCATAGGGGCTGTGAAACAGGGGTTGTGTCATAGGACTTCGAATTGATACTATTTTAGTGGATTTCCTTCCTGGCTTGGTAGCCTCCAAATGTAGGTAAAGTTTGCACCGAACTTGGTTAACAAATCATCTGTGTTCTTTACTTTCTGTCATTTATATTACTGCTTCTGAACTGCTATTTTCATACTCTGTTTTACGGTTCAGAACCAGTCCTGCCAGGAATTTCAATTGGTACCAGAGCAAGCACCCTGCCTGTATTTGGGTGAGCTCCAGGGAAGGTTTTTCTGGCATTATGGAGAAAGAAGGAGGATTTGTGAAAAGACCACCTCTGTTGGATGGTTCCAACTATGAATATTGGAAATCACGCATGAGTGCTTTCCTTAAATCTATGGATAGTAAAACCTGGAAAGCAGTTCTGAAAGGTTGGGAACATCCTGTTGTGCTTGACAAAGAGGGTAAGAAGATAGATGAGTTAAAACCAGAGGAAGTGTGGACCAAGGAAGAAGATGATTTATCTTTTGGAAACTCCAAAGCCTTGAATGCTATATTCAATGGAGTGGACAAGAATATGTTCAGACTGATCAAGCAGTGCACTGTAGCTAAGGATGCCTGGGAGATTCTCAAAACTACTCATGAAGGCTCATCAAAAGTAGAACTGTCCAGACTTCAACTTCACACCACCAAGTTTGAAAATCTCAGAATGTTGGAGGATGAGAACTTACAAGACTTCTATATGAACGTCCTGGACATGGCTAACTCATTTGATTCTCTTGGAGAGATAATGTCTGATGAGAAAATTGTGAGAAAAATACTCAGGTCTCTACCTAAGAGATTTGACATGAAGGTGACTGCCATTGAGGAAGCACATGACATCTCCTGTATGAAGGTTGAGGAGTTAATAGGGTCCTTACTGAATTTTGAGACAGCCTTCAGTAACCGTACTGATAAGAAAGGGAAAGGAGTTGCTTTTACAGCAAATGCTGATGCTGAGGATCAACAAGGAAATAATGAGGATGATGAAAGCTTATCAGAGGCACTTGTGTTACTAGGAAGACGGTTTAACAAGATTCTGAAACATGTTGACAGGAGATCCAAATCAAATGGCCAAAACATCAGATTCAACATCAGTAAGCAACAAAATGATTTGAAGAAGACAAAGACTGATGAGAAGAGCAATCAATCAAAGGGAGTTCAGTGCTATGAGTGTGAAGGATATGGTCATATTAGGACAAAATGTGGCATATATCTCAAGAAACAGAAGAAAAGCTTGGCTATTTCCTGGTCTGGTGAAGATGACTCAGAAGGAGAAGTAGAGAATGAGTCTGCTAAGCATGTTGTTGCCTTAACTGGAAGATACAAGTCTGATGTTAAAGTTAAGGCCTCAGAAGCACTTTCAGAGTCTGAAGCATTATCAGATTCTGAAGCACTATCAGAGTCTGAAGCACCGTCAGATTCTGAAGCCAGTGTTGAAAAATCATCTTATGAAGAACTGGCTAACTCTTACAAAGATCTATACATCAGAACTGTAGAAGTTTGCAAGCAACTAGTGAATCAGAAGAAAACTATCAGTCAACTGCATGATGAAAGAAGTGACCATTTAGCACAAATTTCTGATCTCAAAGATGAGGTAACCCAACTGAACTCTCAACTTGAACATATGAAGAAGCAAGTCAGAATGATGAACTCTGCTACTGATGTGCTAGAAGAGATACTGGAGAGTCAGAACCAAGGGAAACCAAATGGTATAGGATTTGATGATATGATCTTGAACAAACAGCAAAATCCAGCTAAAAAACTCATTGCAGCTGTTAAAACATATGATTCAATGATAGGCAAATCTAAGACAGAACATCAGAAGGAACCTCAGGGATCTAAGAGCAGGAGGGCAACTCGTCCTTGGGTATGTCATTACTGTGGAAAGAAGGGGCACATAAAGCCATTCTGTTTCAAGCTGTATGGATACCCCAAACACTTTTAGCATAGAAAAGTGGAACCTATTATGAACAGAATCAATGTCAAGAAGGAATGGAGACCCAAAAATAATAATGTTGGCCTCATAGATCATACATCTTTGAGAGCCTCCTCTAGGGAAGATTGGTATTTTGATAGTGGATGCTCTAGACACATGACTGGTGTCAAGAAGTACTTAAGTAATTTAAAACCTTACTCCAGCAGCTATGTAAGTTTTGGTGATGGAGCTAAAGGAGAAATTCTTGGAATTGGAGACTTGATCAGTGATGGACTACCAAGGCTAGACAATGTGCTATTAGTAAAAGGACTAACTTCAAATCTGATCAGCATAAGCCAACTGTGTGATCAAGAGTTGAAAGTGAACTTTAACAAGGAGGAATGTCTGGTAACTGGTAAAGAAGATGAAGTGCTGATGAGGGGCAATAGATCAAAAGACAATTGTTACTTATGGATGCCTCAAGAAGAAACAAGCCTATCCACATGCCTTATAAGTTCAGAAGAAGAAGTCAAACTCTGGCACCAGAAACTTGGGCACTTAAATCTTAGGGGTATGAAGAAAGTCATGTCAGTGGAAGCCATCAGAGGTCTACCCAAACTTAAGATCAATGAAGACAACATTTATGGTGAATGTCAGATTGGGAAACAAACACATATGTCTCATCCAAGGTTGGAGCATCAGGTAACAACAAAAGTTCTTGAACTGTTACATATGGACTTAATGGGACCTATGCAAGTTGAGAGCATTGGAGGAAAGAAGTATGTTTTTGTGGTTGTTGATGATTTTTCAAGATTCACTTGGGTAAGCTTCATTAGAGAAAAATCAGACACTTTTGATGTGTGTAGTACCCTAATTTTGTCCTTAGCATTTTAAAACAAAAATCAAAAAAAATCAAAGAGGGGAAAAAGTCAAAAGTCAACAAAAGTCAACAGAAAAGTCAACATTTCAAAAATGCTGACTTCGCACTGCGAAGTCTGCGATTTTTCTGCAGATTTTTGGTTTCTTTGATTTGATTCCAGAATTTGTTGCATATCATTTCCATAATTATTTTAAGTAGCATTCATGGCTAATTAGGCCAAGCAAAACCAGAATTGAAGGACTTGCCATTAATGCCAAGGTTGGAAGCTTTTTCTTCCAACCTAGCATGTGACAAGCAAGTGGGCTTGCCCTTGGGCAGCTCTAGTCCCTCCCATGTGACCTGCTAACCACCACAAGGTTGCCAGCCACCTGCTTGAGGACTTTCCTCCTGCTTGCTCCCCCAAAACCAGTCAAACTAGCTGGATTTTCTCACTTGAAAAGCCATGAGTGCCTACTCTGTTTTTGCAGCAGCTTTTCACCCCTCACACCAGCCATAAGTAGCCTTTTTCATCCCTCAATCTCTGCACATTACAGTGCACGTTTTCATTGATCAACCATTGAGATTGCAAGGATTGATCCCCAAGCATTAGCCAATTGCAATTCAGCTTTGTTCTTCATCATTACCTTCTAGAATTGGTTGAATTTGTGGCTGAAATCAGGCTGAATCTTGCCCCTTGGTACAAGGCAAGGTTGCCTCTATCCATTAGCATTTAATGCAAAAGGATCCAGCTTGATCTTAGCCACAAATCAGCTGAATTTTAGGATTTAGTAATAATGAAAAAGATTTGGTTTTGGCCTATAAATAGAAGGCAATGCCCAAGGTTTCAAACACAATTAACAACAGCATTTCAAGAGCAGAAACTCTACTCATTTTAGCTTACAAACCCTCACAAACAACCAGAAAAAATCAATCCAACACAAAGCTTTACCAAAGTTCCAAAACCATCACCAAATATTCAAAACCTTTGTGAAAGCCTTCAACCAATACAAATCAATTGCAGCTGGAGCTTTGCTAAGGAGTTCTGTAAGTTTCCAAGCTTTTATATTGCATTTACAATTGTGTTTGCATAGCTATTTTGGTTCAAAACCATTTGGTTCTAAAAATCCCCTTTTGAATTTCAAAGAAATCCCAAGGTTTTCAAAACATCAAAACTGGTTTGTGTAACCTTTTTCACCCCAAAAACTCAAAGTTTTTCACTCACCTAAAAGGTCCTGAGTGTGTTCAGAAGTTGTTTCTGAACAAAAGTTCAGAAACAGCTTCTGAACTCAAAATTTCGCATGCTTCGCAGTGCGAAGTCATGGTCGCAGTGCGACCATGACAGAACTCAGAATCTGAGTTTTTGTGTCAAAATGACCAATTTTTGAGGTTCTAGCCCCAGAGCTCAGAACCTAAGAGTTTTTAAACCCATGTTCTTCAAACCATAACAAGGATTTTGCATAATTTTGGCAAAATCACAAGTTCATATGACCATTATGTGGATAACTTGCAAAACAAGTTATGTTCCCAAACTTTCAAAACCTCATGAACAAACAAGCTATGTTCATCATTTCAATCTAAACTTGAACAATAAATATTGTTCATGATTTTCAAAACTCAAACATGAACATACGCCGAATACGTTCGCATTTTCGCAAAATGAGACGAACTTGTGCGTTTTCTAGCAAAATTTGCTAAACCTTCCCATTTTGGGTTTTCAAACCAAATGTTTTGACATACCTTGGGATTTCTAAAGGATTCAACCCAAAAACATGAATGAAAAAGGGATGGTGTGACGTATGTCTCTCCATCGCCCCGATTGTACGAACGCGTGACGTATGTCTCGTCGTTCGGACAATCGTCTTTCCTTTTTTCAATATGTACAACCCTAACCAAACCAAAACTTGGCCCCTTGTGGTCAATCCAAACCTTTTGGTCCCCCGTGGCCATTAGACTCATCGCCCGACTCTTCGGAGTCCACTCGGTCAATGATTGACTTGTATGAGTCCATTGCACCTCTCTTGGTCCCATAGCGACCAATTAACCCTTTACCCTAACGGACGTACCTTTTAACAATTCTAATGCGATTCACGAACAAACGCTTAATAAGTCTCCCAAGCGCGAGCATACAAGCTATACGCTTAATAAGTCTCCCGAGCGCGAGCATACAAGCCACGTTTTAATCGCAAGAATTCGGTTAAAACATCGTCCATTTAAAATTAACCAACACATGTACGTTTTTCTACCAAAGAACTACGTACGCTTTGAATTCTCCGACTACCGGGAGATACGTAGGAGCAAGATCGACATCTTGTCAAGTGCAATAATAAAAAAAAACTTAAGGGTTTATCAACGTTCCCTTTACACAAAAACTTTGGTGGCGGCTTCACAAAGGCCCTCCGAGCGTTTGCGAACGACCTCGGAGGATTTGCGCGTCTTTTTCCCAAGGAAAAAAACGAGGTGTGCACAGCTGGCGACTTCACTGGGGACCCTGTTCCCACTAGCGAGTCAAGCCTAACCTTTTTGGTTTAAAGCCAATTGTTTTATTTCCTTTTCGTGCCATGTTTATTTATTTTATTCATACATGTTATATTTATGCTTTATGTTTATATTTGCTTTATCTGCTTTATATTCATATCATATCAAATGCGGGGGTTACTTGAGTGATGTTACTCCACATTGTTCGGGTTAATGCCGGACGTGTGAGGCTCTCTACCCGAGCTTGAGAAAAAAACTAAGTTAGAAGGAGGTTGTGTGCGGAAGCCCGCGTTGACGTATGTCCGTGAGGTAGGATGTCCAACCCCGCTTAGATGAGATTTTCACGTGGAATTAATTGAAGTCATGTCGACGTATGTCCATAGACAACCCTAATTCCATGTGAGGTCTATGACTCTAAGGACCTCTTCTTAGGAGATTTCACAATTTAGAGCCTACATGTGAGGATGGGGGGAAGTTCCGAACCTTCATAAACCATACCCTTGCATATCATTTGCATTCATGAAAGTAATTTTCGCATCATTTTGCTTTATAGGAGTTTAAAAAGAACAAACAAATATTAGCAAAAAAAGAAATATGGATTCCGGGAACAAGAATACGCTCGCCTTCAAAATTAAAGCTCATAGGGTGGAAAGTTTATTAGCTCTAAGCAAGAGGCTCTCTTCGGTCAACAAGAACATTTTCGAGGCAAGCTATGGGCTAATCCTTGATCTTCTACCCGTGAGAATAGATTCAACGGCCTTAACCACTTTGGCGCAATTCTTCGACCCACCTCTACGGTGCTTCACATTTCAAGACTTCCAATTAGCGCCAACTTTGGAAGAGTTTGAGAAGATTTTGGGTTGTAGCATGAAAGGTCATGAACTCTATCTCGGTCCGGGAAAGGATCCCACATTTGAAGCCATCGCCGAATCCTTATACCTCGACACCCAAGAAGTGGCATCTAACTTGGAAGTTAGAGGAAACCTTAAGGGATTTTCAAGAAAGTTTTTGGAAGCCAAAGCTCGGGATTTACTAGCCAACAAAGAGGTAATGGCATTCAACGCCATCTTATCCCTCTTAGTCTACGGGATTGTTTTATTCCCCAACATGGATGATTTCGTAGACTTTCCGGCTCTAGAGGTGTTTATGACTAAAAATCCAGTTCCTACAATCTTAGCGGATTTTTATCATACCCTCTACTCTAGGCATGAACAAGCAAGGGGACGCAAAATTACTTGTTGCACTCCCGTGGTGCAAATTTGGATGATGTCCCACATGCCGAGAAACCGAGACTTTGTGGAAAACCGGGCCAAGCTCAAATGGTCGCAACGGATGACAACCCTCGCCGAGAAGGACATCCATTGGTTTTCACCAAACTTAGAGGACCCGGAAATTATCCTCAGTTGCGGGGACTTCCCTAACGTACCCCTCATTGGTACTAAGGGATTTATTAATTACAATCCGGTCCTCTCTCTCCGACAACTAGGTTTTTCAATGGAGGATAAACCTAATGACCTTTTGTTGGAAGCTTTCTACTTAAGGGAAGGCGATCAAGACCCGGCACTGCTAGAGAGAATCCGGGGAGCATGGAGCCAAGTACGCAAGGGAAGGGTCGGCAAGAGAAACTGTGTCGCCAAACCCCTTTATACTCAATGGGTGAAGGAGAGGGTCAAAGCAATCAAGTTACCCTTCGTGGTCATAAATCCTCCAAAACCTCCTACACCTAAACCTATTGCAATCATTCCCAACAAAGAAGTGGAGGACCTCAAGGCTAAAATTCAAGAACTCCAAAACAAAAACGGAGACTTAGAATTGAAGCACCTCCAAGCTTTAGGAGAAATTACTAGGACGAAGAGAGATCGTGATGAAGTATCACATTCTCTCCTAGTATGCCAAAAACGGCTAAGAACCTCCGAAGGGAAAAGGGATTGGATAGGAGGCGGCTTGGTTAGTGCGGATGCCAACCTTGTGGCCAAGGACGAAGAGTTGGAAAGAATCTTACATTCCAACCAAGAGCTCAAGAAGTTTGGCGAACTAGCCATCGAAGCTCAACGGAAATGGAGGTTGAAATTTCAAGAGAAAAATCAACAGCTCCAAGAAGTAGTGAAAGACTACAAAGAGCAGCTTCAAGCCGAACGCGTCCAGCGGCAAAGACATGAGAGTCTCTCTCATCAAGGGAGGCTAAAGTGCAATCATCTCGAAGAAGACATCAAGAAATTCGAAGAGTACTTCGACAAGATTGCAAGAGCTCATGGGGACCACATTGCACAACTACATGATGAAATTAGAAGTGCAAGAGTCAAGCTAGACCAGCGCAAGGAAGTGATTGAGTATGTATGGCAAGACGCCACCCGATTAAGTGAGGATTTCACTAAATTGGTTGCATTCTCAAATTTGGTAATCACCCAACTTCCAAAGAAGCTAGCGGAGGCCGAGATGGTCATGCCCTACTTTGTCATCCCTATGGAGATCCAGAAGTTTATGAAGTTCTGCAAGGACACCATAGATTTCTATAGGGAGGAGATGAGCAAAGCCGAGAAGCGAGCGGCTATTTGATTTGTAATAGCATTAGTTACACTTTGTAAACAAATGTTATTTAATCAAATATATTTTGAAGTATAATCAATTTCCCGGTCTTTAATATTTCGAATTTGCTAATATTAATCGTGCACCTTAAACTCCATAAAGCAAAATAAAAAAAAAAAAACGCATATTTTGCATACTCATAGCATACATACATCCACATGCATCTTCATGCATTTTTTCAAAAAAAAAAACTCATTCATTTCCCTAAAAACAGTTCAAAGCAATCATAGCCCGAAAACCCCGAAAGCCCTCGGTCCAAGAACCAGATATTCAACACTCGTACGGAACACGAGCTAACAAACAAAGGATCATGGACAATTTGGAACAAACTCAAGCGGCTTTGAGAGAAGAGGTTGATGGAATGAAGGGAAAGATGGATCAGATGCTAGAATTAATGCAAGCTCTATCGGCACGAGAAAGTAACCCTCGCCCAACAACGGATGCATCCAATGTGCAATGGCCTCTTTATGGTTTACCTCCGAACTATACCCCACCTTTCGAAAATGAGGGTCAAGGACCACCTCTGCCACCACTCACAATCCCCGTAAGGAATGAAGAGCGTCGTCCTCAAGGAACTTCCACTACTCAGCATGAAGTAATTCCCCATGATGTGGAAAATAGCCAGCTAAGGCAATCTGCTCCCGACACCACCCACCAAGACAATGATACCACCCAAATGTATCGAGTTTTGGAAGAAAGGTTGAAAGCTGTCGAGGGGTTCAGCTCATACGGTGCCCACAACGCCTTGGATATGTGCCTAGTGCCCGACGTGGTAATTCCTCCGAAGTTCAAAGCACCGGACTTCGAGAAATACAAAGGAATTCAATGCCCTCGGAACCATCTAAGGATGTTCTGTAGGAAGATGGCAGCCTACGCAATGAATGAGAAACTCATGGTGCATGTGTTTCAAGATAGTTTAAGCGGAGCGTCCTTGGATTGGTACATGCAGCTCGAGCGTACTCATGTCCAAACTTGGAAGGATCTAGCCGATGCCTTCCTAAAGCAATACAAATATAATTTGGACATGGCTCCAAATAGGATGCAACTACAAAACCTCCTACAAAGAAGCAACGAGTCCTTCAAGGAGTACGCTCAGCGGTGGAGAGAACTAGCTTCTCGTGTACAACCACCACTATTGGAAAGAGAACTTGTCGACACCTTTATGGGCACACTTCAAGGCCCATATTACGACAAGATGATTGGAAGCACGTCTGCCGGTTTCTCCGATCTAGTCATGGTCGGTGAAAGAATAGAAGACGGAGTAAAGAGAGGAAAAATCCAAGGCTCTCTAGAAGCTCAAAGTGGAGCTAGAAAACCCCCCAGCAACTTTCACAAAAAGAAAGAGGGGGAGACAAATGCCGTTCTAGTGGGACCATCCTACCCACCACCAAATCAAATGCCTCACTACCACTATCCTTATGTGGCAGCAGCAACAGCTCAAGGGCGTTACTCACCTCAAGTGATTCCCGCAAATCCACCTCGACAACCAGTAGTGTTGCCACAGCAAAATCAACAGCAACAACAACAAGGCGGGTACCCATCAAAGAATCAAGCGAGCTCAAGGAACAGTTATTTTAATAGGCAGTTTGATCCTGTACCTATGTCTTATGGTCAAATCTTGCCATACCTAATCCAAAAGGGTATGGTCGAGACAAGACTACTACCACCAATGTCGCCACCATATCCACATTGGTACGACGCAAACGCCAAATGTGATTTCCACGCAGGATCCGTGGGGCACAATGTCGAAAACTGTAGAGTTTTCAAACACAAGGTGCAGGATCTTATTGACAAGAAGCTGTTATCCTTCAAAGAGGAGAACCCCAATGTGAAGAACAACCCATTGCCGGGGCATGCGGGTCCCTCTGTAAATGCGGTGGAGGAACAAGAGGACTTTGGTCCAGTCAAATGGGTATCCAATGTTAAGACTCCCCTGTCGACCATAAGGGAGCGTTTAACCGGCTTTGGATTATTCGAGGAAATGCACGCCAACTGTGAAGCCTGCAAGGTCAACCCGAATGAGTGCGAAGAGTTGAAGAGCTGTCTTCAAGAGTTAATGGACCAAGGTTGGATCCAAATTGGCTATATAAAGGATGGCACGGACGTTGCTACCTTAGAGTCTAACAACCCAAAACCTCTCGAGATCCCATACCAAAGGAGAGAGGTACCAATGCCAATACAACCCATAACATTCCACGTACCTGCACCCTTCTCTTTTGAGAGCACGAAGAGGGTACCATGGAATTACCAACCTGTGGCCTATGTGGAAGGAAAACCACTAGCCAAAATCGAGCCCAGCATCACTAACATTACCGGTGTTGGAGGAATGACTAGAAGTGGTAGAGTCTTCGCTCCGAAAGAACTCGGGAAGACGCCAGCCGTACTACCAAAGGAGCCGCTCAAAGAAAAGAGCGTGGAGGAAGAAGAGAAGAAAGCGGGGCCTTCTCAAAAGACAATCCCGCAAAAAGAGGCCGAAGAGTTCCTAAGGATAATCCAAAAGAGCGAGTATAAAATCATTGACCAGCTAGGTCAAACTCCCTCCAAGATCTCCATGCTATCCTTACTACTAAGCTCGGAAGCACACCGAGAAGCACTACTGCGGATCCTCAGTGAGGCACATGTCACCAAGGACATTCCGGTGGACCAATTCGACGGGATAGTCGGAAATATTACCTCCAGTAGGTACTTGGGTTTCAATGGCGATGAGCTACCCGACGAGGGGCACATTCATAACCGCGCCTTACATGTCTCTGTGAAATGCATGGACCACATCCTCTCAAGAGTGCTAGTGGACACGGGGTCGTCATTGAATATCATGCCCAAGACTACCCTCCTCAAACTATCATGTGAAGGGACCGTAATGAAACCCAGCGCCTTGGTCGTGAAAGCTTTCGATGGGTCAAGAAGAGCCGTTATAGGGGAGATCGACTTACCAGTCCAAATCGGACCTAAGGTTTTCACCATAACCTTCCAAGTCATGGATATTAATCCAACGTACAGTTGTCTTCTCGGACGACCATGGATCCATGCGGCCGGAGCCATTACCTCTACCCTGCACCAGAAGCTGAAGTTCATCATTGATAACCAAATGATTGTAGTTTCCGGGCAAGAGGACATGATGGTAAGCCATCTCTCATCTTTCCGTTATATAGAAACGGATGAAGAAGCTGTGGACGTCCCATTCCAATCTTTGGAAGTGGCGAATGTCGTGACATTGAGCTCGAAGCCCAAGGAAGAGGCTAGGACAGCCATGTCATCATGGAGGGCGATAAGAGAGGCCCTAGAAGAAAGCCGACCCACTGGATGGGGCAAGTTAGTGGACATACCGGAGAAGAAAAATCGCTTCGGGTTGGGGTATCATCCATCAGCCGAAACTTTCTCAAAGCCTTCAAAGCAAGGGATCCTCCCCATTTCGGAAACATTCATCAGTGCGGGGTTTATCCATGAAGATCAAGTGGCTCTACTTGAAGACGTAGACGAAGACGTGCCTGATTTGGTGTACCGTTGCGCTTCGGATGAAGCTTTGAACAATTGGAGGGCTATCGCAATTCCCGAGATCATTACCAGGATCAAGTAATAAACCATGTTTGTTTGTTTTTTACTTTTAAAAAAAAAATCATTTAGCTCTGCCCAAGGCAAATGATTAGTCGTGTGGGGCCCCCATGTTTTAAAAGTTATTTACAATCATGAATAAAAACACTCTTTTATGTTCATTTGAGTCTTTTTCTTTTTGCATTTGTTTTTAAAAAAAAAATTTTCTACAAAAAGCCTAAAAAAAAATCATACTCATGCAGATCTACAAATCCACCCTCCAAAAACAACACTGCCTTAAACCCTTATGACTTCGATTGCCCGATTAATCAAACGGAAGATGATGAAGAGGACGATTATGAACCGCCTGAAGAATTGTCTAGACTTGCAAATCAAGGGGATAGGGTAATACAACCTCACCAAGAATCAGTTGAAAAGGTCAACTTGGGGACCGAAGAGGATAAGAAAGAGGTCAAGATAGGAGCCTCCCTGCACGAGGATGTGAAAGGAAAGTTGATCAAGCTTCTGCAAGAGTACGTGGACGTATTCGCTTGGTCGTATCAAGACATGCCGGGTTTAGACCCTAACATCGTTGTACACAAGCTGCCACTCAAGCCGGAATGCCCGCCAGTGAAGCAGAAACTGAGAAGAACTTGACCCGATATGGCTCTCAAGATCAGAGAGGAGGTCAAAAAGCAATTCGATGCCGGCTTTTTAGCCGTAACCAAGTATCCAACATGGGTTGCCAACATTGTGCCAGTTCCAAAGAAAGATGGCAAGGTGAGAATGTGTGTGGATTATCGGGACTTGAATAGAGCAAGCCCAAAGGATGATTTCCCGCTACCACACATCGACATATTGGTGGACAACACAGCCCAATTCTCAGTCTTTTCCTTTATGGATGGCTTCTCGGGATATAACCAAATCAAGATGGCTCCAGAAGACATGGAGAAAACTACGTTCATCACTCCATGGGGGACATTCTGCTATAAGGTAATGCCTTTCGGATTAACAAATGCCGGGGCAACATACCAAAGAGCAATGGTGACTCTTTTCCACGACATGATCCATAAGGAAATTGAGGTCTACGTCGACGATATGATTGCCAAATCCCAAACGGAGGAGGATCATCTAGTCCATCTACAAAAGCTTTTCGAACGCCTAAGAAAATTCAAGCTGCGCTTAAATCCTAACAAGTGCACATTTGGCGTTAGATCCGGGAAGTTATTGGGCTTCATCGTCAGCCAAAGAGGTATTGAAGTGGATCCTGATAAGGTAAAGGCCATCCAAGAAATGCCAGCGCCAAATACCGAGAAAGAAGTCCGGGGTTTCTTAGGAAGATTGAACTACATCGCCAGGTTCATCTCACACATGACAGCTACCTGCGAACCAATCTTCAAACTGCTAAGAAAAAACCAAGCCGTTCATTGGAATGAGGATTGCCAAGAAGCGTTTGACAAGATCAAACAATACCTGCAAGAACCACCAATTTTAATACCTCCTGTTCCGGGTAAACCCCTCATCTTATCCCTAACCGTACTTGAAGGATCAATGGGTTGTGTGTTAGGACAACAAGATGAAACGGGAAGAAAAGAGCACGCAATCTACTACCTAAGCAAGAAGTTTACCGACTCTGAAACAAGGTATACTTCACTTGAAAAGACTTGCTGCGCTTTAGCATGGGCTGCTCAACGTCTAAGGCAATACATGTTGACCCATACAACTTGGTTGATATCGAAGATGGATCCCATCAAGTACATCTTCGAAAAGCCTGCCCTCACAGGGAAGATAGCCCGTTGGCAAATGCTGCTGTCCGAGTACGACATCCAATATGTTGCTCAAAAAGCCATCAAAGGGAGTGTTTTATCCGAGCACCTTGCTCACCAACCATTGGAGGATTATCAGCCCATACAATTCGACTTCCCGGACGAAGATGTCGTAGCTTTGAACGACGAAGAAGTCACAAGCGATGATGAAGGGCTAGAACCAGGAGCTCAATGGAAGCTCGCTTTCGACGGCGCCTCAAATGCCATGGGACACGGTATCAGAGCAGTTTTAATCTCCCCAAGAAATGGATACCAGCCCTTCACAGCAAGGTTATGCTTTGACTGCACCAATAACATGGCAGAATATGAAGCATGTATCCTAGGCCTCGAAGCAGCAATTGATCTAAGGATCAAAAACCTTGAAGTATACGGTGACTCAGCCTTGGTCATCTATCAAGTCAAAGGAGAATGGGAAACAAAACATCCCAATTTAATTCCCTACCGAGCCTGGGTTGTAGAATTGATCAAGCATTTTGATGAAATCAACTTCCACCACATACCTCGAGAAGAAAATCAGGTGGCAGACGCTTTGGCTACATTATCATCAATGTACCAAGTAAATTTCTACAACGAAGCACCAATCATAAGGATGGATCGTAGAGACAAACCAGTTGTATGCGCATCAGTCGAAGAGGGACTTGACGACAAACCTTGGTTCTACGACATCAAGCGATACCTCGAAGAGCAAGAGTATCCAGAAAATGTCTCGCACACCGACAAGAGGACCCTCAGAAGATTGGCGTCCCAATTCTTCCTCAGTGGAAATACCCTCTACAAAAGAAATTATGACATGGTCCTGCTCAGATGTGTGGATAAACATGAAGCGGACATGCTCATCAAAGAAATCCACGAGGGATCTTTTGGAACCCATGCTAATGGGCATGCAATGGCAAAGAAAATCTTAAGGGCGGGCTACTATTGGTTAACCATGGAAGCTGACTGTTACCACTATGCCAAGACTTGTCACAAGTGCCAGATTTACGCCGACAAGGTGCATATACCACCAACTCCACTGAACGTCATGACTTCACCTTGGCCTTTCTCTATGTGGGGCATAGACATGATTGGAATGATCGAGCCCAAAGCGTCAAATGGACATCGCTTCATCCTTGTTGCCATCGACTACTTCACCAAATGGGTAGAAGCAGCTTCGTATGCAAACGTAACCAAACAAGTGGTAGCCCGATTCATCAAGAAGGAAATCATTTGCCGTTATGGTACTCCCCACAAAATCATCATCGATAATGGGGCAAACCTAAACAACAAGACAATGAAGGAGTTGTGCAAAGATTTCAAGATTGAGCACCATAATTCCTCCCCTTACCGACCAAAGATGAACGGTGCGGTAGAAGCAGCCAATAAGAACATAAAGAAGATCATCCAAAAGATGGTGACAACATATAAGGATTGGCATGAGATGCTTCCCTTTGCGCTACATGGCTACAGAACAGCCATTCGCACTTCAACTGGGGCAACCCCCTTCTCCTTAGTATACGGTATGGAAGCTGTTCTCCCCGTAGAGGTGGAAATTCCTTCGTTAAGGGTCTTGATGGAAACCAAGCTAGAAGAAGCTGAATGGGTCCAAACAAGGTTCGACCAACTGAATCTCATAGAGGAGAAGCGTCTGACGGCAATATGTCACGGACAACTCTATCAAAGGAGGCTCAAGAGAGCATTCGACAAGAAGGTCCGTCCTCGAGAGTTCAAAGAAGGAGACCTAGTGCTCAAGAAGATATTACCTATCCACAAAGATCCCCGAGGGAAGTGGACTCCCAGCTATGATGGGCCGTACGTGGTAAAGAAAGCTTTCTCAGGCGGAGCCCTGATCATCACCACTATGGACGGAGAAGAGTTCCCACTCTCAATAAACTCCGATGCAGTCAAGAGGTACTAGGCCTAAGAAAAAAAGAGAGAAAAAAAAAGAGGCTCGCTAAATCGAAAACCTGAAAGGGCGGTTTAGGCAATAGAGAGCGTCCTGCTAGATTGAAAACCTGAAAAGGCGGTCTAGGCAAAAATTAAGGACATCAAAAAAGAAATACACCCCGGTGGATTGAAAACTCGAAAGAGCGGTCCAGGCAAAAGTTAGGGGTTAACAAAAAAGAAAGGCAATGACTGCAGCATCCAAGCTCCAGACAAGATTCAAGAGGAGAAGAATCGGTCTCATCGGCATCTTCCAACAAACAAAAATCTCGAAGTCATAAGAAAATAGCATGTGTTGTGCCAAAACCAACATTTTCTTTTTGTTTTTTCTTGTCTTTCTCTATCTCACTTCCCACTTTGTGTATTTTTTACCCATTCAAGAGGTCAAATCTGCATTGAATAAATTTCCTTTTTGTTATTTTATGTTCTCAGTAGCGCATAAAATTTGTTTTATTCATGATGAAAATGCTTTAAAACATGGGAAATAAACAAAAGAATTTTCTTCCAAAAAAAGAGAAAAAACAAACGAACATTGCTTTATTTTGAATCTTCGTGAATTCTAAAAGAATTGCGGTAATTCCCACCAAAATATTGCACCAAAGGACTTATGCTCCTTAGCAAAGGCAAGTGCGTAGCTCGCGGCACGCGGAGCGCAAAAACCCCCAAGGGATAAGAGGAACAAAAATCCCCAGTAAACACCCTAAACATCCAAACACCAACCAAGGCTGGATATCGATCATGCTTCCAAAATGATCCTTATATCCCCATAAGCCAAACCTCATTGATATTCCCCAGGGAGTCTCAACCCCAAACAAAAGTCCAATCATTATTGGCAAACCCACACAAATCTTCGGGCATAGGCTCGAACTACACCGGTTTTGATCCCATTCGGGTATGTAGGCAAAGGACCTTGTCCTTCCAAACCGACCAACCAAAAAACAAACAAAAAAGGAGAGCCCAATTGTCATTGGCACAACCACAACCAAGACCGACTCTGCTCGGCACCCAACCAGCATCATTTCATTTTCATTCATGCATGCATATTCAAATCATTCATACACATGCATTTCATTTCATAAATCATGCATCCTCAATAAGGATTCTCCAGTGAGTATCACATATTCACCAACATCCATCAAACATTCAACCAGGGGCACCTATTTAGGGTAAGACCACAGCTCGTTAGGAATCGACATTCAGTGACAGTGCCTGAATAAGATCACCTAGCTTAGGTATCGACCTCTAGTGACATCCTAGAGTAGATCACCTCCATCCTTAGGTATCGACCTCTAGTGACATCCTAGAGTAGATCACCTCCCCCAGTGTATCGACCTTCAGTGTTAGCGGCTGAATAAGATCACAGCTCGTTAGGAATCGACATTCAGTGACAGTGCCTGAATAAGATCACCTAGCTTAGGTATCAACCTCTAGTGACATCCTAGAGTAGATCACCTCCATCCTTAGGTATCGACCTCTAGTGACATCCTAGAGTAGATCACCTCCCCCGGTGTATCGACCTTCAGTGTTAGCGGCTGAATAAGATCACAGCTCGTTAGGAATCGACATTCAGTGACAGTGCCTGAATAAAACCACCATCCTTAGGTATCGACCTCTAGTGACAGTGCCTAGAGTAGATCACCTCCCTCAATGTTCCACCTCTAGTGACAGTGCCTAGAGTAAACCACCATCCTTAGGTATCGACCTCTAGTGACAGTGCCTAGAGTCGATCGCCTCCCTCAATGTTCCACCTCTAGTGACAGTGCCTAGAGTAAACCACCATCCTTAGGTATCGACCTCTAGTGACAGTGCCTAGAGTCGATCACCACCATCAATGTTCCACCTCTAGTGACAGTGCCTAGAGTAAACCACCATCCTTAGGTATCGACCTCTAGTGACAGTGCCTAGAGTAGATCACCTCCATCAACGTCCTACCTCTAGTGACAGTGCCTAGAGTAAATCACCATCCTTAGGTATCGACCTCTAGTGACAGTGCCTAGAGTCGATCACCACCATCAATGTTCAACCTCTAGTGACAGTGCCTAGAGTAAATCACCATCTTTAGGTATCGACCTCTAGTGACAGTGCCTAGAGTCGATCACCACCATCAATGTTCAACCTCTAGTGACAGTGCCTAGAGTAAATCACCACCCTCAGGAATCGACCTCTAGTGACAGTGCCTAGATAAGATTACCTTCATCCCCCAGGGGATCTACCTTCAGTGTTAGCGGCTGGATACGGTCAACCTTTTCCAACCATTGCATTTGCATTTCGCGAAGGACAAAATTCGGGTCCTTCTTTTTTTACTTAATTGATCTTCGCAAAGAGTTCATGAGATGCCCTCGGCACTCACGCACTCTATGCGAAGACACAATTAAGTGGGGGCAGCTGTAGTACCCTAATTTTGTCCTTAGCATTTTAAAACAAAAATCAAAAAAAATCAAAGAGGGGAAAAAGTCAAAAGTCAACAAAAGTCAACAGAAAAGTCAACATTTCAAAAATGCTGACTTCGCACTGCGAAGTCTGCGATTTTTCTGCAGATTTTTGGTTTCTTTGATTTGATTCCAGAATTTGTTGCATATCATTTCCATAATTATTTTAAGTAGCATTCATGGCTAATTGGGCCAAGCAAAACCAGAATTGAAGGACTTGCCATTAATGCCAAGGTTGGAAGCTTTTTCTTCCAACCTAGCATGTGACAAGCAAGTGGGCTTGCCCTTGGGCAGCTCTAGTCCCTCCCATGTGACCTGCTAACCACCACAAGGTTGCCAGCCACCTGCTTGAGGACTTTCCTCCTGCTTGCTCCCCCAAAACCAGTCAAACTAGCTGGATTTTCTCACTTGAAAAGCCATGAGTGCCTACTCTGTTTTTGCAGCAGCTTTTCACCCCTCACACCAGCCATAAGTAGCCTTTTTCATCCCTCAATCTCTGCACATTACAGTGCACGTTTTCATTGATCAACCATTGAGATTGCAAGGATTGATCCCCAAACATTAGCCAATTGCAATTCAGCTTTGTTCTTCATCATTACCTTCTAGAATTGGTTGAATTTGTGGCTGAAATCAGGCTGAATCTTGCCCCTTGGTACAAGGCAAGGTTGCCTCTATCCATTAGCATTTAATGCAAAAGGATCCAGCTTGATCTTAGCCACAAATCAGCTGAATTTTAGGATTTAGTAATGATGAAAAAGATTTGGTTTTGGCCTATAAATAGAAGGCAATGCCCAAGGTTTCAAACACAATTAACAACAGCATTTCAAGAGCAGAAACTCTACTCATTTTAGCTTACAAACCCTCACAGACAACCAGAAAAAATCAATCCAACACAAAGCTTTACCAAAGTTCCAAAACCATCACCAAATATTCAAAACCTTTGTGAAAGCCTTCAACCAATACAAATCAATTGCAGCTGGAGCTTTGCTAAGGAGTTCTGTAAGTTTCCAAGCTTTTATATTGCATTTACAATTGTGTTTGCATAGCTATTTTGGTTCTAAAAAACCCCTTTTGAATTTCAAAGAAATCCCAAGGTTTTCAAAACATCAAAACTGGTTTGTCCAACCTTTTTCACCCCAAAAACTCAAAGTTTTTCACTCACCTAAAAGGTCCTGAGTGTGTTCAGAAGTTGTTTCTGAACAAAAGTTCAGAAATAGCTTCTGAACTCAAAATTTCGCATGCTTCGCAGTGCGAAGTCATGGTCGCAGTGCGACCATGACAGAACTCAGAATCTGAGTTTTTGTGTCAAAATGACCAATTTTTGAGGTTCTAGCCCCAGAGCTCAGAACCTAAGAGTTTTTAAACCCATGTTCTTCAAACCATAACAAGGATTTTGCATAATTTTGGCAAAATCACAAGTTCGTATGACCATTATGTGGATAACTTGCAAAACAAGTTATGTTCCCAAACTTTCAAAACCTCATGAACAAACAAGCTATGTTCATCATTTCAATCTAAACTTGAACAATAAATATTGTTCATGATTTTCAAAACTCAAACATGAACATACGCCGAATACGTTCGCATTTTCGCAAAATGAGACGAACTTGTGCGTTTTCTAGCAAAATTTGCTAAACCTTCCCATTTTGGGTTTTCAAACCAAATGTTTTGACATACCTTGGGATTTCTAAAGGATTCAACCCAAAAACATGAATGAAAAAGGGATGGTGTGACGTATGTCTCTCCATCGCCCCGATTGTACGAACGCGTGACGTATGTCTCGTCGTTCGGACAATCGTCTTTCCTTTTTTCAATATGTACAACCCTAACCAAACCAAAACTTGGCCCCTTGTGGTCAATCCAAACCTTTTGGTCCCCCGTGGCCATTAGACTCATCGCCCGACTCTTCGGAGTCCACTCGGTCAATGATTGACTTGTATGAGTCCATTGCACCTCTCTTGGTCCCATAGCGACCAATTAACCCTTTACCCTAACGGACGTACCTTTTAACAATTCTAATGCGATTCACGAACAAACGCTTAATAAGTCTCCCAAGCGCGAGCATACAAGCTATACGCTTAATAAGTCTCCCGAGCGCGAGCATACAAGCCACGTTTTAATCGCAAGAATTCGGTTAAAACATCGTCCATTTAAAATTAACCAACACATGTACGTTTTTCTACCAAAGAACTACGTACGCTTTGAATTCTCCGACTACCGGGAGATACGTAGGAGCAAGATCGACATCTTGTCAAGCGCAATAATAAAAAAAAACTTAAGGGTTTATCAACGTTCCCTTTACACAAAAACTTTGGTGGCGGCTTCACAAAGGCCCTCCGAGCGTTTGCGAACGACCTCGGAGGATTTGCGCGTCTTTTTCCCAAGGAAAAAAACGAGGTGCGCACAATGTGTTTAAAGATCTGTGCACTCAGTTACAAAGAGAAAAGAATATTGTTATTGTCAGGATCAGAAGTGGCCATGGGAAGAAATTTGAAAATAGTAAGTTCTCTGAATTCTGTTCATCTGAAGGAATCAAGCATGAATTTTCAGCTCCCATAACACCCCAGAAAATGGTGTTGTTGAAAGGAAGAAAAAAAACCAAGGTTTTGACCTTATCTTTTTTAGGCAGAAGTAATGAATACAGCATGTTATGTTCACAAAAGGGTGACTCTGAAGACAGGCACTACAACTATTCTGTATGAGTTATGGAAAGGAAGAAAGCCTACTGTCAAGTACTTTCATGTATTTGGAAGCAAGTGCTACATTTTGGCAGATAGAGAAAACAGATGGAAAATGGATCCCAAGAGTGATGAAGGAATCTTTCTGGGTTACTCAACTAACAGCAGAGCATATAGAGTTTTTAATTCCAAAACCAAGGTTGTAATGGAATCTATCAATGTTGTGATAGATGATTTAGCAGCTGAAAAGGTGTTTGATGTGGAACCAGATGGTGTAGCATCAGAAGAACAGTCAGACACACCTGCTGTGGAAAAAGAAGTAAAGTCTGAAGAAGGAGAAAATGATCCTGATCATGCATTGTCATACCCCATTTTTTGACTCATATTTTTCTTTGTTTATTATCTTTTTATTATTTATTATTTTATTATAATTTTTAATTTCTTACTTTTACCTTTTATTATCTTTATTATTTCATCTTTATTTTTGGATTTTTATTTATTAATATTTATTATCATTATCATTACTATTATTATTATTAATATTATCATTACTATTATCACTATTATTATTAATACTATTATTGTTATCTTTTTTCATTAATAATATTATTATTATCTTTTTATCAATGTCTTTTATTATTATTATTATTTATTATTATTATTATCATTATTATTATTATTATTATTACCATTCCTACTATTATCATCTCTTTCATCATTATTATTATCATCTTTATTATTATTTTCATTATTTATTTTTATTATTATTTGTTTTATTGTTTTATTTTAAAAGAAAGTAAAAAAGGGAAAATTAAGGATTTCGCAGAGAGATGTTCCAATCGCTCTGCGAACTCTGCGATTTTTTTGCAGGTTTTGATTTCTTTGATTTACCTTTCTTTTGTTTTCATTATAGTTATTGTTATTATCATCTATTGCTATTATTATTATTATTGTTATTACCAATTTTGGCTTTTGAAGTCATCAAAGAAAGAAATGAAGCATGTGCCATTAAAGATTGAGGTGAGAAGGATTTTGTGCCAAGCCAAGCAAGTTGGCTGCCCTTGGGCAGCTCTTATCCCTCCCAATTGCCTGCAATCTGACCTTGAGCTTTCCAGCAAGCAGCTTGCTCATTTTCTTCTTCCTTCTCCACCAAAATCAGTCAAACATAGCTGCATTTTTGCTTCCCCCAAAGACCATAAGTGCTGCCCTGTTTCAGCTTTCTTTCTTTCTTCCTCATTGCAGCCCACATGTTCCATTTGCTTCTCCCAACCTCTGCACCTTGCAGCCCACATTTTCCTTGCTTGTCTCCTCAAGATTGCAAGGATTAATCCCAAGGGGCAGCCCAATTTGCAACAGCCCTGTTTTTCACACTTTTTCATCATTTTTTCTGTCATAAATCAGCTGCTTTGGGTGCTGGTTTTGACCAAAGTCTTGACCATTCTCACAAGGCAATGTCACCTCTTCTCTTTTGCATTAAATGCAAAGCAAATAGCCTGATTTTTAGCCCACAAAACAGCTTGGCTCTAGAGATTTTTCATCATTTGCATTTGATCTCATTTTTGCCTATTTAAGGAATGCATTGCAAAAGGATTCAAGGACAATGGAATAACAGTTCAATAAACAGATTTTTACACTTCTTCCAGCAAAAAAACTCAGTTCTTAGCACAATATCATTGTTCTTGTTCATCAACACTTACAACTTTGCAAAACCATCATCATACAAGCCACTTCCATTTTCTTGCAATACAAGCATTGGCTAGGAGCTTTGTAAGTCATTCTGAACTTATCATCTTGCATTTACATCACTGTTTGCATTTGTTTTTGGTTCTTGCTTGATCCAATCTCAGTTTTGCATCCTTATTGATTTTTAACTCATTTTTCATAAAAACCAATTTTGAAACTTCAAAGAAATCACAAATTTACAAAACACTAAACTGAGTTGTTGTACTCATTTTCTTGCTAATTTCAAAAGCTTTTCAATCCCCTTAAGGTCCTGAAGTTTGTTCAGAAGCAGCTTCTAAACAGAAGTTCAGAAGCAGCTTCTGAGTTTCAATTTTTCGCAGATTTTGCAGAGCAAAGTCATGGTCGCTCTGCGACCATGACAGAACTTAGGTTCGCAAAGCCAAGTTCAGATCGCTCTGCGAAAATTGCAGAACTCAGATTCTGAGTTCAAGCTTCTAAAAGCCATTTTTTTTGAGGTTCTAACCTAAAGATTCAGAATCTAAGAGGATTAAAACTCATTTTGTTTAAAACATAACAAGGGTTTTGTATGTTATTGGAAATTTCACAAGTTTGAGCAATAATTTTGAGTAACTTGAGCAACAAGTTATGTTCATTAAATTTTAAAATCAAACTTGAGAAATAGGCTATGTTCAATAAATTTCAAAACCAATCTTGAACAACAACCTTGTTCATGAATTTCAACCAAACTTGAACTTGAGCCGAACTTGTTCATTTTCCAAAATCAAACTTGAATTTGAGCCGAACTTGTGCATTTTCCATAACTTGTGCATTTTTTCACAAACTTGTGCATTTTTTCATAAACTTGCTCATTTTGCAAAATTGAATCACACTTGTTCTTGAGTTCCAATAACTTGAGCAAACAAGCTATGTTCACTATTTTCAACAAACTTGAACAACAAATTTGTTCATGATTTTCAACAAACTTGTCCCTAAGTTCCAACACACTTGAACAATGCTTGTTCATCTTTGCATCATAAAACTTAAACAAACTTGTTCATTCTTTCGAAAACTTGAACAACATTTGTTCATGGGTTGCAACAACTAATTTGAGCAACAAAATTTTCCTAGGTTTTTTAAACCAAGTGTTGTGCTCCCTTTGAGATTTCTTTAAGTTACAACAAAAAAAACTTGAATGAAAAAGGAGTGGTTTGACGTATGTCTCCCCATTCCCCGGTTGCACAAATGCTTGACGTATGTCTCGTTGTTCGGGCAATCGTCATTCCATTTTCAATGCGTCCAACGCACTTAAAACCTTTTATTGGTCCCCCGTGACCAATTCAAACTTTTCTTTGATCCCTCGTGGTCAATTTAAACTCTTTTGGCCCCCGTGGTCAATTCAAACTTTTTACGCCCACGCGCGTTTTCAAACGGATACCATCGCCCGAGCGCGAGTCCGTCCCTCTTTTAATCAAATCCTTTTTTACGTTTTTTAAGCTACCCTCATAACGGTAGTAGGTAAAAACTTTTTATCGGTCTTCATTAAGCTATCCATACAACGATAGTAGACCACGCCTCCTTTTTAACCAACCTTTTTCGCCCGAGCGCGATCCAATCTTTTTCATAATTAAAATCAATCAACAAACAAACATTTGCTACAAAGAACTGCGTAGCTTTGATTTCTCCATCGCACCGGGAGATACGTAGGAGCAAGATTCACATCTTGTCAAGCACATTAATAAAAAATATCATTTTCCCCCTTTATATATTTTTCCTTTTTCCCTTTTATATATATATATTCAAGCATGCAAGCAAAACTTTAAAAACACTTTAGCCTTAACTAGCTAGGAGGTTCCCATTGAGTACAACGGATGTGAGGGGTGCTAATACCTTCCCCTTGCATAATCGACTCCCGAACCCAAAATCTCTAACATTGTGGTAATTTCGAACTTTTTCCCCTTTTTCCCCGAAAAATTAAAAGTTCAGTCGTGATTTAAATTTAGTGATTCAACGCTTGTCAATAGTTTGATATCCGAAATTCGACGCGACAAAAATGGCGACTTCACTGGGGATGAAATGTTAGCGAGTCAAGCCTATCCTAGTTAGCTCTTAGGGTAAATGTTTTTATCTTTTTGCTTGAATACTTTTATTTTATTATCTATATTTTTTCTTTTCTTCTCTTGTTTTATATTTATATATGCTTCATTATGCTATGTTCATATATCAACTGTGGGGTTGTTTCATGAGTGATGTTACGTCACATTGTTCGGGTTAATGCCGAACGTGTGAGGATCTATACCCGAGCTTTGAGATAAATTAAGATAGGATGGTGGTTGCGTAGCGGAGGCCCGCGTTGACATATGTCCGTGAGGAAGATGCGAAGACCCCGCCTAGAGGAGATTTCACTTGGAATTTATTGAAGTCTTGCGAGTAATTTGCAATTGACGACCTTATTTCCCTGTGGGATCCGTGACTCTAGGGACCTTTTAGAAAATTTCATCTCTAGAGCCTACATGTGAGGATGGGGGGAAGTTTTGAACGTCCCTATATCATACCTTTGCATACCATCCATTTGCATTCATGAAAATAATTTTTGCATATCATTTTGCTTTATAGGAAATTAAAGAGGCAACCAATAATTAGCAAAAGAAATATGGCTTCCGGAAATAGAAACACGCTCGCTTTCAAGGTCAAGGCTCCCAAAGTAGAAAGCTTGCTAGCTTTGAGTAAACGGCTCTCTTTGGTCGACAAGAGTAATTTCGAAGCAAATTATGGACTAATACTTGACCTCCTGCCTGTGAAGATAGATTCAGTGGCTTTAACCACATTGACTCAATTCTTTGATCCACCTCTTCGGTGCTTTACCTTTCAAGACTTCCAATTAGCCCCAACCTTGGAAGAATTTGAGAAGATTTTGGGATGTAGTATGAAGGACCATGGGCTTTATCTCGGTTCGGGAGAATGCCCTACTTTAGAAGTCATCACCGAATCCTTACACCTTAGTGTCCAAGAAATAGCACCTCACTTGGAAACTAGAGGAAACATTAAGGGCTTTACAAAGAAGTTTTTGGAGGCTAAGGCTCGAGACTTGATAGCCAACAAAGAGGGGAAAGCATTATTGCACGACTACTTGGTGAGATTAGGAGTGCAAACATCAAGCTAGCTCAACGCAAGGAGGTAATTGAGTTTGTGTGGCAAGACGCCACCCGATTAAGTGAGGACTTCACAAAATTGGTTGCATTCTCAAACTTGGTCATCGCCCAACTTCCAAAGAAGCTAGCAAAGGCCGAGATGGTCATGCCTTACTTTGTCATCCCTAAGAAGATCCAGAAATTCATGATGTTCTGCAAAGACACTGTAGACTTCTATAGGGAAGAAATGGACAAAGCTGAAAAGTGAGAAGCTATTTGATTTGTATTAGCATTAATTACACCTTGTAATGTAGTGTTATTCAATCAAATAAATAATATCTTTTGAACAATGTTAATTTCCCGGCCTTTAATATTTCTAATTACTAATATTAACTGCGCGTTTTTAATTTCCCCGCAAAGCAAAATGAAAAAAAACTTTTTCATGCATTTACATCAACATCATTCATAACATGCATACATTTGTCTTCAAGTCCAAAACTCATTTCCCTTCTTATCATCAGGATTTCTTACAATCCGAATTTAGTCATCGGTGTTCGCATTTCATTCGCAACACTACGCGTCATCCCGTCAAGGAAAGTGGCTCGTCGTCCCAAAACAACCCACACATACAACACCCGAGCAACTATAAGGAAGAAGATGGAACATTTAGAGCAAGAGAACCAAGAACTCCGAGGAGAGTTAACATCTATGCGGACCGAGATGGAGAAGTTAACGGAGTTAGTAAAATTACTAGCGGCCGCACAAATTCCGCCAACACCTCCTCCTCCCTCCAGCTCTCAAGCTCAAGTATCAGCATCTACTTCGGCTCCAACATTACATGCCAATGCTCAACAACATACCAGGCCCCCCGGTTGTACATGGGGCATGCCATTCGACTTTGGTGAGGAATTCATCCCTATTCCCACTACTCTTCAAGAGACTCTGGTTCCTCAACCCGAGATTACCTTTCCCCAGGCTACTGCGGCCTTTTCAGCGCCGGTGGTTCATACCACCTCGTATGATCATGGGCCTATCTTTCATGCCGAAAGCATAGGTGCCCAAGATAGGATGGATGATTTCCAAGAGAAATTTGACGAAATGCAAAAGGAAATCAAAGCCCTCCGCGGGAAGGATTTATTTGGGAAGAACGCCCACGACCTCTGTCTTGTGCCAAACATCAAAATCCCACCTAAGTTTAAGGTCTCGGAATTTGAAAAGTACAAGGGAAATACCTGTCCACAAAGTCACCTAGTGATGTACGCTAGGAAAATGTCTACTCATACTGACAATCATCAATTGCTCATCCACTACTTCCAAGACAGTTTAACCAGTGCCGCTTTAAAATGGTACATGGGTTTGGATAGCACCAAGATCCAAACTTTCAACGACTTGGGAGAGGCCTTTGTCCGCCAATATAAATACAACTTGGATATGGCCCCTGACCGGGACCAGCTCTGAGCCATGGCCTAAAAGGACAAGGAGACCTTTAAAGAATATGCCCAAAGGTGGAGAGAGGTGGCTGCTCAGATTAGCCCACCTCTAGAAGAAAAGGAAATGACCAAGATCTTCTTAAACACTCTTGGTTCCTTTTACTACGAGCGAATGATTGCGAGCGCGCCTAGTGACTTCACGGAAATGGTGAGTATGGGAGTACGCTTAGAGGATGCGGTCCGGGAAGGACGATTGATAAAGGAAAGTGCTCCATCTACCAGCACAAAAAGGTTTGGGAGCAGCTACCCAAGAAAGAAGGAGCAGGACATTGGCATGATTGGCCATGGGAGACCTCATCAAGGGTATTCAGCTTACCCACACGTCTCTGCTATTTCAGCGTCCATCCCTACACCACAAAACCCCAGCTATCAAATTCAAATTCCACAGAGGCCTCCATATCAACAAACTCATCATCAACAACCATATCAACAACATTACCCACAAAATCCACCACAACATCACCAACAACCTCATCCACAAGGTCAACAACAATTTCGACCTCAAAATCCTCAACAACCCTTCAATCAACAGAATCGCCGGAAAACGGCATTCGACCCAATACCCATGAAGTACACGGACCTGCTCCCTGCTTTAATTGCAAGAAATTTTGTTCAAACAAGAGCACCTCCTCCCGTACCAAATATATTACCTATATGGTATCGACCTGACCTCACCTGTGCATTCCACCAAGGAGCACCAGGTCATGACATCGAGCATTGCTTTGCTCTTAAAAATGAGGTTCAGAAGTTAATTCGTACCAAGGTTCTAACTTTCAAGGACTCCAATCGAAATGTCCAAACCAACCCTCTACCGAACCATGGTTCCTCCATCCACATGGTTCAAGAGCATCAAGAAGCCAATCCTATCTCCAAGGCCCAAGATATCAGGACACCTCTGGTTCCAATGCACCTCAAGATGTGTAGGGTAGCTATGTTCAACCACAACCATGCTAGTTGCAAAGAATGTTCGGAAAATCCTCAAGGATGTCTACAAATCCAAAACGACATACAAGGATTGATGAACAAAAAGGAGCTTATTGTCACAAGAAAGGACAAAAGCGTATGTGTTATAACCCCGTAATTTAATATCCCGGAGCACTTGGAGTTAGCTTTCAGCAGCCAGAAGCCTGCTGCTACTCCACTAGTGATATGTTTACCAGGACCTACACCCTACGCTTCAAACAAAGCAGTTCCTTACAAATATATTGCAACCATGTTGAGCAACGGTCAAGAGGTACCTATTCCCCCCTTAGCCCCTGTCGGTAATATTACGGACAGTAGCAAAGTGCTAAGGAGTGGACGTGTTCTTCCAATGGCAGTTCAAGAGAAGATCAGTACCCCTGTGTTTAAACAAAAGCAAATACAAGACCCCTGCACAAGCAAGGATGCGGGTCAACCCAGTGGGACTAATGCCGATTCTGATTTTGATGAGGTGTTAAAGCTAATCAAGAAAAGTGAGTACAAGGTGGTGGACCAATTGATGCAAACCCCTTCAAAAATCTCTATGCTATCTTTATTGCTAAACTCCAACGCTCATAGAGAAGCATTAATGCGGGTTTTGGACCAAGCTTTTGTGGAGCATGACATAACCCTTGGTCAATTCGGAGGCATTGTCGGAAACATCACTGTTTGCAATAACTTGAGCTTCAGTGATGAGGAACTCCCCGAACAAGGAAGGCACCACAATCTGGCATTACACATATCGGTGAATTGCAAGTCCGATGCTTTATCAAACGTACTTGTGGACACCAGATCATCTTTGAATGTAATGGCCAAAACAACTCTTGACCAACTTTCCTACCAAGGGACCCCAATGAGACAAAGTGGGGTAGTTGTTAAAGCTTTCGATGGCTCGAGGAAGTCTGTCATCGGGGAGGTGGATTTGCCTATTACAATCGGACCATCTATTTTCCAGATTACATTCCAAGTAATGGACATACAAGCAGCATACAGTTGTTTGTTGGGCCGACCATGGATCCATGAGGCCGGGGCAGTGACGAACACTGCATTAAAAGCTAAAGTTCATGACGAACGGGAAGTTAATAACTGTGGGAGGAGAGGAAGCTCTGTTGGTAAGCCATTTGTCGGCTTTCTCTTTCATCGGTGCTGATAATGTCGATGGGACGCCATTCCAAGGCTTGTCCATAGATGATGAGAATACCACGAAGAGTGAGGCATCCATGTCTTCCTTCAAAAGTGTACAAAGAGTGGTGCAAGATGACTTACTCGAGGATTCGGGAAAGATGATAAGTCTGCCGGAGCATAATCATAGAGAAGGGTTGGGTTTTACTCCGACTACAAGAGTTACCGAACCAAACACTAGCATTGAACCACTCGAGGACGTTTTCCACAGTGCCAGGTTCATTCATTCCACAACAGAAGCTAATGCCATCACTGAAGATGAGCCTGAAGAAACAACACATGTTCTTGTAATGCCCGGAGGAGTTTGCCGTAATTGGGACGCTGTCGATGTTCCTTCTGTTATTCATTCTTCAAAGTAACGTGTTTGTTTTGTTTATCTTTTTCAAAAAATCTCTTCGTCTTGCCCGAGGCGGAGAGAGACTCATGTAGGGCTTTGTTCAATGTACTATCATCAATCAATGAAAATCGTCGTTTTTATCACGACCTTTACGCTATTTCTACGTTGTTTTTTCTTTATTGTCGTTTTACGAAAAAAATGGTAATACAAAAAACCAAAAATAACAAATATATTTTCTTTTTTCAATTTCAAAAAAAATCTGCATTTTTCACTCATTTTACTAAAATCAATCATCCATCATATGCAGACTAAACGTCAATAAACCCATTGAACACCATAACCCTAGGCTCCCTCCCAACTTTGAGTTCCCTGTTTACGAAGCTGAAGAGGAAGAGGATGAAGAAATTCCGGACGAGATCAAATGCCTATTAGAACAAGAGAGGAAGACCATTCAGCCTCATGAAGAGGCAGTAGAGGTTATCAACTTGGGTTCTGAAAAAGACAACAAAGAAGTCAAGATTGGGGCATTGTTGGATGCGTCTGTCAAAGAAAGAACAATCAAGCTTCTCAAGGAATATGTGGATATCTTTGCATGGTCGTATCAGGATATGCCAGGATTGGACCCTGAGATTGTGGAACACCATCTACCTTTGAAACCTGAATGTCCTTCGGTTAAGCAAAAGTTGAGAAGGACTCGCCCTGACATGGCTCTCAAGATCAAAGAGGAAGTGCAAAAGCAGATTAATGCTGGTTTTCTCATTACATCAGAGTATCCTCAATGGTTGGCCAACATAGTGCCTGTTCCCAAAAAGGATGGTAAAGTTAAGATGTGCGTCGACTACCGAGATCTAAACAAAGCTAGTCCAAAGGACGACTTCCCTTTACCCCACATTGACATATTGGTCGACAGTACAGCCAAATCCAAGGTATTCTCCTTCATGGATGGCTTCTCTGGATACAATCAGATTAAAATGGCTGTCGAAGATAGAGAAAAGACGTCCTTCAATACACCTTGGGGTACCTTTTTCTATCAAGTGATGCCATTTGGCTTAACGAATGCGGGTGCTACCTACCAAAGAGGCATGACCACTCTCTTCCACGACATGATACACAAGGAAATTGAGGTTTATGTCGATGACATGATTGTCAAATCAGGAAATGAAGAGGAACATGTCAAGTATTTACTAAAGATGTTCCAATGATTAAGGAAGTATCGACTTCTCTTGAATCCGAACAAATTGTACATTCGGCGTGAGATCGGGAAAACTCCTAGGTTTCATTGTCAATCAAAAGGGTATCGAAGTAGATCTCTACAAAGTCAAGGCCATCAGAGAAATGCCTGCTCTGCAAACTGAGAAGCAAGTCAGATGATTTCTGGGGCGTTTGAATTACATCTCTAGATTCATATCCCATATGACAGCCACGTGAGGGCCTATTTTCAAATTACTTCACAAAAATCAGGAGGTAGTATGGACAGAGGACTGCCATAAAGCCTTTGACAGCATCAAGGAGTACTTGTTAGAACCTCCAATACTTATTCCTCCAGTTGAAGGAAGACCTTTGATCATGTACTTAACCGTGTTGGAGAACTCCATGGGTTGTGTACTCGGACAGCAAGACGAGACCGGGAGGAAGGAGCATGCCGTCTACTATTTGAGCAAGAAGTTTACGGACTGTGAATCCCGATACTCTCTACTCGAGAAGACTTGTTGTGCATTAGCCTGGGCTGCTAAGCGTCTTCGTCATTACATGCTCAATCATACTACTTGGCTGATATCCAAGATGGATCCAATCAAGTACATCTTTGAAAAGCCTGCTTTAACAGGAAGAATCGCTCGTTGGCAGATGTTGTTATAAGAATATGACATTGAGTACCACACTCAGAAGGCCATCAAAGCCAGTATTCTTGCCGATCATTTGGCTCATCAACCAATTGAGGATTATCAACCAATCAAGTTTGACTTCCCTGATGAGGAGATCATGTATCTAAAGATGAAAGATTGTGACGAGCCACTACTCGGCGAAGGTCCGGATCCCGAGTCTAGATGGAAGTTAATCTTTGATGGGGCTGTTAATGTCTATGACAATGGAATTGGGGCAGTCATCGTCACTCCTGAGAGCAAACATCTCCCTTTTGCTGCAAGACTTTCATTCGACTATACAAACAATATGGCAGAGTATGAAGCTTGTATCTTGGGAATTGAGGAAGCCATTGATCTAAGGATCAAGAACCTCGACATTTATGGAGACTCAGCTCTTGTGATTAATCAAATCAATGGAGATTGGGAAACTAGCCACACCGGCTTGATTCCTTACAAAGATTATGCAAGACATTTGCTAACCTTTTTCAACAAAGTCAAGCTGCATCACATTCCCCGGGACGAGAATCAAATGGCAGATGCTTTGGCGACTTTATCTTCTATGTATGAGGTCAGCCGTCGGAATGAGATTCCAACAATTAAGGTTCAACACCTAGAAAGGCCCGCACATGTGTTTGCAGCCGAAGCAGTCATAGATAACAAGCCATGGTTCCATGACATCAAATGTTTCCTCCAAAAGCAAGAGTACCCACATGGGGCATCCAACAAGGATAAGAAGACTCTGCGAAGATTAGCTGGCAACTTCTTTCTAAATGGAGAAGTTTTATACAAGAGGAATTTTGATATGGTGCTACTCAGATGTGTGGATGAGCAAGAAGCAGGTCTGATAATGCATGAGATACATGAAGGTTCCTTTGGAACTCATTCCAGTGGGCATACAATGGCTAGGAAGATCTTGAGGGTCGGATATTACTGGATGACCTTGGAAAGCGACTGCTACAAGCATGCCAAGAAATGCCATAAATGCCAGATTTATGCTGACAAAATCCACATGCCACCAACTGCTCTGAATGTTCTTTCCTCCCCTTGGCCTTTCTCTATGTGGGGCATCAATATGATTGGTAGGATCGAACCCAAAGCTTCAAATGGGCATCGTTTCATCCTAGTGGCGATTGATTACTTCACCAAATGGGTCGAAGCTGCATCATATGCCAACGTCACTAAACAAGTAGTGGTCCGATTTATTAAGAATCATATCATCTGTCGATATGGCATTCCCAGCAAGATCATCACAGACAATGGGACCAATCTGAATAACAAAATGATGAAGGAGCTGTGCGAAGAGTTCAAGATCGAGCATCATAACTCTTCTCCTTATAGGCCTCAGATGAATGGCGCAGTTGAACCTGCAAACAAAAACATCAAGAAAATAGTGGAAAAGATGGTAGTTGTGCGCACCTCGTTTTTTCCTCGGGAAAAAGACGCGCAGATTCCTCCGAGGACGTCCTCGAACGCTCGGAGGGTGCCTTTGTGAAGCCGCCACCAAAGTTTTTGTGTAAAGGGAACGTTGATAAACCCTTAAGTTTTTTTTTGTAAAGGGAAACGATAATAAAACCCTTTTGACGATGAGGATAAGGATTAGGTCATCGCAACCATTGTCGGGTTCGGGAGTCGGTTACGCGAGGGGAAGGTATTAGCACCCCTCACGTCCGTTTTACTCAACGGGAACCTTCTATTTGGTTAAGACTTGAATTGCTTTTTTAATACTTTGCGTTCATGTTCATTTATGCTAAAAAATATAATAAGGGGGGGGAAAAGAGATAAAAACAAACGAAAGAGAAGAAAAAAGGTTTTTTTTTATTATTATGCTTGACAAGATGTCGATCTTGCTCCTACGTATCTCCCGGTAGTCGGAGAATTCAAAGCATACGTAGTTCTTTGGTAGAAAAACGTATGTGTGTTGGTTAATTTTAATTGGACGATGTTTTAACCGAATTCTTGCGATTAAACGTAGCTTGTATGCTCGCACTTGGAGACTTATTAAGCGTTCGTTCACGAATCACATTAGAATTGTTAAAAGGTACGTCCATTAGGGTAGAGGGTTGAATTGGCCGCTATGGGACCAAGGGAGGTACAATGGACTCATACGAGTCAAACATTGACCGAGTGGACTCCGAAGAGCCGGGCGATTGTTCGATTGATCCACTGAGATCAAGAACGGGTACAATGGACTCGGGCGAGTCGAACATTGACCGAGTGGACTCTAACGAGTCGAGGGATCGAGTCTAATGGCCAACGGGGGACCAAAAGGCTTGGATTGACCACAAGGGGCCAAGATTTGGTTTGGTTAGGGTTGTACATATTAAAAGGGAATGACGATTGTCCGAGCGACGAGACATACGTCACGCATTCGTACAATCGGGGCGATGGAGAGACATACGTCACACCATCCCTTTTTCATTCATGTTTTTGGATTGAATTCTTTAGAAATCCCAAGGTAAGTCAAAACATTTGGTTTGAAAACCCAAAATGGGAAGGTTTAGCAAATTTGCTAGAAAACGCGCAAGTTCGTCTCATTTTGCGAAAATGCGCACATTACCGGTGTATGTTCATTTTTGAGTTTTGAACATCATGAACAATATTTATTGCTTAAGTTTAGATTGAAAAGCTGAACATAGCTTGTTGGTTCATGTGGTTTTGAAAATTTGGGAGCATAACTTGCTTTGCAAGTTACCCACAAAATGGTTATACGAACTTGTGATTTGCCAAAATTATGCAAAAACCTTGTTATGATTTGAAGAACATAGGTTTAAAAACTCTTAGGTTCTGAGCTCTGGGGCTAGAACCTCAAAAATTGGTTGTTTTGACACAAAAACTCAGGTTCTGAGTTCTGTCATGGTCGCACTGCGACCATGACTTCGCACTGCGAAGCATGCGAAATTTTGGGTTCAGAAGCTGTTTCTGAACATTTGTTCAGAAACAACTTCTGAACACACTCAAGACCTTATATATGGGTGAAAAGCTTTGAGTTTTTGGGATGAAAAAGGTTGTACAAACCAATTTTGATGTTTTGAAAACCTTGGGATTTCTTTGAAATTCAAAAGGGGTTTTTTAGGACCAAAAGGTTTTGAGCCAAAATAGCTATGCAAACACAATTAGAAATGCAAGATAAAGAGCTTAGTAACTTACAGAACTCCTTAGCAAAGCTCCAGCTGCACTTGGCTTGATTTGGTTGAAGGCTTTCACAAAGGTTTGAAGATTTGTGATGAACTTGAACTTTTGAAAGCTTTGTGTGGATGGATTGTTTCTGGTTATTTGTGGAGATTTGTAGGTTGAAATGAGTAGAGTTTCTGCTCTTTGAATGTTGTGTTTTCTGTCTAATTGTGTGTGTTTAACCTTGGGCATTGCCTTGTATTTATAGGCCAAGATCAAATCTTTGTCATCATTACACAATCCCTTGATTCAGCTGATTTGTGGCCAAGATCAAGCTGAATCCCTTTGCATTAAATGCTAATGGATAGAGGCAACCCTGCCTTGTACCAAGGGGCAAGATCCAGCTTGATTTCAGCCACAAATTCAACTTATTCTAGAAGGTAATGATGAAGAACAAAGCTGATTTGCAAATGGCTAATGCTTGGGGATCAATCCTTGCAATCTCAATGGTTGGTCAATAAAAACGTGCACTGTATTGTGCAGAGATTGAGGGATGAAAAGGCTAAAATTGGCTGGTGTGAGAGGGTGAAAAGCTGCTGCAAAACAGAGTAGGCACTCATGGCTTTTCAAGTGAGAAAATCCAGCTGGTTTGACTGGTTTTTGGGGCAGCAAGCAGGAGGAAAGTCCTCAAGCAGGTGGCTGGCAACCTTGTGGTGGTTAGCAGGTCACCTGGGAGGGGCTAGAGCTGCCCAAGGGCAAGCCCACTTGCTTGTCACATGCTAGGTTGGAAGAAAAAGCTTCTAACCTTGGCATTAATGGCAAGTCTTTCAACTCTGGCTTTGCTTGGCCCAATTGGCCATGAATGCTACTTAAAATAATTATGGAAGTGATGTGCAACAAAATCTGGAATTAAATCCAAGAAACCAAAAATCTGCAGAAAAATCGCAGACTTCGCAGTGCGAAGTGAGCTTCGCATTGCGAAGTCCTCAATTTTGAAAAGTTGACTTTTCTGTTGACTTTTGTTGACTTTTGACTTTTTCCCCTCTTTGATTTTTTTTTGATTTTTGGTTTTAAAATGCGTAGGACAAAATTAGGGTACTACAGCTGCCCCTACTTAATTGTGTCTTCGCATAGAGTGCGTGAGTGCCGAGGGCATCTCATGAACTCTTTGCGGAGATCAATTAAGTAAAAAGAAAAAGAAGGACCCGAATTTTGTCCTTCGCGAAATGCAAATGAAAGGGTTGGTAGGGTTTGATCGTGTCCAGCCGCTAACACTGGAGGTAGATCCACTGGGGAATGAAGGTAATCTTATCTAGGCATTGCTTCTAGAGGTCGATTCCTGAGGATAGTGATTTACTCTAGGCACTGTCACTAGAGGTGGAACGTTGATGGAGGTGATCTTCTCTAGGCACTGTCACTAGAGGTTGAACATTGATGGCGGCGATCGACTCTAGGCACTGTCACTAGAGGTCGATACCTAAGCTAGGTGATCTTATTCAGGAACTGCTTCTGAATATCGATTCCTAACGAGCTGTGATCTTATTCAGCCGCTAACACTGAAGGTCGATACACTGGGGGAGGTGATCTACTCTAGGAATTGCTTCTAGAGGTCGAACAATGAGGTAGGTGATCTATTCTAGGAATTGCTTCTAGAGGTTGATACCTAAGCTAGGTGATCTTATTCAGGAACTGCTTCTGAATATCGATTCCTAACGAGCTGCGGTCTTACCCTAAATAGGTGCCCCTGGTTGAATGTTAATGGATGTTGGTGAATATGTGATACTCACTGGAGGATCCTTGTTGCAGGTTTTATGAAATGAAATGCATGTGTATGAATGGTTTTAAAATATGCATGCATGAATAATGTTAGTTGGGTGCCGAGCAGAGTCGGTCTTTGTTTGTGGGTGTGTTCATGATAATTGGGCTTTCTTTTTTTTGTTTTTTGGTTGGTCGGTTTGGAAGGACGGGGTCCTTTGCCTACATACCCAAATGGGATCAAAACCGGTGTAGTTCGAGCCTAAGCCCGAAAATTTGTGTTTTTGCCAATAATGATTGGACTTTTGTTTGGGGTTGAGACTCCCTGGGGAATGTCAATGAAAATTGTTTTATTGTGGGCCAATGAATATTGGGCTTTTTATTGTTGTGCTTGACAAGATGATGATCTTGCTCCTACGTATCTCCCGGTAGTCGGAGAATTCAAAGCATACGTAGTTCTTTGGTTTGCCAATGAAAATTGGACTTTGGTTCGCCAATGATTATTGGACTTTTTGTTTGGTTGCCGAGCGAGGTCGGGCTTTTTGTTGGTTGCCGAGCGAGGTCGGGCTTTTTGATTTTGGTTGCCGAACGAGGTCGGGCTTTTTGTTGGTTGCCGAGCGAGGTCGGGCTTTTTGGTTTTGGTTGATCTCACTGGGGATATAAGGATCATTTTGGAAGCATGATCGATATCCGGCCTTAGTGGATGAAAAAGATGTATGAGGGTGAGCTTTATTTGGGGAAATCTGTTCCTCCGACACCCGGGATCTTTGCGTTTTACGCGTCGTGAGCTACGCTTGTTTCTGCTGAAGAGCATGAGTCTTAAAATGACTGATGCTGAGCTTCAAGTTTTGAGTCCTCTGATGCAATAACGGGGACCAACGAAATTCTTTTGACATTTAAACGTCCAAGTAAAAAAAAACACATTTTTTTTGTTTTTTATGTTATTCCCATATTTCAATGCATTATCTATCATGAATAAAAATACATTTTATGAGCAAGTAAGGACGCATAACAATGAAAAGGTTTAAAAATGATTTTGATTCAACGAAACTTAGCCCCTTGTGTGGGTAACTATTCGTGAAAATGTAATCCCTATAAGAGGTGATTACTGAGATAGAGAAAAAGAAACAAAAAGACAAATGGAAATTTGCTTGGGTTTCACGTGCTACTTTCCCTATGACTTCGAAATAACTCTTTTTTGAAAGATGATAATGAGGTTGATTCTTTCCCTCTTGAATTCTGTCCGGACCTCACGTGCCGCAGTCTTTTGCCTTTCTTTCTTTTGAAACCCCTAACTTTTACCTGGACCGCTCTTTCGAGTTTTCAGTCCACCGGGGTGTATTTCCTTTTTTGATGTCCTTAATTTTTGCCTAGACCGCCTTTTCAGGTTTTCAATCTAGCAGGACGCTCTCTATTGCCTAAACCACCCCTTTCGGGTTTTCGATTTAGCGAGCTCTTTTTTTCTTTTTGGCATATATATATTTTTTGACTGCGCCGGAGTTTATTGATAGGGGGATCCTTGTGGATGGGTAATACCTCTTTTCAAGCATTAAGTCTTCTTCTCTAAATTCTTGAGAATGAACTTTCTTGTCGAGCTGTCCATGCCCCAATGCTGTGAGGTGTTTTTCTTTTATGGGGTTTAGTTGGTCGAACCTTGTTTGTGTTTGAATGCCAATGGAAATTGGGTCTTGGGTGTTTGGATGCCGAGCAAGGTCGGACTTTTTGTTTTTGGTTGCCGAGCGAGGTCGGGCTTTTTGTGATTGGAGTGGAGATGCCAATGAAAATTTGGCTTTATGTGTGATTGTGTTTGTAAGGGCCAATGAAAATTGGGCTTTTATTGGAAATGGTATTTGGGAATATGTTTGTGAATGCCAATGAAAATTGGGCTTTTGGGTGTTTGGATGCCGAGCGAGGTCGGGCTTTTATTGTGGGATCCCGAGCGAGGTCGGGCTCTTTGTTTTTTTTTGGATGCCGAGCAAGGTCGGGCTTTTATGATGGGATGCCGAACAAGGTCGGGCTTTTGTTTGGATGTGAGGAATGCCAATGATGACTTGGCTTTTTGTGTTTGGGGATGCCAATAAAAATTGGGCTTTGTTTGTTTGGGGATGCCAATAAAAATTGGGCTTTTTTTTTTTGGAAATGGGTGATGTGAGGAATGCCAATGACGACTTGGCTTTTTGTGGGAATTTGTGGGGAGTGCCGTAACGGCTTGGCTTTTTGTGGGAAATTGTGGGGAGTGCCGTAACGGCTTGGCTTTTTGTGGCGAAATTGTGGGGAGTGCCGTAACGGCTTGGCTTTTTGTGGGAAATTGTGGGGAGTGCCGTAACGGCTTATGGTTTCTTTTTTGATGAATTGGGCGACCACTTGTTTGGTCATGTTTGCATAGGTAGCTGCTTCGACCCATTTGGTGAAACAGTTGATGGCAACTAGTACGAACTAGTGCCCTTTTGAAGCCTTTGGCTCAATCATTCCGAACATGTTTATGCCCCACATAGAAAAAGGTTAGGGTGATGTCATGACATTCAGAGGTGTTTGTGGTGTGTGCCCCTTGTTGGCATAATTTTGTCACTTGTGACATGTCTCGGCATGGGTTTGGAAGGACTCCTCATGGATTTCTTCGGTGAGCATGACTGCTTCACGTTTATCCGCACATCTGAGTAAGACCTAATTTCTCTTGTAGAGTGTGCCCCGGCAGAGGGAAAACTGTAGTGCCATTCTTTTGAGGGCTCTCTTGGTGAGGTTGTATTACCCTATCCTCTTGATCCCCAAGTCTGGTCAATTCTTCAGGAGGTTCAAAATCGTCCTTATTATCATCTTCCGTTTGGTTAATTTGGAGATTGAAGTCAAAAGGGATCGTAGCAGTGTTATTTTTTTGGTGTAGGATGATGATTTTTTTTGTAGGGTTTATGAAAATTTATTTGAGAACGAAAGAAAAACGAACTCTTTTGAACATAAACTGCAACTTTATTAATGACGAAAAGGATTTGAAATATGGGGGTCCCATAAAAATTTATCATTTGCCTTGGGAAGAGCAAAATGATTGTTTTTTTTTGAAAAACAAGATAAATTACTTGACAAAGAAATATTTTCCGGAATTTCGACGGCCTTCCGGTTGCTCGGATCTCATCCGAAACGCTACTGAACACCGGGTCGGGTACTTCCCCTTTTTTTTTTTTGCGAGGGAAAGATGTGAGGGTTTTTTCTTTGAAATGCATGAAAATGCATGTAAATGTATGAATGCAATGAGTATGCAAAAATATGCCCCTCTTTTTTTTGTTTATGCAAAAAGTTTTATGAATGCAAATGTTATGACATACAGGGGTTTGTTATATGAACGTTCAGAACTTCCCCCCATCCTCACGTGTAGGCTCTAAATTGTGAAATCTCCTAAGAAGAGGTCCTTAGAATCATAGATCTCACATGGAATTAGGGTTGTCTATGGACATACGTCGACATGACTTCAATTAATTCCACGTGAAAATCTCATCTAAGCGGGGTTGGACATCCTACCTCACGGACATACGTCAACGCGGGCTTCCGCACACAACCTCCTTCTAACTTAGTGTTTTTCTCAAGCTCGGGTAGAGAGCCTCACACGTCCGGCATTAACCCGAACAATGTGGAGTAACATCACTCAAGTAACCCCCGCATTTGATATATATAATATGAATATAAAGCAAATAAAGCAAATATAAACATAAAGCATAAATATAACATGCATGAATAAAATAAATAAACATGGCACACAAAGAAAATAAAGCAATTGTCTTTAACCCAAATAGGTTAGGCTTGACTCGCTAGTGGGAACAGGTTCCCCAGTGAAGTCGCCAGCTGTGCGCACCTCGTTTTTTCCTCGGGAAAAAGACGCGCAGATTCCTCCGAGGACGTCCTCGAACGCTCGGAGGGTGCCTTTGTGAAGCCGCCACCAAAGTTTTTGTGTAAAGGGAACGTTGATAAACCCTTAAGTTTTTTTTTGTAAAGGGAAACGATAATAAAACCCTTTTGACGATGAGGATAAGGATTAGGTCATCGCAACCATTGTCGGGTTCGGGAGTCGGTTACGCGAGGGGAAGGTATTAGCACCCCTCACGTCCGTTGTACTCAACGGGAACCTTCTATTTGGTTAAGACTTGAATTGCTTTTTTAATACTTTGCGTTCATGTTCATTTATGCTAAAAAATATAATAAGGGGGGGGAAAAGAGATAAAAACAAACGAAAGAGAAGAAAAAAGGTTTTTTTTATTATTGTGCTTGACAAGATGTCGATCTTGCTCCTACGTATCTCCCGGTAGTCGGAGAATTCAAAGCATACGTAGTTCTTTGGTAGAAAAACGTATGTGTGTTGGTTAATTTTAATTGGACGATGTTTTAACCGAATTCTTGCGATTAAACGTAGCTTGTATGCTCGCACTTGGAGACTTATTAAGCGTTCGTTCACGAATCACATTAGAATTGTTAAAAGGTACGTCCATTAGGGTAGAGGGTTGAATTGGCCGCTATGGGACCAAGGGAGGTACAATGGACTCATACGAGTCAAACATTGACCGAGTGGACTCCGAAGAGCCGGGCGATTGTTCGATTGATCCACTGAGATCAAGAACGGGTACAATGGACTCGGGCGAGTCGAACATTGACCGAGTGGACTCTAACGAGTCGAGGGATCGAGTCTAATGGCCAACGGGGGACCAAAAGGCTTGGATTGACCACAAGGGGCCAAGATTTGGTTTGGTTAGGGTTGTACATATTAAAAGGGAATGACGATTGTCCGAGCGACGAGACATACGTCACGCATTCGTACAATCGGGGCGATGGAGAGACATACGTCACACCATCCCTTTTTCATTCATGTTTTTGGATTGAATTCTTTAGAAATCCCAAGGTAAGTCAAAACATTTGGTTTGAAAACCCAAAATGGGAAGGTTTAGCAAATTTGCTAGAAAACGCGCAAGTTCGTCTCATTTTGCGAAAATGCGCACATTACCGGTGTATGTTCATTTTTGAGTTTTGAACATCATGAACAATATTTATTGCTTAAGTTTAGATTGAAAAGCTGAACATAGCTTGTTGGTTCATGTGGTTTTGAAAATTTGGGAGCATAACTTGCTTTGCAAGTTACCCACAAAATGGTTATACGAACTTGTGATTTGCCAAAATTATGCAAAAACCTTGTTATGATTTGAAGAACATAGGTTTAAAAACTCTTAGGTTCTGAGCTCTGGGGCTAGAACCTCAAAAATTGGTTGTTTTGACACAAAAACTCAGGTTCTGAGTTCTGTCATGGTCGCACTGCGACCATGACTTCGCACTGCGAAGCATGCGAAATTTTGGGTTCAGAAGCTGTTTCTGAACATTTGTTCAGAAACAACTTCTGAACACACTCAAGACCTTATATATGGGTGAAAAGCTTTGAGTTTTTGGGATGAAAAAGGTTGTACAAACCAATTTTGATGTTTTGAAAACCTTGGGATTTCTTTGAAATTCAAAAGGGGTTTTTTAGGACCAAAAGGTTTTGAGCCAAAATAGCTATGCAAACACAATTAGAAATGCAAGATAAAGAGCTTAGTAACTTACAGAACTCCTTAGCAAAGCTCCAGCTGCACTTGGCTTGATTTGGTTGAAGGCTTTCACAAAGGTTTGAAGATTTGTGATGAACTTGAACTTTTGAAAGCTTTGTGTGGATGGATTGTTTCTGGTTATTTGTGGAGATTTGTAGGTTGAAATGAGTAGAGTTTCTGCTCTTTGAATGTTGTGTTTTCTGTCTAATTGTGTGTGTTTAACCTTGGGCATTGCCTTGTATTTATAGGCCAAGATCAAATCTTTGTCATCATTACACAATCCCTTGATTCAGCTGATTTGTGGCCAAGATCAAGCTGAATCCCTTTGCATTAAATGCTAATGGATAGAGGCAACCCTGCCTTGTACCAAGGGGCAAGATCCAGCTTGATTTCAGCCACAAATTCAACTTATTCTAGAAGGTAATGATGAAGAACAAAGCTGATTTGCAAATGGCTAATGCTTGGGGATCAATCCTTGCAATCTCAATGGTTGGTCAATAAAAACGTGCACTGTATTGTGCAGAGATTGAGGGATGAAAAGGCTAAAATTGGCTGGTGTGAGAGGGTGAAAAGCTGCTGCAAAACAGAGTAGGCACTCATGGCTTTTCAAGTGAGAAAATCCAGCTGGTTTGACTGGTTTTTGGGGCAGCAAGCAGGAGGAAAGTCCTCAAGCAGGTGGCTGGCAACCTTGTGGTGGTTAGCAGGTCACCTGGGAGGGGCTAGAGCTGCCCAAGGGCAAGCCCACTTGCTTGTCACATGCTAGGTTGGAAGAAAAAGCTTCTAACCTTGGCATTAATGGCAAGTCTTTCAACTCTGGCTTTGCTTGGCCCAATTGGCCATGAATGCTACTTAAAATAATTATGGAAGTGATGTGCAACAAAATCTGGAATTAAATCCAAGAAACCAAAAATCTGCAGAAAAATCGCAGACTTCGCAGTGCGAAGTGAGCTTCGCATTGCGAAGTCCTCAATTTTGAAAAGTTGACTTTTCTGTTGACTTTTGTTGACTTTTGACTTTTTCCCCTCTTTGATTTTTTTTTGATTTTTGGTTTTAAAATGCGTAGGACAAAATTAGGGTACTACAGTAGTCACCTACAAGGACTGGCATGAGATGTTACCATATGCCTTACACGGGTATCGTACTTCAGTGCGTACATCAACAAGGGCAACCCCTTTCTCTTCAGTATACGGCATGGAAGCAGTGCTCCCCGTAGAAGTCGAAATCCCGTCTTTGAGAATTCTGATGGAAGCTAAGTTGTCAGAGGCTGAATGGTGTCAAAATAGATACGATCAGTTGAACTTAATTGAGGAAAAACGCATGATCGCTTTGTGTCATGGACAACTGTACCAAAAGAGGATGAAACAAGCTTTTGACAAGAAAGTTCATCCCCGTGAAGTCAAAGAAGGAGACCTCGTGCTCAAAAGGATCTTGTCCTTTCAACCCGATTCTAGGGGCAAATGGATGCCTAACTACGAAGGCCCGCATGTCGTCAAGAGAGTTTTCTCTAGAGGAGCCTTGATTCTCACAACAATGGACGGCGAGGACTTTCCGTGTCCTGTGAATTCCGATGTAGTCAAGAAATACTTTGTCTAAAAATAAAAGAACAGCTCGGTAAGTCGAAAACCCGAAAGGGCGGCTTAGGCAAAAATGAGCGTCTCGGTGGACTGAAAACCTGAAAAGGCGGTCCAGGCAAAAATTATAGACATAAAACAGAAATAATCATCCTGATAGGTCAAAAATCCGAGAGGGCGACCTATGCAAAAATTAAGGATCAAAAGGCAAAGTAACTGCATCAGATTAATCGTGATTCTATTGGGGCACATTAATTGTCTAGAGACTCCGAATCTGAAGCATCCAAACAGGAGAATTCAAAGTTGTTAGGGAAAATAGCGGTTATTGTGTTCAATGTACCTTCCCATTATATTTACCATTTTTTTCAAACTTTGTAAGGTCCGTGGAGCCACGCCATTGGCAGGCCACCACCCCATTAATAAAATTTCTTCCCAGCGAAGTCTTTTGCCTTTTATCTAAAATTCCCGTTTATTCTGTTTATTCATTTCTTCTATTTTTGATGGTAGTACTTAAAGCAAAACTTTTTCAAAAAAAATCATAAATCTTTTATATTTTTGGAAAACATAAACCACAAACAAATTCTCTCTGAACACATGAATAAGTGAAGTGTGCGTCAATATCTGTCCTGAGAACGGATAAACTTCGCAGGCCGAACATGGTCAATTGCTAAAAAGATTTCCCTAGCAAAGTCATCAGTGAATCAAAAGGGAGTATCCCCAGTGAATCGAAAACCCGAAAGTACGATTCAGACAAGGATTAACTAACCTAAACATAAGTATCCCCCAGCGGAGTCAGCAGTTCTTCTCCCCAGTGGATTAGCACGGTTTCCCCAGTGGATTAACATGTTCTCTCCCCATGAGGTGTTTATTCCTCATCAGTTGTTGCGGCTTTACCCCGTCAATGTTTTGATGTGTCCCTTGTGACCTCATCTCCGATGAAGATTACCGAGTATTTGTAATGTGACATCGGTCCACTTTTCATCTTACCGGTCTAATCTTGTCTCATCAAGTTTATCGGTCATACAATCGATCAAGTCAATCTTTTTCTCCAAGTGTCATCCCCAGTGTGTCTGGTCCAGAGATGTCACCTCCTTTATGCCAAGTGGCAGTTCTTTAACGAACAACTTGTGCATCTTTCATCATATCCTTATACCAAGTGGCAGTTCTTTAACGAACAGCTTGTGTATCCCCAGGGCAAGTCAATCCTTCATATATTCATACAACATTCCCAGTGAAAGTCATACATTCACACATTCATACATTCATGCATATACACATTCATGCATACAACATACAACAATATCATTCATACATGGCTGCATTAACCACCATGAGTCTCACCAATCAATGATAAACAATTTGTAACCTTCCTCTCCCAAGTGTCATCCCCAGTGTGTCTGGTCCAGAGATGTCACCCTCTTTTTGCCAAGTGGCAGGTTCTACAAACGAACAGCTTGCACATATCTTTTATTTTCATCGTTGTTGTCGAGTGGCAGGTTCTACAAACGAACAGCTTGTGCATTTTTATCTTGTTATGCCAAGTGGCAAGTTCTTTAACGAACAGCTTGTGCATATCCCCCAGTATTGTTGCCAAGTGGCAGGTTCTACAAACGAACAACTTGTGCATTTTTATCTTGTTATGCCAAGTGGCAAGTTCTTTAACGAACAGCTTGTGCATATCCCCCAGTGTTGTTGCCAAGTGGCATGTTCGAACGAACAACTTGTGCATACTCCCCAGCGTTATCGCCAAGTGGCAAGTTCAACAAATGAACAGCTTCAGCGTATCTTTATTTCGTCTTCGTGCCAAGTGGCAAGTTCTTTAAACGAATAACTTGTGCATCTTTTGTCATGTCTTTATGCCAAGTGGCAAGTTCTTTAACGAACAGCTTGTACATCTTTTCTCCCCAGTTGAAGTGGCAGTTCTGTAATGAACAGCTTGTCAGCAGCATCCCCAGAGAAATTCAGTAGCTAGTTCGACAATATCCCGAACAGCTAACATTCATCTTTGTCTCTTGTAGTCAGTGGCTAGTTCGGCAGTAACCCGAACAGCTGACGTTTATTTTTGTTTCCTGTGGTTAGTTGTCCACTTTCCCCAGTGATAGTTCAGCAATAACCCGAATAGCTGGCGTTTATCTTTGTTTCCTATGGCTAGTTCGGCAATAACCTGATCAACTGACATTTATCCCCAGTGAAGAGACCTTGTCTTTTCCCCAGTAAAGCACTTACTCCTCAGTGATGTAATATCCCGCTCAGACGTAACTTTAATTGATGTTAATAGATTGATGAGCAAGCATGGCATTTTTGTAATTAAGTGGGAATGGAGAAATATTTTATAAAAAGGGGACAAGATATTTTCCTCCCATTTTTTCCTTCTTTCCCTTCTCTCCCCCAAAAATCGGTTCCCCCCTTCTCTCTTCTCTACTCTCCACGCCACCTCCTCCCCTCTCCTCCAAAATTCATCAATCTTCATCTATAATTCTCAAGCCTTATGCTAGCTCTCAATTTGGGGAAGTTTGAAGCAAGGAAAGAGCAAGAAATCAAGCTAGGGTTTTGGGAAGAGATCAAGCTAGGAATTGAAGGGGAAGTTGGCAAGGAAGCTATCAAGAATCATAATAAGAGATCAAGGTGAGCTCCCTAGGGGTTTTAGAACCCACCTTGAGAGTTTGATGAATATTTTGTGTATTGAGCAAAGTTTACAATTTTAGTGCCCCAATTCATTTTACTTGGAATCCTTTGATTAATCATGTTGCAATCTATCAATATGCCTTAGAAATCCATTCCTTAAGCTGTTGTGATGTCTGGGTATGCTTAGATAAGTCAAGAATGGTGAAAATCACGTTTTGAACTTGTTTTATGCTGTCTGAATGCATGCAAAATCGTGTCACGATTTTGCAACCGTGTCGCGATTTTATAGGCAGAACTTGCCTCCATTTCTGGGTAGAAAATTGTGACACGATTCCCAAATCGTGTCACGATTCCACTGTGTTCAGGATCATGCTGTTTTTATGCTTTTGTACCTTCTGGCTGTCTAATAATACCCCAGACTCAATGAAACATCAACAATTGATAAAACATGATTAAGTGTACACAATTAAGTGTGCAAGAGTGCAAGGGATGTTTCAACTTTCAAGCCTTAGATAAGTTTAAGAGTTGGTGATTCAACGACCTAGTAGAGGCTTATGATAACGATAAGCCTATGACCCTTACTCCTACGTTAGGAATTGGGAGATTAGTTCCGTAAGGAAATGTATTAATATGCAAAGGCTTATAGTAAAGTATTAGATGTACTTTCAAGTACATAAGATAAGAATTAATGAGAATGAGAATGCACCTAAGATAGCATGATTAGAATGCATTAGATATGCATAAGTTATAAGTCATTAGTTACATATATATAAGAAGAATAAGAACAAGACTTATTTAAAAACCTTATGTGTCTCCAGTGTTCTCGCTAGTTAGAGCACGGGGATTCCCCCTAGTTGGAACAGTGTAGTTACCATCCGCGAGGATAGCCACACATAAGAGTTTAATTCAAATATTAAGTCGTGACTTTCGTTGTTCACGCTAGTGGGACACGAAAGGTTCATGCATCAGTTAAGACTTTTAATAAAAATATATTAAGTCGCGTCTCTCGTCGTTCACGCTAGTGGGACACGGGAGGTATACACGTAAGTTAAGACTAGCTAGTGGGACACAAGAGGTTCACGCTAGTGGGACGTGTTATTCCGCAAGGATGACCGCACGACGACAAGAGAGTCCGGTGTTAGCCTGATATGATAGGAATTTTCACCGGTAGAGGGGAGATGTACTTCGGGGTTACTCCACCCGGATGCACTCCGTAAAATGAACTCAGATAATTATTGTTTGTTCAACGCTGACTTACTAACTTTATAATTAAGAATGATGTAAAGTAATACTTATGAATTATTATGAGAATATAATGTTTAGTCAGCAAAGAAAGAAAGTGATCATAGACTTCCCCCTCGATCACTAAGCATAAGATTATGTATATGATAAGTAGAAGATAAGATAAAGACAAATAGCGATCCTAGTTTTCCCTTGATCGCGAAATATGTAGAGAATGACGGCGATCGTAGGTATCCCCAAGATCGCTAAGAGTAGGCACGGCAACCCTAGGTTTTCCCCTGTGGTTGCCAACAGTAGGTTGGGCTGGAACTCACTGAGACATTATGTCTCATCCCAATCCTTCTGGTGCAGGTTTTCAGGTTAGCAAGAGATATTCACGATGATATTCTGCAGGAAGACACTGGATGGAGTGCAGTTGCTCGTTGTGGACAAGCTCAGGAGGTTGTCAGATTCTATATATATGTATATGAAAGTGTATTTTATGACATTTGGATAATTGTGTAAACGAGCCAATTGTACTTATTCAGTTGTATTTATTATTATTATTGAAAATTTTAATGTATCCGGTATCAGACTAATACACATGCTAAATATTCTAGATAATTTAGTATGGGTGTTACAATTGGTATCAGAGCAGGTCGATTCAGATCGTGCCATGGGTCATTAAAAAATTCAATAAAGTAGTGGGACCATTGGGTTCCGGATATTGTTCTAAAGGTCATATCTAGTTGAGCCTGATCAACTCAGTCTAGTATATGACAGTTAGGATAAATGTCCGAGAGCTGAATGCGACCATGGAGGAATGAAGTTTATGAAGGGCGAAGATTAAGGTGACAGAATTTTAAGACGGAATTGGCGAAGAAGTATTCATGCCAAATGGTGGCCATCAAACCGTAAGTAACGAAGCCTGTCAGTGGTAAGGTTTCAGAAACATAAGAGATATTTAAGAGTAAGGTGAAGCACCTCAACCCAGTTGGACGCGTCGTTGAACGATGCCTCGTCTGCGGAAGACGTAAGGATTAAGGAATTATGGGATACTATAAGGAATGACTTAGAACCGCAGTTTGAGAAGTTAAAGTGAAGTGTGGACTAAGTAACAATTTTGAGCAGAGTTAAGGAACTGCAGTACCAAACCTAGAGACTCAAAATGATGAATTATCAGTCGGTTTTAAAACCTCCAGACTCCTAGTAAAGATAGAGTGTTGGAGAATTGAACTCCAATCGGAAGAGATTTTGATGCCCAAACGATTAAGAGAATTAATTATGGATTAAGCGAATCATCTGGATAGATGAAGCTAACCACTCGATTGTGGTCATTGAGTATGAATCGCAAGTAAGTTTAACCCCATCAGATCTGCCGCACCTCCCGAACCATTAATGCCGGATTTGTGACTTGAGGATAAAAGATGGTATGCAACCTGAGGACTACGATGGATGAATAAGTTCTAATAATAAGACCCGTTGCATGTGAAGTGTGAATCAGATATTCAGATGTATCCTATTAGTAAGAAGATTGGAAACAAGCTAGGCCTAACTGGAATTTTACCCAATGAAATGTTAGGATTGAGGTTAATGTTAAGGAGTTATATGTTCTCAACCGAAGAGTTTCTTTCCACAAATATTATAGAAGCTGAAAGAGATCACCTCGTGTCGATAAGTTTCCGAGGGCAGTAATAAGGTATAGATTTGAATTGTGAATACAATATCAAGTTACTGGAGGAATCCAATAGTTAATGATAAGTATCGAAGCCAAGATCAATTAATCGGGTGCTCGAAGAGACGTAACCTATGTTTGGGCGAGCAAGAGAACCGATAAGAGTTTGAATCCTTTTCAAGACGGATTGTTCCGTAGAAACTCGAAGGGGTAACTTAAGGAACATGATAGAGCCATGGAGACCGAAGTTGTCTCGGAAAGATTATGGATATGAAATCCTTACGGATAAAGATAGAATGACTAGTAACGAGACTCAAAACCCCAATAGATTTAGTGTACGAAAGATGTGAATCTCCAGAAGTCATAGAATGTTTTGGAATTTTCCACAAGTGATTGTGTGTGAATTTGAGTTGCCTTAAGCATGTTTCACTCGGATTTCCGCAATGTTTAATGACTATATATGATGTGCTGACCAAGAGCAGGTTACACAAATTCAGAACATGGAGAGTAAAATTAGAACCAGAGTATAGGCTGTTAGACAGAAGCATTGTTGGGCTCGTAATAGTTGCTGAAAACCGTTTACAGGTTTTGGAGTATTATTGTGAAAGTAGGTATATGGTTTATGTCCGAAGGGAAACACAAAGTCAGGTAATGACCGATCCGTAAGTTAAGCAGATGATTTTGTTACGGTAATCACAAAGTGATAAAGTAAAAGGATTCGTCAATGAAATTTTATGTAACAATAGCGGAGTATTGCTCCGATGCTAACTCGAGTGTTAATAATCAGAGTGGAGCAGCGGAGTGGTAATCCAAGAATGAATTAATGAACAATGCTAAGCTGAAGCTTCGAGAACGAGAAGATGTTAAGTGCTTAATTCTTATTATATGGTATAGCAGTAAGTATAGACGACTTGAACATATCACAAGTTTTAATAGAAATTTTTGGAAGTTAAGTTGAGGAATACTTCAAACCTCGAAACCCATGATAAATGGAATATTGGAATAGATTAAGAATATATGGTAAGGAATAAGAAGGATGTGATTCTAGCACATTAAGTTTGAATCAATGGAAGTTATTGCTGAACGGTAATTTAGCTATTTTAGCTCAACTACATCAAGTATACTTGAATAGTCAGTTAGTCTAAAGGGAATTAAGCATGAGCCAACAACGGTACAGGGTGCGCTTGCAAGATAAAATATTTGAATTGAGGGCTTGATCAGAACGACAATGCAGTGGCGAATGAGTTTAAATTGCATGTTGTACCCATGTCATATTAACCTATCTTAGCTGAAGATTTCGGAAAGTCTTGAACTTAATGTTCACCAGTAAAGAAAGGAGAACTTTTATGCAGATTAAAAGTCACTCGTGGTTCACAGTAAAGGGCTAAGTAATTTCAGGTTATGACTAAAGGATTAAAGACTAGGAGTGCTATTTTTGGGTAGCAATCAAGTAGAGTTTTCTATTGAAAACAAGGATCTCGTACTCGACGTCCAGAATGAGAAAATAAGTTTATGATGCCGAGAGAAGGTAACCATAATTCATGTTATGGATTGTTGTACCCTTAAGAAATGAACATGAGTAACATTGGCGGGGCAAACCTGGCAAGCCAGTTGAAAGGCAAATCCCGGATGTTACAAAATGGGTTAAGAGTAAGAAAAGATTCCCAATTGATGTAGTAGTGTTCCAAACATATTAAGATCAAGAATGAAGTCCCGTTAGTTGGACAACGATGATGTGACGTACTGTGTACCCATTAGTAGTGTACACGTACTCAAGTATGTATAAAAACTATGTATTATGAATTATATTATATAATGTTATGTGAGACGGCTTAAACCACTCATCACTTGGACTAAATCCCCACAAGTTTTGGAGTTATTGGTATAGAAAATATTTACGCTACAGCTAGAACATAAGAATAGGTTGTGACATAAACGATGGAAGATTGGTAAACTCCCGGTATGAAGAATGATTTCTAAGTTATTAAGATACGCGTTGACGCTGTAGACTAACTGAATGCGGAGCACGAGTGATCTGTAAAAATTCCGCGAGCTCTTAAGAATTTCATAGTGGAAGTAATGAGTATGGTTGTGATAAGTAGCGCATCGAGATGTCAGAAAGAAAGGAGCAAGTACCGTAATGATGCCTCCTCCTTGTATTTGTATAATGTAGGTAGTGTAGTAGTTTTACTTCCATTAGAAAATGCTCAATAACGGATGTTTCAGAGTAAGAATAATTCTATACGAAGAATGGTATAACTATACATGTAAGATGTCGTTATACGAGGCAAAGGTCAAATATAAGGATTCATTGGAATCAGTTGTAGTGCAATAGACTTCTCTAAGGGAGGGGAATAATTGAGGTTATGAGATCGACCCAATGTCGTCAGAATAAGAATGCAAGGATTCAGAGCAAGTGTTAGGACTGGTTAATTTTAGATTGGGTTTGCGAGAAGTGTACGAACAAGAAACATAGTCAGTGAGTTGGATATGATGGTTCGGATGACCTCACATCCGATTACGCAAGAGTTGCGTAATGAACACAGGCATTTCAGTTAAAGGAAAGATTGTCGAACATAATCGACTTATACAGAGTTGGAAAAACTAAGGAATTATGATGAGTAAGACGAACTGGAGTTTTGGCTGGTAGAGGAAGTAGTATGAGGGATTCGTTCATATGTGATAGTGAATTCTAAATTTCGAGGACGAAATTTCTTTAAGGGGGGTAGATTGTAATATCCCGCTCAGACGTAACTTTAATTGATGTTAATAGATTGATGAGCAAGCATGACATTTTTGTAATTAAGTGGGAATGGAGAAATATTTTATAAAAAAGGGACAAGATATTTTCCTCCCATTTTTTCCTTCTTTCCCTTCTCTCCCCCAAAAATCAGTTCCCCCCTTCTCTCTTCTCTATTCTCCACGCCACCTCCTCCCCTCTCCTCCAAAATTCATCAATCTTCATCTATAATTCTCAAGCCTTATGCTAGCTCTCAATTTTGGGAAGTTTGAAGCAAGGAAAGAACAAGAAATCAAGCTAGGGTTTTGGGAAGAGATCAAGCTAGGAATTGAAGGGGAAGTTGGCAAGGAAGCTATCAAGAATCATAATAAGAGATCAAGGTGAGCTCCCTAGGGGTTTTAGAACCCACCTTGAGAGTTTGATGAATATTTTGTGTATTGAGCAAAGTTTACAATTTTAGTGCCCCAATTCATTTTACTTGGAATCCTTTGATTAATCATGTTGCAATCTATCAATATGCCTTAGAAATCCATTCCTTAAGCTGTTGTGATGTCTGGGTATGCTTAGATAAGCCAAGAATTGTGAAAATCACGTTTTGAACTTGTTTTATGCTGTCTGAATGCACGCAAAATCGTGTCACGATTTTGCAACCGTGTCGCAATTTTATAGGCAGAACTTGCCTCCATTTCTGGGTAGAAAATCGTGACACGATTCCCAAATCGTGTCACGATTCCACTGTGTCACGATTATGCTTTTGTACCTTCTGGCTGTCTATTAATACCCCAGACTCAATGAAACATCAACAATTGACAAAACATGATTAAGTGTACACAATTAAGTGTGCAAGAGTGCAAGGGATGTTTCAACTTTCAAGCCTTAGATAAGTTTAAGAGTTGGTAATTCAACAACCTAGTAGAGGCTTATGATAACGATAAGCCTATGACCCTTACTCCTACGTTAGGAATTGGGAGATTAGTTCCCTAAGGAAATGCATTAATATGCAAAGGCTTATAGTAAAGTATCAGATGTACTTTCAAGTACATAAGATAAGAATTAATGAGAATAAGAATGCACCTAAGATAGCATGATTAGAATGCATTAGATATGCATAAGTTATAAGTCATAAGTTACATATATATAAGAAGAATAAGAACAAGACTTATTTAAAGACCTTATGTGTGTCCAGTGTTCTCGCTAGTTAGAGCACGGGGGTTCCCGCTAGTTGGAACGGTGTAGTTACCATCCGCGAGGATAGCCACACATAAGAGTTTAATTAAAATATTAAGTCGTGACTTTCGTTGTTCACGCTAGTGGGACACGAAAGATTCATGCATAAGTTAAGACTTTTAATGAAAATATATTAAGTCGCGTCTCTCGTCGTTCACGCTAGTGGGACACGGGAGGTATACGCGTAAGTTAAAACTATTAATTAAGTCGTGTCTTCTGTTGTTCACGCTAGTGGGACACAGGAGGTTCACGCAAGTGGGACTTGTTATTCCGCAAGGATGACCGCACGACGACAAGAGGAGTCCGGTGTTAGCCTGATATGATAGGAATTTTCACCGGTAGAGGGGAGATGTACTTCGGGGTTACTCCACCCGGATGCACTCCGTAAAATGAACTCAGATAATTATTGTTTGTTCAACGCTGACTTACTAACTTTATAATTAAGAATGATGTAAAGTAATACTTATGAATTATTATGAGAATATAATGTTTAGTCAGCAAAGAAAGAAAGTGATCATAGACTTCCCCCTCGATCACTAAGCATAAGATTATGTATATGATAAGTAGAAGATAAGATAAAGACAAATAGCGATCCTAGTTTTCCCTTGATCGCGAAATATGTAGAGAATGACGGCGATCGTAGGTATCCCCAAGATCGCTAAGAGTAGGCACAGCGACCCTAGGTTTTCCCCCGTGGTTGCCAACAGTAGGTTGGGCTGGAGCTCACTGAGACATTATGTCTCATCCCAATCCTTCTGGTGCAGGTTTTCTGGTTATCTAGAGATATTCACGATGATATTCTTCAGGAAGACGCTGGATGGAGTGCAGTTGCTCGTTGTGGACAAGCTCAGGAGGTTGTCAGATTCTATATATATGTATATGAAAGTGTATTTTATGACATTTGGATAATTGTGTAAACGAGCCAATTGTACTTATTCAGTTGTATTTATTATTATTATTGAAAATTTTAATGTATCCGGTATCAGACTAATACACATGCTAAATATTCTAGATAATTTAGTATGGGTGTTACAAGTGAAGTCATTCGGTCTTCATTAAGCTATCTATACAATGATAGTAGACCTTGCCTTTTTTCTCTTACATTTTACCTTCATTAAGCTACCATCACAACGGTAGTAGGTAAAATCCCCAGTAACGGTCTTCATTAAGCTATCTATACAATGATAGTAGACCTTGCCTTGTCTTCTCCTCTATGTTTTACCTTCATTAAGCTACCATCACAACGGTAGTAGGTAAAATGTTTTCAAACGGAATTCTCCAAATAGAGCACACCCCATGCGTTTCTTTCATTCCCTGAGGCTAGATATCGATCAATTTGCAAAATGATCCTTATATCCCCAGCGATGTCACAAACCTTGTCTTTTCTTCTTATATTTTACCTTCATTAAGCTACCATCACAACGGTAGTAGGTAAAATTATTTCCCCCAGTGAATAGTAGACTTTGTCTTCTCTTTTACATTTTACCTTCATTAAGCTACCATCACAACGGTAGTAGGTAAAATGGAATCCCCAGTGAGGCCATAGTAGGCGAAGTCTTTTCTTTTTATGTTACCCTTTCTAAACTATCAACCACATGCTTACATGTCATATCCCCCAGTGATGTCATCTGTCTTCATTAAGCTATCCGTACACCGATGGTAGACAACGTCTTTTTCTTTTACCTTATTTAAGCTATCATTTACACGATAGTAGCGATAAGAACAACGTAAAATCCCCGGTGAAGCCCCCGAGGTAACCTTGGTCTGTTTGTCTTTATTAAGCTATCATCCTGAATCAATTTGGTAGTAGACAACCCTTTCCCCAGTGGAACCCCGTTATCCCCAGTAGAGTTGGATCCCGTTTCTTTAACGAAACCGGGTATCCCTTTGTTTCATTTCATCCCCAGTCAGGTCATCTTTGCCGTCTTTGCGTTCATACTTGCATCACGAGCATTCACAACATTGCATGCATACATACATAGCATTTTCAACTCAAAAAAATTGGTCAAAAAATGATGTACTCTGTATTAAAGTCTCTTCGATCCGTCGAATTTAAAATTTCACTTTTAATCTCCGTGGCGAAGAAACTTAAATAGGGGCATCTGTCATACCCCATTTTTTGACTCATATTTTACTTTGTTTATTATCTTTTTATTATTTATTATTTCATTATAATTTTAATTTCTTACTTTTACCTTTTATTATCTTTATTATTTCATCTTTATTTTTGGATTTTTATTTATTAATATTTATTATCATTATCATTACTATTATTATTATTATTAATATTATCACTACTATTATAACTATTATTATTAATACTATTATTGTTATCTTTTTTCATTAATAATATTATTATTATCTTTTTATCAATGTCTTTTATTATTATTATTTATTATTATTATTATTATCATTATTATTATTATTACCATTCCCACTATTATCATCTCTTTCATCATTATTATTATCATCTTTATTATTATTTTCATTATTTATTTTTATTATTATTTGTTTTATTGTTTTATTTTAAAAGAAAGTAAAAAAGGGAAAATTAAGGATTTCGCAGAGCGATGTTCCAATCGCTCTGCGAACTCTGCGATTTTTTTGCAGGTTTTGATTTCTTTGATTTACCTTTCTTTTGTTTTCATTATAGTTATTGTTATTATCATCTATTGCTATTATTATTATTATTGTTATTACCAATTTTGGCTTTTGAAGTCATCAAAGAAAGAAATGAAGCATGTGCCATTAAAGATTGAGGTGAGAAGGATTTTGTGTCAAGTCAAGCAAGTTGGCTGCCCTTGGGCAGCTCTTATCCCTCCCAATTGCCTGCAACCTGACGCTGAGCTTTCCAGCAAGCAGCTTGCTCATTTTCTTCTTCCTTCTCCACCAAAATCAGTCAAACATAGCTGCATTTTTGCTTCCTCCAAAGACCATAACTGCTGCCCTGTTTCAGCTTTCTTTCTTTCTTCCTCATTGCCGCCCACATGTTCCATTTGCTTCTCCCAACCTCTGCACCTTGCAGCCCACGTTTTCCTTGCTTGTCTCCTCAAGATTGCAAGGATTAATCCCAAGGGGCAGCCCAATTTGCAACAGCCCTGTTTTTCACACTTTTTCATCATTTTTTGTGTCATAAATCAGCTGCTTTGGGTGCTGGTTTTAGCCAAAGTCTTGACCATTCTCACAAGACAATGTCACCTCTTCTCTTTTGCATTAAATGCAAAGCAAATAGCCTGATTTTTAGCCCACAAAACAGCTTGGCTCTAAAGATTTTTCATCATTTGCATTTGATCCCATTTTTGCCTATTTAAGGAATGCATTGCAAAAGGATTCAAGGACAATGGAATAACAGTTCAATACACAGATTTTTACACTTCTTTCAGCAAAAAAATCAGTTCTTAGCACAATATCATTGTTCTTGTTCATCAACACTTCCAACTTTGCAAAACCATCATCATCCAAGCCACTTCCATTTTCTTGCAATACAAGCATTGGCTAGGAGCTTTGTAAGTCATTCTAAACTTATCATCTTGCATTTACATCACTGTTTGCATTTGTTTTTGGTTCTTGCTTGATCCAATCTCAGTTTTGCATCCTTATTGATTTTTAACTCATTTTTCATAAAAACCACTTTTGAAACTTCAAAGAAATCACAAATTTACAAAACACTAAACTGAGTTGTTGTACTCATTTTCTTGCTGATTTAAAAATCTTTTCAATCCCCTAAGGTCCTGAAGTTTGTTCAGAAGCAACTTCTGAACAGAAGTTCAGAAGCAGCTTCTGAGTTTCAATTTTTCGCAGATTTCGCAGAGCAAAGTCATGGTCGCTCTGCGAACATGACATAACTTAGGTTCGCAAAGCCAAGTTCAGATCGCTCTGCGAAAATTGCAGAACTCAGATTCTGAGTTCAAGCTTCTAAAAGCCATTTTTTTGAGGTTCTAACCTAAAGATTCAGAATCTAAGAGGATTAAAACTCATTTTGTTCAAAACATAACAAGGTTTTGTATGTTATTGGAAATTTCACAAGTTTGAGCAATAATTTTGAGTAACCACTACAAGAAAACAACGTTTTAGCGTCGAATTTTAGCGTCGGCCGCCGACACCGACGCTACTAGCGTCTGACTAGAGTCGGCCTAACCCACTCTACTTCAATTTCTAGTTTTCCTTTATTTTTAGAAAGATTTAGAGTCGGCCTAGCCGAGGCTAAAGGTTAGGGGACCCACGTATGACATTTTAGACTATATTCAGAGTCGGTCTGTCCGACTCTATTATTTTAATTAATAAAAATTTAATATAATAAAATTAGAAATAGATATAGAGTCGGCTTAGCCGACGCTAACATATTGGATCAGCCAAATTAAAACACGGGTTCCCTTACCCTTTCCCTCATCATACACCATTCAAACTTTTCATCTTCATCTTCTCTAAAAACCTAACCTCCTAAAACTTCCAAAATCAACCAATCTTCATCAAAACTTCACCAAACCTCATCAAACACAACCCAAATCAATAACCCACAACCTATTAAGCACATTCCAACCTTCAAAATCACAAATCACCTACTACCAATAAAAATCCCAAATTTCGTATAAACCAAATCCCTAAACCAAAACCTCCAAAAATCTTCACAAATCCTAACTCAAACACAAAAATTCATCCTAAACCTTAAAACCCACCATCAAAACAACTTTTCCCAACCAAAATTTTCACAAAAACCAAACATTTCATCATGCACCATGTTGCAAAGGATTTGAAGGGAGATCAAGTAGGAGGAGTTGCATTGATCTATCATCAATTTGAGGTGGTGTGTTTCCTTATTCCTTTTGTGTTTTTCTTATTCATTCCTTTTCCTTTATATAATCCGCTTATAGCTTTTTCTTATAACTTCTAATTGTTCTGCTTATGCTTATAGCTTTTCAATTTCTGCTTCTGCTTATTGCTTTCTGGTTCGTGTTCTTGATGTTAATGAATGACAATAGTTATACATGCTTATTGATGAATAATTGTGTTTTATATCAATCAAAACTTGAATTAAAGTAAATATCATTTGTGGCTATACAACTTTATTTAACAACAAGGTGCTGCCATGATATTGTAGCGTAGTGAAATTCCTGTGTGCATATCTTTACCAGTATCGGCTTTTATAGTCTTTTGTAATGAACTTCATAATGTCTGTCCATCGATTTGTGTTCTCTGCCTACTAATATCCTCTTAATTGTCTGTTCTCTACGATCCATTCTATAAGAATAATATTGTATTTTTGAAGGTAAAGGTGGATGGTTCCTTTCATTAATTAAGTCATAATCTCTACTTTCAATTATGGGTTTAAGTGCTTTTATGTTAATTGTGACTTTTGATGATCTTTGATGATGAATTTCGTGCTCCTAATTCATGTGAATTTGTGGGTATGATAAACTTCATGAAATTGTTGAGTTATATGCTTAAACTTCAAAGTTGTTGTTATTGATAAGTTGTTTTGATGATTGTGGATTAGTTGGGTGCAAATCATGAATTGATGTACGATTGTTGTTGAAACATGTTTGATTTCACTTCATCAATGTTATGTATGATTGTGTGTTGATGGGGTTTGAATTGGTGTGGTTGTTTATGAAGTTTAAATATAAAAAAAAATGTGAAAATTGTGGGTTTTGGTGAAAAATGAACATGATGATGATTTTTGGCGTTCTGGGTGGTTGGGGGCCATTCTGGACATCCCTAAGTGTTTCTTTTGATGTGTTTAACTACTGTTTCGCCTTCTAAACTTGCTGGAACATCAATTGGATTGACTTTAAATGTCGGTGAATTATTTGGAAAAAAAGACGATTTTTGAGAAAATAGACGAACTTTGTGAAATCTCAGAATTAATTGGATGAGCTATGATGTTGATATGTATGAGCTACTGTGATGTTATGTAATATATGAAAATGCTTTGTTGATGTGTTTGAGCATGAGCGTCTCGTTTCGGTGAACTATTTGGAAAAAGACGATTTTTGAGAAAATAGACGAACTTTGTGAAATGTCGGAATTAATTGGAATTGAGCTATGCTGTTGATATTTATGAGGTATTGTGATGTTATATAATATATGAAAACGCTTTGTTGATGTGTTTGAGCATGAACGTCTCGTTTCGGTGAACTATTTGGAAAAAGACGATTTTTGAGAAAATAGATGAACTTTGTGAAATGTCGGAATTAATTGGAATTGAGTTATGGTGTTGATATGTATGAGCTACTGTGATGTTATGTAATATTTGAAAATGCTTTGTTGATGTGTTTGAGCATGAGCGTCTCGTTTCGGTGAACTATTTGGAAAAAGACGATTTTTGAGAAAATAGACGAACTTTGTGAAATGTCAGAATTAATTGGAATCGGCCTATGATACCTATATGCATAAGCTACTGTGATCATATGTGAGTAGTGTATGTGCTTGGTTGAGGTGTTTGATCAAGTTTATCTTGTTTTGTTGAAATACTTGGAAATGTAGAAAGTGGTGTAAATAGACGAACTTTGTTGAAAAGTGATTTAATGACCGGATAACTTGCAATTTGTTTTATGTTCATGATGATATGATAGAATAAAAATGAATTGATAATGATTGGTTGATTGTATGGATGTAAGTATTTGATAATGCAATTGTTGGTGAAGAACATAATTGGTGGTGCTTATTATGTTAATGTACATGTTGGTGAGTCATGCATTGTCAAGTCCTTGCTTGAACCAGTGTGAGCAACTTGTACCATACCATATCGTTTAGTTTGATGAACAAAGACTTTAACATGTCACTTGCTGAATTGCAGGAAATTGGCTTTACTCTAATATAGCTCCACAGGTGCCTCAAGAGCAGCCTGTCCAGGATGAGCAAATGGGTGATGAGTAGGTGGAACAGCAACCAGTCCAAGGAATGCAGGTTGGACATGATTGGTGTGTAAGGATAGAGGTTGAGGTTCAAAGGCAAGGTGTCGAGCAACAAAGGCAAGGACAAATGCTCGCACTAATGATGCAGCACTTTCACATCCAATATCCTCCACCCGGTCCACAGTAATCTTGTGAGCTTTCTTCCCCTTTTGTGTCATTTTATCTTAAAGGAAGCTATGATATTGCATAGAAGTTAATTGATGTTTAATGGAGATGTTTATAAATAAAGTAAATTTAGCAACTATCCAAATTATACAAGTTGAATAAATAAGCTGATAAATTCAAACTCAAATTAAAAATTTTAAGTGCATGGCTATCATGACTTGGTTCATTCAATACTCCAACATCTAGATCCTGAATTTTTGTACATTTATGTTATTGTCAGGCACATGCTAGTATCAATACACCCGAGATAGAGTCAGAAATGCAAGAACTTGTGCAATTAGTGCTTCAAAATTCTCCAGATGGCTTGCATTCCAATATCAAGAATTCATTCCTTGCAATCAGGTAGGCTTCTATTTGACATAATTATTTCCTGTTTTGCTAATTGAATATGACAATGGAATTTGGCTTATACTTTATATTTAGAAGCTTCAGTTGTATTCGTTGTCCAAGATACAACTAGATTTAATTTTGTTTTGGCATGTGATAGTTTAGCATATTGCATTATCTGGACGATTACCATACCTGCAACTGTTTTTTGACAAACTTATATATAACCTAAATTCATTACTTCCTCAATCTACTTCTTAGTTACTAGTTTCTTTAAGATAGGAACTTATGTGTAGACGTGATTCAAATTTCACCTATGATGATCTCATATGACATTAAGACTGAGCCATGACATAATGCCACCAATTTTGAATGATAAAAATTACTGATAAATGGAATCAACTGACATTTGTTGTCATTGGTCTTCATTTATGATGCCATATTTTGCGGTCTTCCTTTATTAAACATCTTCTGTCTGCATATTTAATTAATTTATGGGGGATATGTATCACAGCATTTAACTTACATGATCTGATAATTCAATTGAATATAGGCAACTAAGTCTTGGTTAGTGATCACGTTTGTGACCTGGCTGGTTAATTTTTATTATCATCTTTTCAGTTCAAGATACTGTATTAAAAGATTGCTCGAGTTGACCTTCCTGATTCATAGGTTATTGCATAGAACATATTGGCAACCTAATAGTTCAAGTTTGTCCTGTTTTGTTGTGCTGCTTTCTGAGTTCATCTCGCGAACTTTTGTTGTTGTAGTGGTTTTGTTTGGTGTTTTGTAGGTGCTGAAGGGTGATGGGTTTGATTAGGTTTTACGGTAGCCGTCCGTGTCTTCGTTCAAGTCAATTGGAGGTGTTTTGGCTTGTTTAACAGATTTTAGACATCCATTTATGCCTTGTGAGCTAATAATTACATTAAGCTTTTATTTGTATTTTAAGTATTGAGTTATCAGTTATTATGTGTTCTTGTTGTCTCAATCAAACTTTTATTTCTAGTGCTCTTCTAAAACCATATAACTAGTCATTATGTAATTAAGTAGTTGTGATGTACTAATAAATTTTGAACTTAAGTAAGTTGTTTAGCATATATTTAACTTCTATTATTATTATTAGTAGCAACATTTTGTATTGTTATTTTGTAGTTTTAGACTATTTTGTAGTATCACAATAATCGTAATACTGACTAAACACTAATTTTTTTCCTTTAAAGCTAACTTTAGCGTCGGCCTAGCCGACTCTAATATTTAGTTGACTTGTTTGACTCTGGCCGACTCTAAAAGATTTAGTTGACTGGTTTCGAAGTTGACTTTAGCGTTAGTGTAGCCGACTCTAAATTTTATAATTAGCGTCGGTTTGGCAAACTCTAAATTATTTATTGACTTTTTTTATTTTGAATTTAATAGCGTCGGCTTTTGCGAAGAGTCGGTTTTAGAGTCGGATTAACTGACGCTATGTTAGCCTCGGAGGGCAAATAGCCGACTCTACCCAGTAACTTTGAATTTTTTAGCCTGCCCTCGACCCCGACGCTAATCCGACGCTAAATCTGTGTTAGCGTCGGTTTTAGCCCTGTTAGAGTGGGTTTTTGGCCGACGCTAAATTGCAGTTTTCTTGTAGTGAACTTGAGCAACAAGTTATGTTCATTAAATTTTAAAATCAAACTTGAGCAATAGACTATGTTCAATAAATTTCAAAAGCAATCTTGAACAACAACCTTGTTCATGAATTTCAACCAAACTTGAACTTGAGCCGAACTTGTTCATTTTCCAAAATCAAACTTGAATTTGAGCCGAACTTGTACATTTTCCATAACTTGTCCATTTTTTCACAAACTTGTGCACTTTTTCATAAACTTGCTCATTTTGCAAAATTGAATCACACTTGTTCTTGAGTTCCAATAACTTGAGCAAACAAGCTATGTTCACTATTTTCAACAAACTTGAACAACAAATTTGTTCATGATTTTCAACAAACTTGTCCCTAAGTTCCAACACACTTGAACAATGCTTGTTCATCTTTGCATCATAAAACTTAAACAAACTTGTTCATTCTTTCGAAAATTTGAACAACATTTGTTCATGGGTTGCAACAACTAATTTGAGCAACAAAATCTTCCTAGGTTTTTTAAACCAAGTGTTGTGCTCCCTTTGAGATTTCTTTAAGTTTCAACAAAAAAAACTTGAATGAAAAAGGAGTGGTTTGGCGTATGTCTCCCCATTCCCCGGTTGCACGAATGCTTGACGTATGTCTCGTTGTTCGGGCAATTGTCATTCCATTTTCAACGCGTCCAACGCACTTAAAACCTTTTATTGGTCCCCCGTGACCAATTCAAACTTTTCTTTGATCCCTCGTGGTCAATTTAAACTCTTTTGGCCCCCGTGGTCAATTCAAACTTTTTACGCCCACGCGCGTTTTCAAACGGATACCATCGCCCGAGCGCGAGTCCGTCCCTCTTTTAATCAAATCCTTTTTTACCTTTTTTAAGCTACCGTCATAACGGTAGTAGGTAAAAACTTTTTATCGGTCTTCATTAAGCTATCCATACAACGATAGTAGACCACGCCTCCTTTTTAATCAAACTTTTTCGCCCGAGCGCGATCCAATCTTTTTCATAATTAAAATCAATCAACAAACAAACATTTGCTACAAAGAACTACGTAGCTTTGATTTCTCCATCACACCGGGAGATACGTAGGAGCAAGATTCACATCTTGTCAAGCACATTAATAAAAAATATCATTTTCCCCCTTTATATATTTTTCCTTTTTCCCTTTTATATATTCAAGCATGCAAGCAAAACTTTAAAAACACTTTAGCCTTAACTAGCTAGGAGGTTCCCGTTGAGTACAACGGATGTGAGGGGTGCTAATACCTTCCCCTTGCATAATCGACTCCCGAACCCAAAATCTCTAACATTGTGGTAATTTCGAACTTTTTCCCCTTTTTCCCCGAAAAATTAAAAGTTCAGTCGTGATTTAAATTTACTGATTCAACGCTTGTCAATAGCTTGATATCTGAAATTCGACGCGACATGCTTCAACAAGTAAAGGACCTTCAATCAGAATTCAGAAGGATCATCCCAAAGAACTAATCATTGGGAACCTTGATCAAGGAGTCAGAACCAGGAGATCAGATGAAGTGATTTCTGATTCGTGTTTTGTGTCTAAATTTGAACCGAAGAATATTAAAGAAGCACTTACTGATGAATTCTGGATTGATGCAATGCAAGAGGAACGGAATCAATTCAAAAGAAGTGAAGTGTGGGACCTTGTTCCAAGACCTGTAGGCATGAATGTCATTGGAACTAAATGGATCTACAAAAACAAGTCAGATGAACATGGAACTGTGACCAGAAACAAGGCAAGGCTAGTTGCTCAAGGGTACACTCAGGTGGAGGGACTGGATTTTGATGAAACCTTTGCACTTGTGGCCAGATTAGAATCCATAAGATTACTTTTGGGTGTAGCATGTATTCTTAAATTCAAACTGTTTCAGATGGATGTGAAGAGTGCTTTCCTAAATAGGTACTTGCAGGAGGAGGTTTATGTTGAACAACCAAAGGGATTTGTGGATCCTAATTTTCCTAACCATGTTTACAAGTTGAAGAAAGCCCTGTATGGATTGAAACAGGCACCTAGAGCATGGTTTGAGAGACTTACACAGTTTTTGGTTACTCAAGGTTACATAAATGGAGGAACTGACAAGACACTGTTTGTGAAAGAAGAAGATGGAAGTCTAATGATAGCACAAATATATGTTGATGACATTGTCTTTGGTGGAATGTCAAACCAGATGGTTCAACTCTTTGTTCAGCAGATGCAGTCTGAGTTTGAGATGAGTCTTGTGGGTGAACTAACCTATTTCATTGGTTTTCAAATCAAGCAGATGGAAGACACAATATTCATTTCACAGAGCAAATATGCAAAGAATATAGTCAAGAAGTTTGGGATGGAGAATGCAAGCCATAAAAGAACACCTGCAACCACTTACTTGAAGTTGACCAAAGATGAACAAGGTGTTGCTATTGATCAAAGCCTGTATAGGAGCATGATTGGAAGTCTGTTATATCTAACTGCAAGAAGACCAGACATAACCTTTGCTGTTGGAGTCTGTGCTAGATACTAGGCTGAGCCAAAAATGAGTCATTTGACTCAAGTGAAGAGAATTCTGAAGTATGTCAATAGTACCAGTGACTATGGTATTATGTATTCTCATAGTGGAAGTCCTATGTTAGTTGGGTATTGTGATGCTGATTGGGCAGGTAGTGCAGATGATAGAAAAAGTACTTCTGGTGGATGCTTATTTCTGGGAAACAATCTGATTTCATGGTTCAGCAAGAAGCAGAATTCTGCATCCTTATCTACAGCTGAAGCTGAGTATATAGCAGCCTGTAGCAGTTGTTCCCAATTGGTGTGGATGAAGCAAATGCTGAAGGAATATAATATTGAACAGGATGTTATAACATTATATTGTGACAATCTAAGTGCTATCAATATTTCAAAAAATCCCATACAGCAGAGCAGGACTAAGAATATTGATATACGTCATCATTTCATCAGAAACCTTGTAGAGGAAAAGGTTGTGCAGCTTGAACATGTTGACACAGAAGAACAGCTTGCTGATATATTTACAAAAGCCTTGGATGCCAAGCAATTTGAAAATTTGAGGAGTAAACTGGGAGTTTGTCTGCATGAAGAGTTATAACAATTACAGAATGTTGAGGGTAAGCAAGCAGGAAGTGAGGGAGATGAAGATAATGTTGGTCCTTATAAAGAAGCTATGTCTGATGCAAAGTCTGATGTCAAAACAGTCTCTGTTACTAATTCAGTTTTTGTCTCCTGTGTGACGACTGTGTTTTGTCAAGATTGTTTGGCTAAAAAGGGGGAGATAAATAAGTGTTTGTTTTAGAAGTTTCAGAAGCACTCCAATTCAGAAGCCAGTTTACAGTTCAGAAGCTGTTGTGATCTGTTTCAGGGGGAGTCTCTGTTTCAGGGGGAGTATGTGTGTTTCATGACAGAAGCTGATGTGCTTCAGGGGGAGTGTTGTTTGGCTAAACAGTCTCTGTTACTAATTCAGTTTTTGTCTCCTGTGTGACGACTGTGTTTTGTCAAGATTGTTTGGCTAAAAAGGGGGAGATAAATAAGTGTTTGTTTTAGAAGTTTCAGAAGCACTCCAATTCAGAAGCCAGTTTACAGTTCAGAAGCTGTTGTGATCTGTTTCAGGGGGAGTCTTTGTTTCAGGGGGAGTATGTGTGTTTCATGACAGAAGCTGATGTGCTTCAGGGGGAGTGTTGTTTGTTTTTAACGTAGTGTATTATCCGATGTTGACTCTGTTGCTACGTTTATGTGTTGTTCTTCATGGTTGCGTAATTTTGATGAGTGAAGAACTTGCTTGTTGTGTCTCTCTGTTCTCTAATTGATTTTAGCCAAAAATTTGCCAAAGGGGGAGATTGTTGGTTATTTGGTTGTTGGCTTCATGTTTACTAAAATCAAATATACAAGCAGTTGTGCGTCTTCAGAAGCAGTACGTCTTCAGAAGCTGAAATCTCAATATATGCGTCTTTAGAAGCTTGGTTGTCGCGGTGATTTTCGGAGATCAAGCTATTGATTAGCGTTGACCCACTAATTTTAATTCACGACTGAACTTTTAATTTTTTTAAGTGGAAAAAAGTTCTAAATTACCACAATTTCAAAGATTAAGGGTTCGGGGGTTAGTTACGTTTAGGGAAGGTGTTAGCACCCTAAACGTTCGTAGTACTCTACGAGAACCTCTTGATTTTATTTATTTATTTTGGCTATAACTTGCTTATTTTTTAAAAGAAAGAAAAGAATGAATTAGAGTAGTGAGGAAAAATAAAAATGTTTTTTTTTGTATTTTTTATGATTTGGAAGGACAGGGTCCTCTGCCTACGTACCCGTGAGGGATCAAAACCTCGTAGTTCGGGGTAAAAATGACGTTTGATTTGTTTGATGTTTTTTATTAGTTTTAAAAAAAGTTTTAAAGATAAAATAAAAGCCAAGTGGCGAAATAAGATTGGTTTGTGTTTTTTAATTTTGAAAATGGTTAAAGTGTTATTAAAATGGATTAATGGTTGTTTAAAGAAAATAAAAGAAAAAAAACGGACACTTGATTGAAAATCAAGGTTTATTAGGAAAAGATTTTTTGTGATTTTCTATTATTTGAATGTTTTTGTTCTCTTTTGATAATATGGACTAAGACTAAAAATATAACTAAAAAGCTAAACGCGAGGAAATTCCGTGGTGACGTTGGATCACCACGAAATCCTTTTGAAAATTAAACTAACCTAATATTTTTTGTATTTTTTTTTATGAAGCGAAATAAAAAAAAGACGTAAAGCAAAAATAAATAAAGTGCGAGTGTCAGTGCAAATTCTCATTAATATTTACATAGTACCTAAATACATTCTAGGAAATAGCAAAACAATAAATAAGAAAATAAAAATTGCAAATGCACTAGAAGTAAGAAATATGCTAGGAATAAAAATAAAATAAAAAAAATGCATGAAATAAAAGGAAAATAAAAAAATAAAAATGCATGATGTGTTAAGAATTAAAGGCAATAAAATGCATGAGAATAAAAATAAAACAGAAATTAAAATGCAAGAAATGGTGAAAGAGGAATTAAAAAAAAGGGGTGCAGTAGCAAGGGATGGGGGATGCAAACAGGAATCTGAATGGAGGGAGTAGGAGCTGGGCCTAGAAGCTGGCTGGGCTTGGGGCAGAGAGAAAAAAAAACAGACCGGTTCGGTTCAAGTGAACCGAACCGGTTCAGTTTCTACTTAAATGCTCAGGACCGGTTTTTAACTCATTTTCAACACAGTTTTCTCTCTCTCATCTCTCAGTGCTCTCTCTTCTACTCTATTGCTCTCCAAAAACGGCCTGGCTGGATCTAGGATTGATTATTGGGCTGTTTGGGTTATGGAGGTGTGGTTTGTGGTTCTTGGTTTTGTGTTTTGGCTGGCCGCGGTTTTGTGCTTGTGTATGGGGTTGGATTCGCGAGTGAATATGGCTGTGAGTTTGGTGCAGGCGTGGCTAGAGGTTGTGGGTGAGGGAGGATGGAGGGCCGTACGGCTTTTGGTGTTTTGAGGGGAAGGGTCGGCCTTGGGTTGGAGGTGGTTTTGTATTGTTCTTTGTGCTGGGTTTTGGCAGGATATGCGGGTCTGAGTTGGGTGGTTGTGGTGTGCTGGATGGTGGGTGAAAGGGTGTTGCGTGAGTGAGTGTGGGTAGGGATGAGTGGTGTACGGTTTTGGGGGAAAGCTAGGTTGTAGTGGTGTTTGTTTTGGGTAGATGGAGAGGTACAGTGGCTGTATGTGAGGTTATGGATTTGGGAATGGTTTACGGTTTATTTTGATGGGAGCCGTACGGTGGTAGAGGTGAAGAGGGTTGTTCTTGTGTGTTTCGTGTGTGTTTTCTGTGTTGGAAAATCTGTTCCGGATTCCTCTTTTCTGACTGAAATTAGCTCCTCCTTTTAATAAAGCAAATGCCAGTTAATGATAATCAAAACAAATGATGGACAATAAAGCAGTTTAATTGACACATTAAAACAAAAAAAGTCTCTGATCCAAAGTCTCCTCTAAAAAGTCAGATGTTTAAAAAAGGTAAAAAAATAAAAAAAGGAAGAAAAAATTAATAATAAAAATGCTAAATAAAAATGACAAAAATTATTTAAAAGAATAAAAATAAAGATAGAAATAAAAAAAAAACCAAAAGACGGACTCGAATGAAATTAAAAAAAAAATGAGGTATTTTAAAATACCTCTCTTGTCGAAATTTCGTCCGAGACGACGAAAAATTCCGAACTGAATAGACGAGTAAAAAAGAAATTTTAGGTCAAAAATTGGGGTATGACAGATGCCCCTATTTAAGTCTCTTCGCCCGGAGATTCGAAGAGAAAATCTTTGATTCGACAGGTCGAAGGGACTTAAATACAGAGTACACCAATTTTGGACCTAAAAGAAAAAAAATGTGAGATGCTCGTGATGCAAATGCAAATGCAAGACGGCGAAGCTGACCCGACTGGGGGTAAAACAAAACCAAAGGATACCCGAGTTTGTTAAAGCAAGGGATCCGACTCCACTGGGGGATAACATAGTTTCACTGGGGAAGGAATTGTCTACTATCAACAAAGATGACAGCTTAAAGAAGACAGATGATATGTATTACCTACTATCGTATATTGATAGCTTAAAAGAGGTAAAAAAGGGAGACACTGTCTACTATCGTTGTATGGATAGCTTAAGGAAGACAGATGACATGTATTACCTACTATCGTGTATTGATAGCTTAAAAGAGGTAATATAAAAGGAGACACCGTCTACTATCGTTGTATGGATAGCTTAAAGGAGGTGACATGTATTACCTACTATCGTGTATTGATAGCTTAATAGAGGTAATATAAAAGGAGACATCGTCTACTATCGTTGTATGGATAGCTTAAGGAAGACAGATGACATGTATTACCTACTATCGTGTATTGATAGCTTAAAAGAGGTAATATAAAAGGAGACACCGTCTACTATCGTTGTATGGATAGCTTAATACAGACAGATGACATATTTTACCTACTACCATTGTGAGGGTAGCTTAAGGAAGGTAAGAGATAAATGTCAGTTGCTCGGGACGTAGCCGAACTGGCCAACTGACGACAAGGAATAAAGGATAAATGCCAACTGTTCGGGTTGTTGCCGAACTGCCATTGACGACAAGGAATAAAAGATAAATGCCAACTGTTCGGGTTGTTGCCGAACTGCCATTGACGACAAGGAATAAAAGATAGATGCCAACTGTTCGGGTTGTTGCCGAACTGCCATTGACGACAAGGAATAAAAGATAGATGCCAACTGTTCGGGTTGTTGCCGAACTGCCATTGACGACAAGGAATAAAAGATAGATGCCAACTGTTCGGGTTGTTGCCGAACTGCCATTGACGACAAGGAATAAAGGATAAATGCCAACTGTTCGGGTTGTTGCCGAACTGCCATTGACGACAAGGAATAAAAGATAGATGTCAACTGTTCGGGTTGTTGCCGAACTGCCATTGACGACAAGGAATAAAGGATAAATGCCAACTGTTCGGGTTGTTGCCGAACTGCCATTGACGACAAGGAATAAAAGATAGATGTCAACTGTTCGGGTTGTTGCCGAACTGCCATTGACGACAAGGAATAAAAGCTGCCATTGACGACAAGGAATAAAAGATAGATGTCAACTGTTCGGGTTGTTGCCGAACTGCCATTGACGACAAGGAATAAAGGATAAATGCCAACTGTTCGGGTTGTTGCCGAACTGCCATTGACGACAAGGAATAAAAGATAGATGTCAACTGTTCGGGTTGTTGCCGAACTGCCATTGACGACAAGGAATAAAGGATAAATGCCAACTGTTCGGGTTGTTACCGAACTGCCATTGACGACAAGGAATAAAAGATAGATGTCAACTGTTCGGGTTGTTGCCGAACTGCCATTGACGACAAGGAATAAAGGTACGCACAAGCTGTTCGTTAAAGAACTGCCGCTTGGCATAAAGAGGGTGACATCTCTGGACCAGACATACTGGGGATGACACTTGGGGAAAAAGAGAGTTAAAAAATGTTCATGATTGATTGACGTGAAAAGCAAGACTCAGGGTGGTTAATGCAACCATGCATTGAATGATGCTATGTGCATGTTGTGTATGCATGAATATGTATATGCATGAATGTATGAATGTATGTAAGACAATACGACTTGTATGACTGTATGGAGGATTGACTTGTGGGATAGTATAACTGATGGACTTGATGAGACAAGACTGGACAGGTAAGATGGAAAGTGGACCGACGACGCAGTACAAACACTTAGCAATCTTCATTGGGGATGATGTCATTGGGGACATATCAAAACATTGACGGGGTAAGGCCCGATGTGTGCAACAACTGGTGGGGAGTAAACACTTCCTGGGGGAGACGTGTTAATCCATAGACCTGGCAGAAGAACTGGTGTTTCGATGGTCATGCTTTTTTGTTTTTTTTTTTCTTTTTTGAGTCCCTAACTTTTGCCTGGACCGCCCTTTCGGGTTTTCAGTCCACCGGGAATATATTCTTTTTGTATGCCCCTAATTTTTGCCTGGACCGCCCTTTCAGGTTTTCGATCCACCGGGACGCTCATTTTTGCCTAAGCCGCCCTTTCGGGTTTTCGACTTACCGAACTTTTCTTTTCTCTTTTTTTTTTAAGCAATTGACCATTTTTAACATGCAGAGTTTGTCCGTTCTCAGGATAACTGTTGACGCCCACTTTACTTATTCATGAGTTCAGAGAGAATGTGTTTGTTGTATATGCTTTCCAAAAGATATTAAAAAAAGTTTTGCTTCAAGTACTACCATCAAAAATAGAAGGAGTTTTATAAACAGAATAAATGAGAATTCCAAATAAGAGGCACAGGCTCAAATTCATTTTAACAGAGTGGTGGCCCGCCAATGGCGTGGCTCCACGGATTTCACAAAGTTTGGAAAATGGTAAATATAAGGGGAAGGTACATTGAACACAATAACCGCTATTCTCCCTAACAAACTTTGAATTCCACAGTTTAGATGCCTCGGATTCAGAGTCTCTTTGACTGCTAATGTGCCCCAAGTGAGTCATGGCCAACCTGATGCAGTTACTTTGTCTTTTGATCCTTAACTTTTGCATAGACCGCCCTTTCGGGTTTTCGATCTATCAGGATGATTATCTTCTGTTTCATGTCTCTAATTTTTGCCTGGACCGCCCTTTCGGGTTTTCAGTCCACCGAGACGCTCATTTTTGCCTAAGCCGCCCTTACGGGTTTTCGACTTACCGAGCTATTCTTTTGTTCTTTTAGACAAAGTATTTCTTGACTGCATCGGCGTTCACAGGACGGGGAAGCTTATAACCATCCATAGTCGTAAGAGTCATTGCACCACCGGAGAACGCTCTCTTGACGACATATGGGCCTTCATAATTAGGCGTCCATTTGCCCATGGAGTCCGATTGAAATGATAAAATCTTTTTGAGCACAAGACCCCCTTCTTGGAACACACGGGAACTGCCCGTGACACAAAGCATTCATGCGTTTCTCTTCAATCAAGTTTGAACTGATCATATTTGTCTTGACATCATTCAGCCTCTGATAACTTGGGTTCCATTAAAACTCTCATTGATGGAATCTCAATCTCCACAGGGAGTACTGCTTCTATGCCATACACTAAAGAAGAGGGGGTTGCCCCTGTTGAGGTACACACTGAAGTACGATATCCAGGTAAAGCATACGATAACATCCAATGCAGGTCTTTGTAAGTGGTTACCATCTTCTGCACCATCTTTTCGATATATTTTCTTTCTTTTTTTTTTTGCTTTTGTTTGTTTTTTTTTTTTGCTTTTTTTCTTTTGCAGCTTCGATGACACCACTCATCTGGGATTTGAACAGGAATACTGCAATGGCAGTTCTTCGGAACCTAAGTTAATCATTTCGAGTGCTTCTTCATGAGGCTGAATGGCTTTCATGTCATACTAATAACTGATATACCTTTACGGGAATCCCTTCATCCTCCGGCTTTTCAGCTTCTTAACAGGGAACTCAAAGTCGGGAGAGAGCATAGGGTTACAGTGTTCAACGGGTTTATTGATGTTCATTCTACATATGATTGATGATTGATTTTAGAAAATGAGTGAAAAATGCAGACCTTTTGAAATTGATTTAAAATAAAATATTATAAAATATTTTTTTGGGTTTTTTGTGTTACCATTTTCCAAGAAAAAGCAGTAAAATAAAAGTAAAAAGTCGCGAAAGAAACGACAATTTTTCATTGATAGTGGTAACTTGAAGACAAAAGTAGAGCCCTACATGATTTCACTTTCGTATCGGGCGAAACGAAAGAATTTCTGAAAAGATAAGACAACTAAAACACATTCCTTGGACCCATGAGTAATTGAGGGAATGTCAACAGCGACCCAATTGCGGCGAATCCCTCCTTGTGTTTGCACGACCACACCCATTTTCTCCTTTTTGTCTGCACGAGTGTTGTAGGTGCGAGTGGATTTGTAATGAATGCGCCGGGCCATTTTCTTTGACTAGGCAGATGGACCTTTGGAAAGACAAAATGTGAGACTCGGTTTGGGAAACTATGAGTGCGATATGATGCATGATTATGCTTATGCAAAAAAGAAGAAAGATTTGTTATCGAAGGACTTTGTTGAAGTAATTGTAAACATCATGGTTTGAACATTTCGTTTGAGCATCAAGGCCTTACAAAATAGTTCTTTTTAGGGACCAATTCAAAAGTCTTTTAGTGGAAGCTAGATTTTAAAAGAAATCTAAAGACTCCTAGCTTCCTTAAATTCAATAAATCAGGGCTCTTGAAGGTGTAATTCCTAGTGCTCCTCTATGATGTTTAAAACTTGTTTAAGTCTTTCGATAATTGGATGAAAAAAATGAGTTTATGCATGGATGCACGTATGCATGATTATGCTAAAGAGCAGAGAAAACATGGTGAGGTTAAGTCCAAAATGTTGGAGTCAAGGGTAAGCACGCCATTTGGTAAGGACTATGGTTTCAAATGTACCTGTATCACGGGTTCTACCAAGTTCCCAAAGTCCTCAACCCCTTCCAAATATTGTCGGGATACGAGATTGACTCCCGATCCAATAATATTTGTAAGAAAGTCTCGTTTGAGTGTAGTATCGCGTATCAACTAATTCAAGATTACTCTTGGTTAGCCACCGCACTACGTCCTAAAAGGCCAAGATGGGTTAAAGGTAACTAAAGGTCCTCAACTTCATAGGTCACTTGAAAATATCAATGCCAAACATGACTTACTCATGCCAACATAATAATACTTCCAAGATTCCTCCATTGAGTGGGGTTATCACATGTGTCACATCCGAAATTTACCCTCGGAAAGCCACTTTGATTATACCACCATCCTATCTTATGTTTCCCTCAAGTCCGGGTGTAGGACTTATCTCACCACTCACGTGAAAAGGAAAAAAAAAACACATATGCACATATTTACAACCATATTTTTATTATTTTTTTTAAGCAAGTTGTAGCACAAAATAATTAAATAAATTCAAGTTAGGCTCAACCCTCTTAGGGCATCCCCAGTGAAGTCGTCATTTCTGTCGCGGTGATTTTCGGAGATCAAGCTATTGATTAGCGTTGACCCACTAATTTTAATTCACGACTGAACTTTTAATTTTTTTAAGTGGAAAAAAGTTCTAAATTACCACAATTTCAAAGATTAAGGGTTCGGGGGTTAGTTACGTTTAGGGAAGGTGTTAGCACCCTAAACGTTCGTAGTACTCTACGAGAACCTCTTGATTTTATTTATTTATTTTGGCTATAACTTGCTTATTTTTTAAAAGAAAGAAAAGAATGAATTAGAGTAGTGAGGAAAAATAAAAATGTTTTTTTTTGTATTTTTTATGATTTGGAAGGACAGGGTCCTCTGCCTACGTACCCGTGAGGGATCAAAACCTCGTAGTTCGGGGTAAAAATGACGTTTGATTTGTTTGATGTTTTTTATTAGTTTTAAAAAAAGTTTTAAAGATAAAATAAAAGCCAAGTGGCGAAATAAGATTGGTTTGTGTTTTTTAATTTTGAAAATGGTTAAAGTGTTATTAAAATGGATTAATGGTTGTTTAAAGAAAATAAAAGAAAAAAAACGGACACTTGATTGAAAATCAAGGTTTATTAGGAAAAGATTTTTTGTGATTTTCTATTATTTGAATGTTTTTGTTCTCTTTTGATAATATGGACTAAGACTAAAAATATAACTAAAAAGCTAAACGCGAGGAAATTCCGTGGTGACGTTGGATCACCACGAAATCCTTTTGAAAATTAAACTAACCTAATATTTTTTGTATTTTTTTTTTATGAAGCGAAATAAATAAAAAAAAAGACGTAAAGCAAAAATAAATAAAGTGCGAGTGTCAGTGCAAATTCTCATTAATATTTACATAGTACCTAAATACATTCTAGGAAATAGCAAAACAATAAATAAGAAAATAAAAATTGCAAATGCACTAGAAGTAAGAAATATGCTAGGAATAAAAATAAAATAAAAAAAATGCATGAAATAAAAGGAAAATAAAAAAATAAAAATGCATGATGTGTTAAGAATTAAAGGCAATAAAATGCATGAGAATAAAAATAAAACAGAAATTAAAATGCAAGAAATGGTGAAAGAGGAATTAAAAAAAAAGGGGTGCAGTAGCAAGGGATGGGGGATGCAAACAGGAATCTGAATGGAGGGAGTAGGAGCTGGGCCTAGAAGCTGGCTGGGCTTGGGGCAGAGAGAAAAAAAAACAGACCGGTTCGGTTCAAGTGAACCGAACCGGTTCAGTTTCTACTTAAATGCTCAGGACCGGTTTTTAACTCATTTTCAACACAGTTTTCTCTCTCTCATCTCTCAGTGCTCTCTCTTCTACTCTATTGCTCTCCAAAAACGGCCTGGCTGGATCTAGGATTGATTATTGGGCTGTTTGGGTTATGGAGGTGTGGTTTGTGGTTCTTGGTTTTGTGTTTTGGCTGGCCGCGGTTTTGTGCTTGTGTATGGGGTTGGATTCGCGAGTGAATATGGCTGTGAGTTTGGTGCAGGCGTGGCTAGAGGTTGTGGGTGAGGGAGGATGGAGGGCCGTACGGCTTTTGGTGTTTTGAGGGGAAGGGTCGGCCTTGGGTTGGAGGTGGTTTTGTATTGTTCTTTGTGCTGGGTTTTGGCAGGATATGCGGGTCTGAGTTGGGTGGTTGTGGTGTGCTGGATGGTGGGTGAAAGGGTGTTGCGTGAGTGAGTGTGGGTAGGGATGAGTGGTGTACGGTTTTGGGGGAAAGCTAGGTTGTAGTGGTGTTTGTTTTGGGTAGATGGAGAGGTACAGTGGCTGTATGTGAGGTTATGGATTTGGGAATGGTTTACGGTTTATTTTGATGGGAGCCGTACGGTGGTAGAGGTGAAGAGGGTTGTTCTTGTGTGTTTCGTGTGTGTTTTCTGTGTTGGAAAATCTGTTCCGGATTCCTCTTTTCTGACTGAAATTAGCTCCTCCTTTTAATAAAGCAAATGCCAGTTAATGATAATCAAAACAAATGATGGACAATAAAGCAGTTTAATTGACACATTAAAACAAAAAAAGTCTCTGATCCAAAGTCTCCTCTAAAAAGTCAGATGTTTAAAAAAGGTAAAAAAATAAAAAAAGGAAGAAAAAATTAATAATAAAAATGCTAAATAAAAATGACAAAAATTATTTAAAAGAATAAAAATAAAGATAGAAATAAAAAAAAAAACCAAAAGACGGACTCGAATGAAATTAAAAAAAAAATGAGGTATTTTAAAATACCTCTCTTGTCGAAATTTCGTCCGAGACGACGAAAAATTCCGAACTGAATAGACGAGTAAAAAAGAAATTTTAGGTCAAAAATTGGGGTATGACATTGGTCTTCAGAAGCTGAACAGTACTTCAGACGCTGAACCTTCAGAAGCTGATGTTCAGACGCTGAACAGTACTTCAGACACTAACATTCAGAAGCAACCTTCAGAAGCTGAAATGTTCAGACGCAGACTTCAGAAGTACCTTCAGAAGCTGGTTTTGTGCGTTCTGTTTTCACGCCTTGGGTGTTTATTTTCTCGTGTGATCTGTTGAAAATTTTTCTTAAGAATTCTCTTGGATTTGTTTCTAGAAGGAAGATTATTTTGCGTGAAGATATTTGTTGAAGATTGGTTTCTTTTATTTGTTAATATATTTTAAAAGTAATCTTTGGAAAATATATTTCTAATGAATAATTGCTTCTATTTACTTCTAAAGAATTCTGGAAATATATCTTTGAAGATTATTTGGTTCAAGATTATGTTGCTGCTGAAGCTATAAATAGAGGACGCTGCAGTTGAAGAAAATTGTTCAAAACAAAAGTCATTATAGAGAGAGTCATACTTAGGTTTTGAGTATGTGAGCTTTGTGCTTTGTTTATGTACACCACTCAATTGTTTAGAGTTGGTTGGTTTTATTAAGTTGTAATCACTTGAAGCTTTTAAGCAAAAGTGATTGTTTGTGTTTTGAAGAGTGTCTTCATCTTTGTTTGTTTAGAATTCAAGATCACTGGGGCAGTGATTAATTGGTAGGAAGTAAGAGGGGTCTTATATCTAGAAGTTCCTAGGTAGAAATACCACGGGTAGTGATTAAGTGAGAAGGCTGTGAAACAGGGGTTGTTGTCATAGGACTTCGAATTGATGCTATTATAGTGGATTTCCTTCCTGGCTTGGTAGCCTCCAGACGTAGGTGTGTTTGTCACCGAACTGGGTTAACAAATCACATGTGCATTTTACTTTCTATTTTTATTCTGCTTCTGAACTACTATTTTGTGTACTCTGTTCTACTCTGTTTTACGGTTCAGAATCAGCACCTGCCAGGAATTTCAACTGTTACGAGCAATTGGTAAAAGAATTCTTGGTGAACATCCCTGAAAAATGTGATAATCCTCTGAGCAAAGATTTTTATAAGGTTTATGTTAGAGGAGAATGTGTCAAGTTCTCTCCTTCCATCATCAACAGATTCCTAGGAATTGATGAAGATACTGTTTCTGAGCTGGAGGTGACTGACAATCAAATCTCAAAAGAGATCACTGCCAATCAGGTCAAGGTGTGGCCAAGAAGAGGAAAGATTTCTTCAGGAAAGCTGTATGTGAAGTATGCCATCCTCAATAGGATTGGAGCTGCCAACTGGGTCCTTATCACTCATTCCTCAGATGTATCTACAGGTTTGCGTAAATTTATTTTTGCAGTTGGTACTAAATTCAAGATGGACTATGGTGCATACATTTTTTATCAAACTATTAGACATGCCAAAAACCTTGGCTGTCAAACTCCATATAGCATTTCCCTCTCTGTTGTGTGGTATTATTTTGGAACAACATCCAGGTATTACAAATGCAACTGATGTTCCTAAGAAGCGGGAAGCTCCTCTCACTCTTCATTACAAACTGTTTGGTAAGCATCATGTTCCATACATTGTTGGAACATCTAGAGCTGCTCCTTCTGAAGGTGTTATGTCTAGACAGGAAATTGTGGCTGCCTTGAAAGAGACCTGTAAAATGCTGGATGAAAGGAAGGCTCAGATTGAAATGATGATTCACGCTTTAGAAACTGAAGAGGTGGTTGCTGAGGGTGAACATGCAGGAAGTGAGGATGATGAAGATGATGTTGAGCCTGAAGAAGATTCAGCGTCTGACAGCCAGTCTGATGACTGTTAAATTTGTTTTGTTTGTGGACTATGTCTTGGATTTCATTTGTGCTTCTGGACTGTAATATTGTACTATACTCTGCCGCTTTTATTTTTTTCATGCTTGAATACTCTGTTTTGAAAATTTTTGGCTAAAAAGGGGGAGTAAGTGTGAAATGGATGTTTGCTGAGAAGATGTTTGCATGCATATGTACAGGGGGAGTTGGTGTCCACTATGTTGACTGTCATGCAGTGTTTCAGGGGGAGTGTTTTGTTTGTTTCTTTTATGAATTCCTGAATAATGTGGTATGTTGAAACATCTGGTTGCTTGCTATATGTGTGATAATGCTCTGTATCTCTTATTGGGATTATGCTTATTATGTTTCGCTGCTGCTTGACTCTGTTGCTATTTGGTTGCTGCGTTTTTAAGTGAGAAAAGTTCAGTGTATTTTGTGAAGAGATACTATGGTTCTTCGTGGGTGTGTACTTGTGATGAGTGAAGAACTTGTTGTGTGTATTTGTTTATTGACATTTGTTTGTTGGCTGCATTTTTGCTAAACCAAATCTACCAGCAAGATGTGGAACCAAATGTTCCAACATGTTCATACGACATATGTGTGCCATGATTTCGTGCAGTTATTATTATGTTTAATGTATTGAGAAATCCACGCTCTGGCTTATCAAATCAAGCTATGTGCCCGTGCTCAGTGTTATGATTATCTCCTAAAAATGTGGAACATTTTAGGAAGCTTTGGAGTTGACTATTGTCCGTAAAAGTGTGTCAACATTTTAGGAAACATTGGATTTGTTTCCCTTTTGTTTTTCGTAATACGCGTGCGTCTGAAGCCCTAGTCAGAAGATCCTGCCCGTGCTCTGCTGCATATATATAGAAGGATGCAAAATCTAATTGTTGATTCAAGCTGTCATTTGTAAAAGAGTATTTTTAGGTTTTGAGTCATTGTTAATTGTGAGCCTTTCTTGTGTCACCTTGATGCAAGCTTAGGACTGTGTTTATTGAGTTGTAATTGTGTATACCACACCTAAGCTTTGAAGTACGGTGTGAGATTGTGTCTGAAGGTGTCTTCGTCATTGTGTTTGTATACGTGTAATCACAGGGTGTGTGATTGAGTGGATGTGAGATGGGATCTCAAGTCTAGGAGTTCCTAGGCTGAAATCAGCACGGATAAAGTCTAGGTGATAAGATGCAAACTTAGAGTTTGTTGAGGGCTTAGAACTAGGTCTATTCTAGTGGATTTCCTCCTGGCTTGGTAGCCCCAGAGTAGGTGTGTTTGTCACCGAACTGGGTTAACAATTTCCTTGTGCCGTTTTATTTTTGTGTTCTTTATTGTTTACGCTTGTACGTTTTCTCTTATAACCTAACGTCGAAACATCGTACTCCACATTTCACATGTGTCTCTGTATTGAAACATTACGTACAACATCGGGACGTTGTTGTGCCAGAATTTCACTTAGACTTCTTAGTTGGTTCATCACCATCAAGCTCAATCTCATGGCTTTTAAGAGATCTTATTAGGTTCTCTAGACTTAGATTGTCTAGGTCCTTTGTCTCCTGAATGGCAGTGACCTTTGGTCTAAATCTGGCAGGAAGACTCCTAAATATCTTCTTGACATGATCAGCTACAGTATAGCTCTTCTTCAGAACCTAAAGTCCGGACTGAAAAGTTTGAAACCATGAGTACATGATTTCAATGTTCTCTTCTTCCTTCATTCTGAATAAGTCATACTGATGAACCAGCTGATTTGTCTTAGCCTCTTTGGCCTGTTGATTCCCTTCATAGGTAGATCAGAGTGACTCAAAGATGGATTTTGATGTTGAACTGTTCATAATCTTTGTGATACTCTGCACGAAGTAGTGCATCCACCAGAATTCCTCTCACTCTCTGATCCTTCTTGTATATATATTCCTTTGTGCAGGTGTCAGACACTTCCTGTCTGGCACAATTCCTTCTTCATCAACTTCAAATGTAACACCTTATTCAATGATGTCACATATCTCATCATTAATACCTATGATGTGACTATACATCTTGCTTTTCCAACAACAAAATTGAGCAGCATCTCCATTAAAGGATGAAAGTCCAACAGAGACATTGTTTTTACCAGAGGTTGAAGTGCAGGGCTCAGAGGTGTTGTTGGATGTTCCGAAAGCTGAAGTATCACTCAGGAGTAGACATGCTTTTCTCTCTGGATCTTTAAATGTGGCACGATTAAGTGGCAGAGCACAAACCGTGCTCTGATACCAACTGAAGGTGAGAGAAACATAAGAAGGGGGGTTGAATTGTGTTGGCTTTTTCTGGTTTCTTTTTCTTGGTGTTAATACTGGTCTGAATATGAGGTGTATAGATTCGAACTCAGAGTCTGAATGCAACAGATATGTACAAAAACACAAAGATAAAGAGAGAGAGAGAGAGAGAGAGAGAGAGAGAGAAAGAACAGACACAAAGCAATTTATACTGGTTCCTCCCACAACACAGGATTAGTCTAGTCTCCTTGCACTTCCAAGGGATTTCACTATAATCACTACTAATTACAATTGCTCAAGGACTCTTCCAAGAGACTTCCCAATGCTCAAGCACTCTTTCAAGAGACTTCTTTGCTCAAGGTCAACTCCAAGAGACTTGTATTGGTCAAGCACACATGCAAGAGACTTCCAATGCTCAAAGGGAAATCCTAAGATACTTCTAGTGCTCAATTACAATTGAATGAGAATTCTGGTGCTCAAGGTTTCACCAAGAGACTTATATGCTCAAGCTTCACAAGCAAGAGACTTCTAGTTGTTTACAACAAATATAAACAAACTTGTTCTTACACCGGATATACAAATGATTGGTGTAAACTAAACAAGTGAACAAACTCTTTTAGGATTTCTAAGATACAAAGTTTGGTAAGAAAAATCCTAAGTGTTTTGCGCTATTTGATTTGACAGAGTAATGGCACAGTAAAATAACATAGTCTTGTTAATCTTCTTCATGGTCTTCAGCTCCTTATATAGGCAGGGATTTGAGAGACGTAGGAGAAAAGAGCCAATACATTAGGAGTCGTTGAGAAGCTTCAAATCATGGACGTTGAGCCATTGCCTGATATGGATAGTTCCATTGGATAGTCATTCGAAAATCCTTTGTTGAAACAGGAAGTATCCGTTCATTCTTATTGCCCTTGAAGTTCTTTGTTTGTTTCTACACGTGGTCAGAAGAAGACAATACTGTACTTATATCCTTTGATGTGGACAGCTATAGAAGATGACAAATCTAACGTGGAGTTTGGGTCCCTCAAGTGCTTCTGAAGTCTGAAGGTCTTCCAAGTCTGATGGGATCTTATGTGTCTGACTAGGTCTTTTGAGTCTGATGATCTCCACAGAGTCTGATGATCTCTTCAACTTCTGAGAGGCATCCTTTTCTTCTCATCCAATGTGTTGACTTCTGGTTGACCTTCCTTCATATCTTCAACGATAGTCTTTTGAGCTTCTCTTGTACTTTTGATGCTTTAATACATGTTCAATACTTGATGGATATATTATATGATCCTACACACTTGAACAAATATTAGTATATCCAATTTTTCTTCAATACTTTGTTATCATCAAAACCTTAGAGGAACTGTACAAGACCCTTCTTGTTCCAACACCTACCCCTAGCGAAGACGAAAATGGGGAACCTCTATAAATTTGGTGTTCTTATTTCGCTTCCTTTTACTTTCAACATTTAATCTTGTTACATGATGTGCGCTCTCGTTTAAAAAACGCGCAAAAGTTTTTGTTTAAAGGGAACATTGATAAACCCTTAAGTTTTTTATTTGAAGGGAAACGATAATAAAACCCTTGACGATGAGGAAAAGGACTGGTCATCGCAACCATTGTCGGGTTCGGGAGTCGATACGCAAGGGGAAGGTATTAGCACCCCTCACGTCCGTTGTATTCAACGGGAACCTCCTATTTAGCTAAAGCTTAAAATGTTTTTAAATGTTTTGCGTGCATGCTTGTCTATGTAAAAGGGAAAAAGAAAATATAAAGAAAGGGGAAAAAGTTTGTTTTTTATTAATGTGCTTGACAAGATGACGATCTTGCTCCTACGTATCTCCCGGTAGTCGGAGAATTCAAAGCGTACGTAGTTCTTTGGTAGAAAAACGTATATGTGTTGGTTATTTTTAAATGAACGATGTTTTAACCGAATTCTTGCGATTAAACGTAGCTTGTATGCTCGCACATGAGAGGCTTATTAAGCGTTTGTTTAAAATCGTGCTAGAATGTTAAAAGGCATGTCCGTCGGGGAAAAGAGATTCGATTGATCCGACGGGATCAAGAAAAGGTTCAATGGATCCAACCGGATCGAGCATTGATTAAAAAGGTTTCAATGGATCCAACGGGATCGAGCATTGAATTGAAATGGTCACGGCGGACCGAAAGGGTTTCGATTGACTCAACGGAGTCAAGAAAGGGTTCAATTGGTCCCGAAGGACCAAGAAAGGTTCGGATTGACCACGGGGGCCAAAATTAGTGTGTTGGGTTTGTTTTCTGTTTTTGAAAATAGAATGACGATTGTCCGAACGACGAGCCATTCGTCACGCGTTCGTTCAATCGGGGCAATGGGGAGACATACGTCAAGCCATCCCTTTTTCATTCAAGTTTTGTTTGAATTTTTAGAAATTCCAAAGTTTAACAAAACACTTGGTTTGGAACTCAAATGAAAAGGTTTTAACAAAATTGCAAAGAGACGCACAAGTTCGGCTCAAGATTGAAAAGATTTTGAAAAGTGAACAAGTTTGGCTTAAGTTCGTGTTTGAATGGAAAATCATGAACAAGGTTTTTGTTCAAGTTTTGTTTTGAAAATTTATAGACGTAACTTGTTACACAAGTTATTCCATAAAGTATTGCACGAACTTGTGAATCCTTCGATATCATGCAAAATCCTTGTTATGGTTTGAATAAAATGAGTTTCAATCCTCTTAGGTTCTGAGTTCTAGGGCTAGAACCCCAAAAATTGGCTGTTTAGGAGCCTAAACTCAGATTCTGAGTTCTGTCATGGTCGCACTGCGACCAGAGCTTCGCACTGCGAAGTATACGAAATTTTGAGTTCAGAAGCTGTTTCTGAACTGTTGTTCAGAAACAACTTCTGAACAATCTCAGAACCTTTAGGGGAATGAAAAGCTTTTGAAAATGGTAGTAAAATGAGCTGGTCAAACCAGTTTAAATGTTTTGCAAACCTTGGGATTTCTATTGAAATTTAAAAGGGGTTTTTTAGAGCAAAATTGATTTGAACAAAAATAAAGATGCAAGCACAACTCTAAATGAAAGATAGAGATTTAGAACACTTACAGAGATCCTAGCAAAGCTCCTGCTGCAAGGAAATGGAATGGACCTTGAATGGTTGAAGGTTTTTGTAAATGGTTGGAATGTTGATGAACAAGGACAATGATTTTGTAATTGCTCTGTGTTTGGGCTGGTTTTAGCTCTCAAAATTGCTGTAATAATGCTGTGTGTTTTCTCTCAAAAATGCTCTCTAGAACTCTCTCTAAACCAGCAACAATGCCTTGCCTTTTATAGGCCAAAATGATATCAAATGCCATGATTAAGAATCTCTAGAGCTAGGTTGTTTTTGGGGCTAGAATCAGGCTAATTTGCTTTGCATTTAATGCTAAAGGATAGAGGTGACCTTGCCTTGTGCCAAGGGTCAAGACCTTGACTGATTTCAGCCACAAATGCAGCTGATTCTTGAATGCAATGATGATGAAAAATCTGAAAACAGGGCTGCTTTGCAATTGGCTGTCTCTTGGGATTGGTCCTTACAATCTTGAGGGTTAAGCAATAAAAACGTGCACTGTGATGTGCAGAGGTTGGGGGAAACAAAAGGCAACATGTGGGCTGGTGTGAGGAAAAAGAAAAAGCTGCTGAAAACAGGGCAGCACTCATGACCTTTGGGAAGCAAAAACCAGCTGGGTTTGACTGGTTTTGGGGGAGAAAGCAGGAAGAAAAGCACACAAGCAGCTTGCTGGCAAGCTCAAGGTCAGATTGTAGGCAAATGGGAGGGATGAGAGCTGCCCAAGGGCAGGCCAACTTGCTTGGCACATGCTAGGTTGGAAGAAAAAGCTTCCTACCTAGGCTTTAATGGCATATGCTCTAATTCTTGCTTTGCTGAGCCCAAACAGCCACACATGATGATAATAACAATGATAAAAATGATAGGTAACAAAAAAATGGAATTAAATCAAAGAAATAAAAAATCTGCAAAAAATTCGCAGACTTCGCACTGCGAAGTGGACTTCGCACTGCGAAGTCACCATTTTTAAAATGTTGACTTTTTGGTTGACTTTTGTTGACTTTGACTTTTCTCCTCTCTTTTTGAATTTTTTGAAAGGCTTGGGACAAAATTAGGGTACGACACATGAAATTATTGAATGATTTAGTTAATTACCATATGATAATGATTGATTATTTTGTATAAACCTAATCTTAATTGTACCTTGAATGAGATCTATAAACAATCAATTCAATCAAAAATTAATTCCCTCACCCAAGAATAGAGCTATTTCACATGGAGGAAGGTAAAACCATCTCCTCCATGAAAATGAGGTTCACTCACATTGTTAACAAATAAACAAACCTAGGGAAGACCATCCCAAAACCTTAAGATTGTGCTAATAAGGTTTTAAGATGCATGACTAGGGAATGGCAACCTAAAGTTACCATCATTAAAGAATCTTAAAACCTCAATACTCTTGGAATCACTACTCTATTTCAGAAGTTTAAAGAGCATGAGCATGAAACCTTAAGGTTGAAAGCTAGTGAGGAAGATGTCAAGAAATGTCCATTGCATTAAAATCCTCCTCGTCCAAGGCAAACACTTCAGTTCAAGAGGATAGTGACTCGGGAGAAGATTCACCTAGTGTAGAAGAAATAGAGCTGTTCGTGAGATGATTCAATCACTATGTTCAAAAGAATGGGCTAAAACAGAGTGATAAGAATTTGATTAACTTTAGGAAGGCTCAACTTAAAGGAGAAGTCGGTAAGGAGGAGAAAGTTTTAAATTTCTATGGATGTGGAAAGGTCGGTCACCTAAAGAATGAATGTCTAGAACTAATCAAAGCTAAAAGTAAATCCAACTCATTGGGAAAATCAAGAAAAAGAAGAACTTACATCACTTGAGAAGATGATGAAATGTCCTCCGAGTGATAAGGTAACTCATTCCGACTTTAACCCATCTTATAGTGGATTACAAAATGTTCTTAGAAAAATGCATGACGATGCTATGAATGCCTTTAAGAAAATAGGTGTCCAAAAGAGAATAATTCTCAAATTGGAAGTCGAATTCTTATTTGGAGAATGACCGACTTATTTGGAAAGCGAAAAAGAATAGGTTATATTCTATGTGTAGCGCTTATAGATTATCCATTAAAGAGCTTATTGACACGACTCATCCTTGTCGACTAGGTTATTGACAAGGCATTTGGAAGTTAAAAGTCCGACCAAAGGTTAAAAACATGGTTTGGTAAATAATTTAACATGGTGCAATGTCCTACGAACTGTGTGAGTTCTAATTCGGATCACGAGGACATGGCGCATATGTTGTTCGAATGCCACTTTGCGGTTCAGGTTTGGCCCATGAGGGGATTATGGCATGATGTCAATTACACTGTTATCACCACCAATTCGACAACTGATGTTGTTTTCTATATGCTGCACACATGATCTAACGAGCACAGTCAGCGCTTGAATGCGATGTTTTGGAGTTTATGGAAACAACGGAATTTGAAGGTTTGGGTGAATACGAACGAGTTGTGTGCCATGGTTGTTGATAGAGCACATGTCTTGATTGAGGACTAGCAGAGTACAAATGTTAGTAGTTCGGTGCAACTTCAACAATGTAATTCAGATCGGACTTTGCCTGGAACAACACAGTTCATGGATGTTTCTAATCAAGCTTCTTCCTCAGTAGTTTATGCTCATGTACAGTGGCAACGACCTTCTCGAGGGAGACTCAAGTGCAATATTGATGCAAGCTTTTCTACTCCCCCAGAATAGGCTTGATATCAACATTTGCGTAAGGGTGCTTTTGTGCTTGCAAGACCATGAGTTTTACATTTGTTCATGCGTCGGCATAGGGGAAGCTTTGAGATTGTACCACGTTTTGGAGTGGTTAAACGACATGCAATTCGATAACATTGATTTTGAAGTTGATTCAAAAACCACCAAAGCCACTTTTGATTCTTGTAGGACATTTCTGAATTTGGTCACATCATTACATCATGCCGCTCCATTTTTACCACAAAGTTCTCAAACTCTCGGGTTGAGTTTATCAGATGACACACAAATGAGGTAGCTCATGCACTTGTAGGAGAGGTCATATTATTCACTAGTCTTACTATTCATTTTAATGTACCCCATTGAATTGACAGTATTATTTTTAATGAAATGTAACAAGCAACTTTTCTTAAAAAAATAAAAAATAACGAACAAAATACTACTAATGCAATATATATATATATATATATATATATATATATATATATATATATATATATATATATATATTCGTTTTTTTGTTGGTACAATATTACTAATATTATATATACACCGTAACACCGATAATGGCATCAGAAGTCGGAACTACTCAAATATTAAAGACACTTGTGTCTAGGATGATAATTAAGACTTCCTTTTATACTTATATTAATATTATATTAGAACAAGTGTTACTTGTACATAAATACAAATGAGAAATGTTTAGGCACACTCACATAAATGAAAAAAAATAAATGAGAAAAAAATTTAATCATATTATTTAGTTATTTTCTCTTTTAATTTATTTGTGTGTGCCTAACCTTTTTTATTTATTTGTAGTTCTCACCAAATGTTTCTCATTATATTATTAAGGGCTGCTATGCCAAGGATAAGCTTCGAAAAAAATGTCACCAAATCAGATCTACTCCATGTTAAAATATTCTTATTAAGTAGCAGTACAAAATTCAAACGACTCTATATATAAATAGAGAAATACTTAGTTGGTCAGAAGACTAAATGTATATTATTTGAGCATACAGACAAGACAAAATGAGACACTTGTTCCAAAATGTTAAATTAATTTTATTTTTTATTTTTTAAAAAAATATCTCTTTGTATGTGTGTCTAAACATATACATATGGTCTTGTTACCATAGAAGACTAGCTCGTATAAATATCTACTCTCTCCTTTATAAGAAATATAAAAATCTACCCTCTATCTCAGATCTCCTTTAATATATTTATGATTTTTTTAAAGAGTATAAAAAAAGGATATGTTCAATTGTATATTTGTTTTTAATAAGTCAATTAGTACATCGAAATAGAATTTGAATCTGAAACCTTAAGATTGTACTTCCAAGTTCAAAACCAAAACCACTGAAATTAATTTTTTATGTTCTAAAACAATTATGAGTTTTGAAATATAAATATAAAATTAGAAAACTAAATATTTTAGATGAAGAGACGTAAGCGGTCATTTTTAATGTAATGTGGATATATGTACATATTTATAGTTTCAGAATAATATGTTAACACGTATCATTTAGATTGCAAAACGACAAACCTTTATATATGGCCATAGAATTTACTATATATATTGCAGCAGTAAGTCCTTCATACTCACTCTCACTGAGTTTCTACCATTTCACAGCTTAAATGGAGTTTACACATCTATTTGTTTTAGCTCTATTTTTTGTAAGCTACTTTCTACTTTGCTTGATTACTTATAATTAATTGTCTCAACTTTCCATCAATATTTCATGTGATTTGGAAAATTTCGTGTTGGGTGATGATATTACTTGCAGCGTTAAGGAACTGAGAGGTTTCTTTTTGTTTGAAATGATCATGAAACACTTAATATATTGCCACTGAATTCAGAAGTTCTTGTAACAATCTTCTTTGAAAACTCTTTTAACATTCACTATTTTATTCGATAAAATTCATGAGTCCAACACTTTTTAATCATACCTATTTCTAAAATAGTTATTGTTAGAAAGAGTGTTGCAAGAAGATTGTTACAGTCACTACTAAAAAATTTAATTGGTATATAATAAACACACACAACTTAATTTTGGTAGAATTGATGAACAAATTGAACATGACTCAAACTTTCAAATCATGACATGTTTGTTTTCTTTTTAATCTTCCTCACCTTTTTCCCCTCTCTTTCTCTCTATATATTTTAGAAAGGTTTTTTACAACATTGGTAACTTGAATGTATTTTGCAGTTGACTATCTGTTTGGGAATCAATGGATCTAAATCAGGAGAAGAATATTGGAAATCTGTTTGGCCGAACACTCCTATTCCTAAATCACTTTCAGATCTGCTGCTGCCCGGTTAGTAAATACTCCGTCGGTTTTACGATGAGTGTCGTTTATTGTTTTGACACATGGATTAAGAAATGGAATGTAATAGTCAATAGACACACCAATTTTATTAAACTACCCTTATTCTATAAGAGAAAGACAAACCTAAAGTAGCATTATAAATTGTGAGGGGAGAGAAGTTGGAATATTTATTGAGGGTAAAATTGGAAAAAATTAAAGTTGCATTGAAAATGTAAAGTGACGTTCATTTTGAAACAATTTTTTTTTGCTAAAGTGACACTCATTGTAAAACGGAGTGAGTATAAATTACTTTGTTTTTCATGATTATTTTAGCATTTTAAATGTACACTTTTTATTTTATTTTTTTGATTTATTATTGGCATCAAATTTCCACCGGTGTTGAACGGTACCTAATATCCATCAAAGAACGTGTGTCAGGCACGCAAATATATACTCCCTCTGTCTATTTTTATATGAGTAATTTACAAAAATCACAGATATTAAGAAAAGTTGTTGGAGTAATAAAATTGACTCAAATGTGTGTGATTATTACTAGATTACTTTTAATTAAATATATATTAATATTAACTTTTCATATAACAAGACAAATTGATTGTATTAATAAGAGGTGTATTTGGAAAAAGACTAATCGTTGCATCTATGAATTTGTATATGATCTTATATTTAGGGACACATTTTTTTTGTAAACCACTCCTATAAAAAGGGACGGAGGGAGTAATATCTTTTATTTTACTTTTTTTAAACCTTAATATTGTTTAAAATGTGCATCAATCGAATATAATGGGTTTTTTTTCTACATTATCCGTTGATGAACTATGGGTAATTTACCTCTATCAGAGAAAAATATATTTTTCTTTATTTTTATTCTTAAAATAAGTTATCATTTTTATCTCAAGAAAATCAAATTTCTTCATCTCTTTTATTAAACATGTGATCTTCATTTCCTTTGTTACTAAATCGAATCCTATTTATTATTATGGGTAAATTATCCCAAATTCATCAAGGGATAATGTAAGCCTCACCTAATGATATAAAAGCAAATAGTCAACCAGTATGTTTTCAAATTTCAAATACATCTACTCAAGTAAAAATATATGATCAGAAAAATTAATGTGAGATATAATATATATTTTTATAAGCAAAAAACAAATTATTCAAAAATAGAGTATAAATGGTCACTTTGACCATTACAACTTATAAAGTACGGACTCAGCAACTTAATGGAAATGAACTACCTGTCATCTTTGATAGGGTTGCAGAACTCTCACCAAATATTCATGTGCTAGAGAGTTGAACAAAAAACGAAACCCAATACATCTACAAGTACAACAAGACTTATATTTATGGGTTGGGTAGATCAATTAATTTGAGTTAAACTTAAGGGAGTAATAGATCCCGAGTTAAAATTATTTTAACCACAGCAATTTTCGTAACATAACACGCGATTAGTGCTCCGTAACGATGAACGAAATTCATTATATATTTCACTCCTACATGTGCCTGTATTTATGATTCTTCCGTATGTGTTGGTTACTAGTAATATATACCACTATCAAAGTTTGGAATTTTGTTTGGTTTTGATGGTGCAGAGAGCGGAACCAGTGTGCCTATTAAAGGCCAAGAAGAGAAGCAATACTGGACTGTATTTTTTGAACATGACCTCTATCCTGGCAAAAAAATGAGCTTGGGTGTCCATAAACATTCAGATGTTCAACCATCACGATCAAAGGCAAATTTACCGGTCAAAAAACCAAGTCAATTTTTTGGAACTCGCAAATGGCTCGAGAAAACAAGTGAAAAAGCAAGTCAACCTTTTGGAATTAATATATGGTGGGAACAAAAAGAAAGTGTAAAACCAAAACAACCTTTTGGAACTCACATATCAACTGACAAACCAACAGAAGAAGAAATGGCGAAACCAAACGTTAATTTTGGGATTCTCATATGGACTGGTAAAGTAAGTCAATCTTTTCGAACTCGTATATCAACAAAAGACGAAATGGAGAAACCAAACGATAATTTTGGGATTATTGTATCGACTCGTAAAGTAAGTCAATCCTTTCGAACTCGAATATCGAATGATAGTGCAGCTAAGAAAGAAACCGAAAAAATCAGCCAAACTTCTGTAGCACATAATTTGGATGAAAAAGAGACACACATTCTTCACAGCTATTGTGGGAACCCATCAGCTACAGGAGAAGAGAAACACTGTGCACATTCACTAGAATCAATGATGGATTTTGCCATTTCAAAGCTTGGAAAGAATATTAAAGTGATGTCAAGTTCATTTGCTCAAAGCCAAGACCAATATGTGGTGGAGGAAGTGAGGAAAATAGGAGACAAAGCAGTGATGTGTCATCGAATGAATCTTAAAACGGTTGGATTCTATTGCCACCAGATCAACGCGACAACGACATACATGGTGCCATTGGTGGCCTCTGATGGAACTAAATCGAAGGCACTAACTATCTGCCACCATGATACAAGAGGTATGGATCCTAATATGCTCTATGAAGTTCTCAAAGTCAAGCCTGGAACTGTCCCTGTTTGCCATTTCATTGGCAACAAAGCTATTGCTTGGGTACCCAACGATGTTGTGACCGAGTCTGATGGCCATCCTTGTGTCGTCTAGATCATCTCTCGATATGCCATGCACGACTTTGCGAATTTGCACATTCAATTGGATTTCATATTTGGACTTGTTTTAAAGTGATATCTGCGGAGGAATATGATGTGCAAATATCATATGTTATGTATAGACTATCATCCATCTATTCCAAATAAAACTAGGTCTTAACTTAGACCTATGAGTTTGTTTCCGTGCACCGTGACACTGTATGGCAAATCTGATGTACTATTTGTGTTTGATAATGAGAAAAATTGTTGTGTTTGATGTAATATCTTCTCTATATATAGATTTTAAAATCTTGGCAATATCAGGGAAACTGTTGTCCTTATGTTAGTGTTCTTTCATTTTGAAAGATATTGTATGATCAACATGAGACTAGTCACATTTATACTAGTTGTATGCCAATAAACACTTGATTGTAATATAATCTGTCACAAGTAACTTCTCCATTTTTTTTATCAACGGGTAATTGGATCCGTGCGATTGCGATGTACGAGAATTTAATTATCTTAATTAATGACTAATATTTGTAAAATTACATTATCATATACTAGTATAAAATAATAGTGGCCATTGTGCGTGACTTATTGCTTCCAAAAAACAAACTATCAAAATCTGAAATAATTTTGACTTCTCATTTTCAAATCAGATAGATTTTTGAAAGAAAACATATAAATTATCTGGTTAATGATTCCATAACATAATTAGAACCTAAAATACATACTAATAAAAACAACCAAATACCCCTAAAAAACAAATGCAACTACTAATACAATCTTTTAGGTTTCAAATAGTTTCTTAAGAGACTTAAGAACTTATTATATATAAGATATCACATTATTTTGGAAAATGGTAACTAGTGTCCCGGGGGTACTAATTATGGACACAAGTATTGTAAGAGTATCTTGAAACTTGTGTAATCAAATACATAAAAGTGTATAAAATGTTGTTTTCAACACAAAACTTACTTTTTTTTTGTTTCCTTAACTAGTTCCCCGGGGCACTAGTTAGCATGAACATTTTTTCAAAACACAAAAATAAAAATGCAAAAAATTAGGAATGAAATTTTCAACAAATTTTTTGGTTGCAAAACTTGTCTAGGAGAGTTAAGAAATTTTAAATATAAGATAAGATTTAATAAAAAAATTTATTTTGTGAAGAGGTGCGCAATAGTATTATTACTTACTAGTGTTTAGACGGGCAGTTCGTACCCGTCCATCTGCTCTTCTTATTGCGGTAATGCATATAAATTACGAACAATAATTTTTATGAAATTTTGATTAAAATTATATGTATAGATAAAAGATATTTTACAGTTTCATATTGTAACAAATTATACTTATCTTTTTAAGTGATTCCAACAATATAACAAATATAATATCATTCGAAAAAATATAACAAATATAATATAAATTTTTATCTTTTTGAATAAAATCAATAAAATAACATTCTTATAGTCAAATTTGCTTAAATGTATAATTGGAAGGAGTAAAAGAGTCATCCTAAAATCTTCTATTTTCCTTTTATATAGTATAGATGTCAAAATTGCTGAAGACAATTTAAACCAAATTCATAGAAATATCAGCTTGCAAGGTTCTGATGATGACCTGTTTATTGCAGAAAACTTAGCCCAAACCCATCTTGAAATCGCCCTGAACAAACAAGAAATTTTTTGGAAACAGAAAGCTAACCTGAGCTGGCATTTAGAGGGGGATAGGAACACCAAATTCTTTCACAAAATAGCCAAAATCAAAACCGCCAGTAAACTGATCACCACTCTTCAAGATGGAGAGAATGTGCTTACAGATTCCCAACACATTGCGGATCACCTTGTTAATTACTATAAATCTTTATTTTGTACTAATTTTGTTTTGCATGATCAGTCTCTTGTTGATGAAGTTATTCCTAAACTGGTTACAGATGACATTAATGCAGTGCTGACTACTCTTCCTTCTTCTTTAGAGATCAAAGCTGCAGTCTTTGCTTTGAACAAAGATAGTGCTCCTGGACCAGATGGTTTTGGTGCTTTCTTCTATCAAACATACTGGCATATTATAAAGGAGGATGTAGTAAATGCGGTTTTGGAATTCTTCACAAAAGGTTGGATTCTTCCAGGTTTCAACTCAAACTCTATTGTCCTTATTCCAAAGACTCCAAATGCTACCTCTGTTGATCAATACAGACCTATAGCTATGGCAAACTTCAAGTTCAAAATAATTTCAAAAATTATAGCAGATAGACTTGCTCAGATAATGCCCTCTTTAATCTCTAAAGAGCAACAAGGCTTTATTCAAAATAGAGACATAAGGGACTGTTTGTGCGTAGCTTCTGAAGCTGCCAATTTCTTACACAACAAAGCATATGGTGGGAATCTCATTTTAAAAATTGATATTTCAAAGGCTTTTGACACTTTGGAGTGGCCTTTCATTATTCATGTCCTGAAGGCTTTTGGTTTTAATGATATGTTTTGTAACTGGATTGAGGTGATCTTAAAATCAGCTTTTCTCTCTATTTCTGTAAATGGGAAAGCTCAAGGTTACTTTAATTGTTCTAGAGGGGTGAGGCAGGGTGATCCATTATCTCCTCTTTTATTCTGCCTTGCAGAGGATGTCTTAAGTAGGGGGATTTCTAAGCTTGTGGAGGATAGGAAGCTGGATTTGATTAAAGGAACCAGAAGTGTTAATATTCCCTCCCATTCTTTCTATGCTGATGACTTGCTGGTGTTCTGCAAAGGTAAATGCTCAGGAATCTCTAATCTTAAAATTTTGTTTACCAGATATGCTTTGGCTTCTGGTCAGATTGTGAATGCGGCAAAGTCTACCATTTATTCTGGATCTATTTCTGCTCCGACCCTGCTCCAGCTCTCTGATTTGCTTGGATTCAATATAGGATCTTTACCTTTTAATTACTTGGGGGTTCCTGTGTTTAAAGGAAAGCCTAAGACTTCCCACCTGCAACCGGTAGCTGACAAAATCAAAGCTAAATTATCAGCTTGGAAGGCTTCTCTCCTTTCAATGGCAGGAAGAGTTCAACTGGTTAGATCAGTGGTTCAAAGTATGTTAATGTATAGTATCTCAATTTATTCTTGGCCAATGTCTCTTATCAAGGATGTTGATAGGTGGATAAGAAATTTTGTGTGGAGTGGAGATGTCGAAAAAAGAAAACTTGTTACGGTTTCTTGGAAAAAAGTTTGCAGGCCTCTCGCACAAGGAGGTCTGAACTTGAGATCCATCAAGACTTTAAACACCTCCACGAATTTACACCTTTTTTGGAAGTTGCTTCACTCAACAGCTGATTGGGCAGTATTGCTGAGAGCTAGAGCCTTGAGATGCAAGAAACCTATCAATCACCATATCTTTTCTTCCATCTGGAGCAGCATTAAAGAAGAAATCAGTGATATCAACAACAATTCAATCTGGCTCCTTGGCAATGGTAACAACATCAATTTTTGGAATGATAGCTGGTGTGGTGCCCCTCTGTCTCAAGTTCTCAATATTCCAACACCAATTAGTACTAAATTATCCTCTTTGGTCAGTGACTACATTTTTAATGGTCAGTGGAACATTCCTGAACCACTGTCTCATATGTTCCCCTCTCTTAGGCAGCTCCTTAATCAAGCAATCATTCCACTGGTGCCAAAAGAGGATCTTCTGATTTGGAGACACTCTGATTCTGGTATCTTGGAGCTCAAGCAAGCTTATGATTTCAAACTGAACAACACTGAAGAAACCCGTTGGGCAAAGATTATCTGGAACATCGATATTCCTCCATCAAAGTCCTTAATGGTTTGAAGACTTTTGCATGATAAGCTTCCTACTGATGACAATCTTATGAATAGAGGTTGCCAGCTTGCCTCTGTTTGCAGTCTTAGTTTCAAAACAGGTGAATCTTCTCTTCATCTCTTTTTCTCTTGCCCCCTCGCCACTAAACTTTGGTCTTGGCTTACTACATCTTTGAACATTCCTTTGCATATTGGATCATTGGAGGATGTGTGGAATTTCTGTGAAAGGTCTTGTTGAGTCTTTTGGTGTTGGCTGCATGTTTTGGCAAAACCAAGATATTGAATAGAAGCATCTCCATATGTATAACATTTCTTCAGTTGGAAGTTTTTAATTTTGAAGCCATTCAGAAGCTGAAAATGCCATCAGAAGCTGAAAGCACTGTAGCACTTCAGAAGCTGATTCAGGTTCTGATGCCAGCGTTGACTTATGTTGACTTCATCAGAAGCTGGTTATTTTCAAGGTTTTTCTATGCGAATCTTTGCAAGATTTATTGAGGATTTATCCACACATATTGCTTCTAGAATGCTGATTTATTTGAAGAAGATTTTATTGAAGATTTGGTTCAAAGATATGAAATTCATATTTTCCTGTTATAATCTTTAAAAGATTTAGTACAGTTTTATTTGTTACACTATTGGACCAATCTTATTTCAGTAACAAATCAAATCAGAAGATTAGTTTTATTTTGCAAGACTGAAGGCTATATAAGGAGGAGGGTTGCTGCTATTCAAGATACGAATTTAGAGAGTTAATAATTCAGAGAATTGAGTCTTTGTTATTTTAAGCTTTTAGCTTTGTTGTGCACCACTCTGTTAGAGTTGGTTTAGGTTTGTTTTGAGTTGTAATCACTCTAAGCCTGTAGGTATGAGTGCTGTCTTTGTGTATTGAAGTTGTCTTCAAAACAGGGGAGTTTTGTGTTCAGAACTAGGTTAAGTTCAAAGGGTAGTTCAAGTAGCTGGGTTGCAGTTGCTTGAATAGGAAGCTAGAGGTTTTCTAATACTCAACGTGTTGGGTAGAATTCAAGACTAGGAGGAAGATAATTGCTTAGGCTGGGAACTGGGAGTCAGTGTCTTGAGTCATAAGGATTATTTCCTATAGTGGAATTCCTTCCTGGATTGGTATCCCCCAGAGTAGGAGGTGTTTACTCCGAACTGGGTTAACAAACCTTGTGTGTTTTTAGCTTTCCTGCACTTTATATTCCTGCTGATTATTTACTTTTATAAGTGTGCTAAGTTCTGATCAGAACCTGCTAAGTTTTTAATCAGAACCAGAACCTGTTAAGTATCTTTGCCTGGCCAGAATTTCAATTGGCATCAGAGCAGGCACCCTGCCTGTATTTTGGGTGAGATCCAGAGGGATTAATTTCTGGTAAGCATGGATAGAGAAGGAGGCTATGTCAATAGACCACCCCTACTAGATGGCACAAACTATGAGTATTGGAAGTCAAGGATGTGTGCTTTTCTAAAGTCTATTGACAGCAGGACTTGGAAAGCTGTGATTAAAGGCTGGGATCATCCTGTGTATACAGACAAAGATGGTAACAAGACTGAGGTTCTGAAGCCTGAGGAGGAATGGACCAAAGCTGAAGATGATCTGTCTCTGGGAAATTCAAAAGCTTTGAATGCTATCTTTAATGGTGTTGATCAGAACATGTTCAGACTCATCAAACAATGTACTGTGGCTAAGGATGCTTGGGAAATTCTGAAAACCACTCATGAAGGAACTTCTAAGGTGAAGATGTCCAGATTGCAGCTGCTGACCACCAAATTTGAGAACCTGAAGATGAAGGAAGATGAATCCATTCAGGATTTTTACATGAATGTGCTGGATATGGCAAATTCATTTGACTCTCTTGGTGAAAAGATGTCTGATGAGAAGTTAGTCAGAAAAATCCTCAGGTCCCTGCCCAGAAGGTTTGATATGAAGGTAACAGCAATTGAAGAGGCCCATGATATTACAACTATGAAGCTTGAGGAGCTTATTGGGTCATTGCTCAACTTTGAAACTGCCTTTTGTAAACAGACTGAGAAGAAAGGAAAAAGTGTAGCCTTTAGTGTGAACTCTGAAGCTGATGATCAACAAGAGTCTGAAGAGGATGACTTATCAGAAGCTCTTGTGTTGCTGGGAAAACAATTCAACAAGATTCTGAAGAATGTTAACAGAAAAGCCAAAGCCAAAGGTCAGAACTTCAGATTCAATAACAAAAAGCAACAAACTGATGAGAAGAAGACCAAGTCTGAGGAGAAAAGTAACCAAGCCAAAGGTGTGCAGTGCTATGAGTGTGAAGGTTATGGACATATCAAAACTGAGTGTCCTACTTTTCTTAAGAAGCAGAAGAAAAGCCTAGTTGTTGCATGGTCTGATGATGGTTCTGAAGAAGATGATGATAGTGAATCTGGTATGTGTGATACTGGTCTGGTAGTGAGGTCAGGAGCTATCTTGAAGAAGGAACCTGCTTTAGAGTCTGAGACTTTTTCAGAGTCTGACTCAGAGTCCGAAGGTTCATCTGTGTCTGAAGCTGTTAAAACTTCATATGATGAACTAGCTGACAACTACAGGAAGCTGTATACCAGAAGTGCTGAGGTTTGCAAACAAGTGCTGGATCAGAAGGAGACTATTTTTCAACTGGAGGCTGAAAAGGGAGAACTTCTTGTGCAGAATTCAAATTTGAAAGAAGAAGTGAACCAGTTAAATTCCCAACTTGAACATATGAAAAAGCAGGTTAGAATGATGAATACTGCTACTAATGTGTTGGATGAAATTTTGGGGAATCAGCAACAAGGAAAAACTGGTTTAGGTTTTGTTGATCAGACTCAGATTCCTAAACAGATGAATTTTGTTCCTGCTGCTCAAACTCATGATTCTATGGTTGGAACATCTAAGAGGAGACCTCAGAAACAAGCCCAGATGCAAGGTCAGAAGCATATTCAGATAAGACCTCAAAAGCAAGCTCAGAAGAAGCCTCAGATGCTACCCCAGAAGCATGTTCAGATACTACCTCAGAAGCAACCCCAGAAGTACAACAGAAGAAGGAGGAATCATACCTGGACCTGTCATCATTGTGGAAAGAAAGGGCATATCAAACCATTCTGCTTTAAATTGTATGGTTACCCTGAACACTTTCAATTTAGAAGAGTGCAACCAGCTGCACCCAGACACAGTGTTCAGAAGGTGTGGAAACCTAAGGTTCAGAATGTAGGCCTTATAGCTCACACTTCTTTGAGAGCAACTTCAAAAGAAGACTGGTACTTTGATAGTGGATGTTCAAGGCACATGACTGGTGTGAAGAAGCTGCTGAGCAATATCAGATCTTACTCCAGAAGCTATGTGACATTTGGAGATGGTGTAAAAGGTCAGATTCTGGGTATTGGTGATTTGATACGAGAAGGGTTGCCCAGACTTAATGATGTACTACTGGTGGAAGGATTAACTTCAAATCTGATCAGTATTAGCCAACTTTGTGATCAAGACTTAAAGGTTAATTTCAACAAGCAAGAGTGCATTGTTACTGATCAGAAAGATAAGATTCAGATGAGAGGCTGCAGATCCAAAGACAATTGTTACTTATGGGTTTCTGAAGAAGAAAGAAGTTTGACTTCTTGTCTTATGAGTTCAGAAGAAGAAGTCAAACTCTGGCACCAGAAACTGGGACATTTGCACTTGAAAGGCATGAAGAAAATCCTAAGTACTGAAGCTATCAGAGGTGTGCCTAATCTGAAGATCAATGAGGACAATGTTTGTGGTGATTGTCAAATTGGAAAACAAACAAGAAAGTCTCATCCCAGATTAGTTCATCAGGTAACTACTAAAGTACTAGAACTTGTTCATATGGATCTAATGGGGCCTATGCAAGTAGAGAGCATTGGAGGAAAGAGGTATGCATTTGTAATGGTAGATGACTACTCAAGATTCACATGGATCAACTTTGTTAGAGAGAAGTCTGATACTTTTGAAGTGTTTAAAGACTTATGTACTCAATTACAAAGAGAGAAGGACTGTGGGATTGTCAGAATCAGAAGTGATCATGGCAAAGAATTTGAGAACAAGAGTTTTTCAGAATTCTGTGCTTCTGAAGGTATAAAGCATGAGTTTTCTGCACCTATCACACCTCAGCAAAATGGTGTAGTTGAGAGGAAGAATAGGACATTAGCAGAATGTGCAAGGGTTATGTTGCATGCTAAGAAGCTGCCATATATGTTTTGGGCTGAAGCTATGAACACTGCATGTTATATCCATAATAGAGTCACTATGAAGAAGGGAACAACATTTACATTGTATGAACTGTGGAAAGGGAGAAAGCCTACAGTCAAATATTTCCATGTTTTTGGGAGCAGATGCTACATTTTGGCTGACAGGGAAAATAGAAGAAAACTGGATCCTAAGTCTGATGAGGGTATATTTTTGGGATATTCAGTGAACAGCAGAGCTTATAGGGTGTTTAATTCCAGAACCAAGGTTGTGATGGAGTCCATAAATGTGGTTATTGATGATTTGTCTGCTGAGAATGAAAAGAATGAGCCTGAAGTTGTTCCAGAATCTGAAGCCTCAGAAGAACAAACTTCAGAAGCAGAAAAGCATTCAGAGTCTGAAGAAGCAGAAGATCAACCAGATCAAGTTCCAAATGGTAAAGGGCCATCTATTAGAATTCAGAAAGATCATCCTAAAGAGCTTATCATTGGGAGTTTGGATCAAGGGGTCAGAACCAGGAGATCAGAACCAGCTGCTACTGATTCATGTTTTGTGTCAAAGGTTGAGCCTAAAAATGTGAAAGAAGCCCTAACTGATGAATTTTGGATTGAAGCAATGCAAGATGAGTTGAATCAATTCAAAAGGAGTGAAGTATGGGATTTGGTTCCAAGACCTGAAGGGTTGAATGTGATTGGCACTAAGTGGATATTCAAGAATAAAACAGATGAAAATGGTACTGTAGTCAGAAACAAGGCAAGGTTGGTTGCTCAGGGTTATACTCAAGTAGAGGGATTGGATTTTGATGAGACCTTTGCACCTGTGGCCAGACTAGAGTCCATAAGACTACTGTTGGGAGTTTCATGCATTCTCAAGTTCAAATTATTTCAGATGGATGTGAAGAGTGCATTTTTGAATGGATATCTGCAAGAGGAAGTGTATGTTGAACAGCCTAAGGGTTTTGTGGATTCTAAGTTTCCTGATCATGTGTTCAAGTTGAAGAAAGCTTTATATGGATTGAAGCAAGCACCAAGAGCATGGTATGACAGGCTGACTCAGTTTCTTGTGGCTCAAGGTTACAGAAAAGGAGGTTCTGATAAGACTTTGTTTGTGAAAAATGAAAGTGGGAGTCTGATGATAGCTCAGATTTATGTGGATGATATAGTGTTTGGAGGGATGTCTCAGAAGATGGTCAAACTGTTTGTTCAGCAAATGCAATCAGAGTTTGAAATGAGTTTGGTTGGAGAGCTGACTTATTTTCTTGGATTACAAGTTAAGCAAATGGAAGATACAATCTTCATTTCACAGAGTAAATATGCCAAGAATATTGTTAAGAAGTTTGGAATGGAATCTGCTGCTCACAAGAGGACACCAGCTGCTACTCATCTGAAGCTAACCAAAGATGAACATGGAGTATCAGTTGATCAAAGTCAATACAGAAGCATGATTGGGAGCCTATTGTACTTGACTGCAAGCAGACCAGACATTACTTTTGCTGTAGGAGTTTGTGCAAGATATCAAGCTGATCCTAAGATGAGTCATCTGACACAAGTTAAAAGGATCCTGAAGTATGTGAATAGCACAAGTGACTATGGAATCATGTATTCTCATAGTTCAAGTTCTGAACTGATGGGATATTGTGATGCTGACTGGGCTGGAAGTGCTGATGACAGGAAGAGCACCTCAGGAGGTTGTTTCTTTTTGGGAAATAACTTAATTTCATGGTTTAGCAAGAAGCAAAACTGTGTGTCATTGTCAACTGCTGAAGCTGAGTACATTGCTGCTGGGAGTAGTTGCTCACAACTGGTTTGGATGAAACAGATGCTGGAGGAGTACAACATTGAACAAGGAACTATGACATTATTTTGTGACAATTTGAGTGCAATCAACATCTCTAAGAATCCTATACAGCACAGCAGAACTAAACACATTGATATCAGACACCATTTTATCAGAAACCTTGTGGAGGACAAGATTATTCAGCTGGAACATGTAGCTACTGAAGAACAAGTTGCAGACATTTTCACAAAGGCCTTGGATGCTAAACAGTTTGAAAACTTAAGAAGCAAGTTAGGTGTATGTTTGCATGAAGAGTTATAGCAATTACTGCAAACTGGATGTGAGGAAGATAGAGGACCTGCCAGCTTTGTTAGTGCTAAGTGTGATCCTGTCTCTGATACTAAGTCTGAAGTTCAAACTGGGACAGTAGTTGAAGATGTTTGTGCAGTTTTCCTTCCCTATTTGAAGACTATGATTTGTCAGAATTTTGTGGCTAAAAAGGGGGAGAAAATCTTATGCAATGTGTTGGCCTTGTTGGCTCTGATACCAAGAATTAGAAGATGTATTGCTCTGATATGTGTGTCATTAATTCAGAAGGTGACTAGTTTTACTCTGATACCAAACAAGAGCTGTCAAGATGTCATTGAGGGGGAGTATATGTCTCAGGGGGAGTATAAGGTTGCTATGATCCTGAGTGTTTGTGGTCCTGAAGAACAAATGTGTTCAGCTCCTGAAGTGTTGGCTCTGATATGCTCTGATAACATAAATTCAGAAGAAAGGGGGAGTTTGATGTATGCTGAGTGTATGCTGAGTTGCAGGGGGAGTGTGTGTGATGATCAGGAGTTGATCAGTAGCTCTGATACCTTGGAGTAGCTCTGATACCTTGTTTGTGATGATCAGGAGTTGATCAGTAGGTTATGTGTGCTTCAGTAGCTGATTTGAACTGAAGCTGGTTTGTGTTTCTCATGATAGTCATAAATGAATCCGCTGCTAATTACTATGTTATGATTGATCATTGTGGAGTTCTTCATTGCTGAGTTGATTATAAGGAAGATTGAAGAACTTGGATGGTTTTAGCCAAAAATTTGCCAAAGGGGGAGATTGTTGAGTCTTTTGGTGTTGGCTGCATGTTTTGGCAAAACCAAGATATTGAATAGAAGCATCTCCATATGTATAACATTTCTTCAGTTGGAAGTTTTTAATTTTGAAGCCATTCAGAAGCTGAAAATGCCATCAGAAGCTGAAAGCACTGTAGCACTTCAGAAGCTGATTCAGGTTCTGATGCCAGCGTTGACTTATGTTGACTTCATCAGAAGCTGGTTATTTTCAAGGTTTTTCTATGCGAATCTTTGCAAGATTTATTGAGGATTTATCCACACATATTGCTTCTAGAATGCTGATTTATTTGAAGAAGATTTTATTGAAGATTTGGTTCAAAGATATGAAATTCATATTTTCCTGTTATAATCTTTAAAAGATTTAGTACAGTTTTATTTGTTACACTATTGGACCAATCTTATTTCAGTAACAAATCAAATCAGAAGATTAGTTTTATTTTGCAAGACTGAAGGCTATATAAGGAGGAGGGTTGCTGCTATTCAAGATACGAATTTAGAGAGTTAATAATTCAGAGAATTGAGTCTTTGTTATTTTAAGCTTTTAGCTTTGTTGTGCACCACTCTGTTAGAGTTGGTTTAGGTTTGTTTTGAGTTGTAATCACTCTAAGCCTGTAGGTATGAGTGCTGTCTTTGTGTATTGAAGTTGTCTTCAAAACAGGGGAGTTTTGTGTTCAGAACTAGGTTAAGTTCAAAGGGTAGTTCAAGTAGCTGGGTTGCAGTTGCTTGAATAGGAAGCTAGAGGTTTTCTAATACTCAACGTGTTGGGTAGAATTCAAGACTAGGAGGAAGATAATTGCTTAGGCTGGGAACTGGGAGTCAGTGTCTTGAGTCATAAGGATTATTTCCTATAGTGGAATTCCTTCCTGGATTGGTATCCCCCAGAGTAGGAGGTGTTTACTCCGAACTGGGTTAACAAACCTTGTGTGTTTTTAGCTTTCCTGCACTTTATATTCCTGCTGATTATTTACTTTTATAAGTGTGCTAAGTTCTGATCAGAACCTGCTAAGTTTTTAATCAGAACCAGAACCTGTTAAGTATCTTTGCCTGGCCAGAATTTCAGGTCTTGGTCCCCCCAATGCAAAATTGTCATTATTGCTGCTTTGTTAAACCTAATTAACACTATCTGGTTTCTAAGAAATGAAGCTAGATTTAGTGATAGAATTATCCCTTGGAGGTCAGCTATAAATACCATCATTGCTAATACATCTCTTACTGGGAATCACACTATTAAGGCTTCAAATAATTCCATTAGAGATTTCTCTATTCTCAAAGTGTTCAATATTAACATCCATCATCCCAAAGCTCCATCTATTATAGAAGTCTTATGGGATCCTCCAATGATTCAGTGGATAAAGTGTAATACAGATGGAGCTTCACTTGGTAACCCTGGAACCTCATCTTGTGGAGGTGTCTTTAGAAATCATGATGGTAATTGCTTAGGCTGCTTTGCTGAGTTCCTAGGTTTTCTCACTTCCTATCAAGCAGAATTATGTGGTGCTATGAGAGCTATTGAGGTTGCTTCAGAGAATCACTGGCTTAATCTTTGGTTAGAGACAGACTCAATGTTAGTTGTGCAGGCTTTCAAAGATATACACCTTGTTCCTTGGCCTTTACGAAACAGGTGGAACAATGTTCAGTTTCATCTTTCTAGTATGAATTGTATAGTCACTCATATATTTAGAGAAGGAAACCAAGTGGCTGATTCCCTTGCAAACTTTGGTCTTTCTCTGTCTTCTTATGTTTTTTGGACTAATATACCATTGTTTGCAAGGGAATCTTTTGTTAGGAACAAAATTGGTTTACCTAGTTATAGGTTTTCTTCTTCTTGAGGGAGTTTTGGTTTGGTCCCCTCCCTCCTTTTTGTACCTACTTTCTCTCTTTTCTATATACTTGGTTGCTAGCTTCTTGGCTACAACCTCTTTTGCTTAAAAAAAAAAAAAGTATAGATATATATAGTGAAATACTAATAAAATCCTTAAGTGCTTTGTTTAAGGATCTAAAGGTAATTTTTTTATCAAATATTGTGGATTCAATTTAGTGCATTGAATATTAGAAAAACTTTTTTCTTAAAATTAATTTTTTGTTTGAAATTCTTTTTTTGAAAGGTTAATTGAAATTCTTAAATAATATCGTTAAGGTATTGTGAGTGTATTGTGGGTGTATTAAATTCTTAAATAACTAGATTGATGACCCGTGCGCAGCACGGGTCTGATGAGCTGGAATACAATCGATAAAAATCGAATACAGTGGGTTTTTTTTTTTTAAAAGTACAACACGGGAGATAATATTGTATGAAATACTAAAATGACACAGATAGTAAGTGTGGTTTGATCATCACCTACATGATATGTTTTACATTAAACATTACGAAATATTTCCTCATAGACGACATTAGAGGTAAAATCAGTATCTTCACCATTTTCGTCTGTGATTAATATCTTCAACTCTTCTCTTGAAGTCACCCTCGATACAACAACATACAATTGCCCATGTGAAAATACAGGCGTTGGAAGGTATTGTTGTACCCTAATTTTGTCCCAAGCCTTTTCAAAACAAATTTAAAAAAAAAAAACAAATCAAAAAAAGGAGACAAAAGTCAAAGTCAACAAAAAAGTCAACATTTCAGAAATGAGGACTTCGCTGAGCAAAGTCCCCTTCGCTCTGCGAAGTCTGCGAATTTTTTGCAGATTTTTTAATCTCTTTGATTTATTTCATTTTTGTAATTATTATTATTACATATCATTTTTATTATTATTTTTATCATCATTCATGGCTATTTGAGCTCAGCAAAGCAAGAATTGAAGCATTTGCCATTAAAGCCAAGGAAAGAAGCTTTTTCTTCCAACCTAGCATGTGCCAAGCAAGTTGGCTTGCCCTTGGGCAGCTCTTGTCCCTCCCAGTGGACCTGCTACTGACCCTAAGGTTGCCAGCCACCAGCTTGTTGATTTTCTTCCTGCTTTCTTCCCCAAAACTAGTCAAACCCAGCTGGTTTTGCTTGCCCAAAAGCCATGAGTGCTGCCCTGTTTTCAGCAGCTTTTCTTCCTCCTCACACCAGCCCACATGTTGCCTTTTGTTTCCCCCAACCTCTGCACATCACAGTGCACGTTTTTATTGTTTAACCCTCAAGATTGCAAGGACCAATCCCAAGGGACAGCCAATTGCAAACCAACCCTGTTTTCACCATCATTTCTATCCAAAATCCATTGAATTAATGGCTGGATTAGGCTAAGCCTTGACCATTGCAGCAAGGCAAGGTCACCTCTTCACTTTTGCATTAAATGGAAAGTAATTTAGCCTGATCCTAGCCTACAAATCAGCTGGATTTTGGGGATTTCTCATGATGACATTAAATTTGGTTTTGGCTTATAAATAGGAAGCAATGCATAAGGTTTCAAACACTTACAAGCACTGAGAAAACACCAGAAAAAACCAGCATTTGAACACTTGAAACAGCACTAAACACATAGCAAAAACCAGTTCAATCACAAATCTTTACACAAGTTCATTGCTCTATTTTCAACAACATTCAAACCTTGCAAGAAACTTCAACCATTCAAGGTTCCTTTCACTTCCTTGCAGCAAAAGCTTTGGTAGGGGTTCTGTAAGTGTTCTGAAATCTTTATCTTTCATTTAGAGTTGTGCTTGCATCTTTAATTTTGTTCAAATCCATTTTGCTCTAAAAAACCCCTTTTGAATTTCAAAAGAAATCCCAAGGTTTGCAAAACATTTAAACTGGTTTGTCCAGCTCTTTTTATTTCTAAATCTCAAAGCTTTTCACTCCCCTAAAGGTTCTGAGATTGTTCAGAAGTTGCTTCTGAACAGCAGTTCAGAAGCAGCTTCTGAACTCAAAATTTCGCATTGTTCGCAGTGCGAAGCTCTGGTCGCAGTGCGACCATGACAGAACTCAGAATCTGAGTTTAGGCTCCCAAACAGCCAATTTTTGAGGTTCTAGCCCTAGAACTCAGAACCTAAGAGGTTTGAAATTCATTTTATCCAAACCATAACAAGGATTTTGCATAATATGGAAGGATTCACAAGTTCGAGCAACACTTTTTGGATAACTTGCAAAACAAGTTACGCTCACAAACTTTCAAAACAAACTTGAGCAATAAGCTAAGTTCATCATTTTCAAAACCAAACTTGAACAAAAAAACCTTGTTCATGATTTTCAAATCAAACGTGAACTTAAGCCGAACTTGTTCACTTTTCAAAGCTTTTTTTTAAACTTGAGCCGAACTTGTGCGTTTTTCACAAATTTGTTAAAACCTTTTCATTTTGGGTTCCAAACCAAGTGTTTTGATAAAATTTGGGATTTCTAAAAAATCGAACAAAAACTTGAATGAAAAAGGGGTGGTTTGACGTATGTATCTCCATTTCCCCGATTGAACGAATGCGTGACGTATGTCTCGTCGTTCGAACAATCGTCATTCCATTTTCAACGTATCCGACCACACCAAACCAATTCTTGGCCCTTTGTGGTCAATTTGAACCTTTTGGTCCCCCGTGGCCATTTGATTCAATTTCTTGACTAGTTTGAGTTACTTTGGTCAATGTTTGACTCGTTCGAGTCCATTGTACCTTTTCTTGACCCCGTTGGATCAATCGAACCCTTTTCGACTCGTTTGAGTCACTTTGGTCAATGTTCGACTCGTTCGAGTCCATTGTACCTTTTCTTGATCCCGTTGGATCAACCGAAACCTTTCTCGACTCAGTTGAGTCACTTTGGTCAATGATCGACTCGGTTGAGTCCATTGTACCTCTTTTGGTTCCCTCGCGACCAATTCAAACCTTTTTCCCCAACGGACATGTTTTTATCAATTCTAGCGCGATTTTAAACAAACGCTTAAGCCTCCCATGCGCGAGCATACAAGCACGTTTGATCGTAAGAATTCGGTTAAAACATCGTTCATTAAAAATAACCAACATATATACGTTTTTCTACCAAAGAACTACGTACGCTTTGAATTCTCCGTCTACCGGGAGAAACGTAGGAGCAAGATCGTCATCTTGTCAAGCACAATAATAAAAAACAAACTTTTTCCCCTTTCATCATATTTTATTTTTCCCTTTTACATATTCAAGCATGCACGCAAAACATTTAAAAACATTTTAAGCTTTAGCTAATTAGGAGGTTCCCGTTGAGTACAACGGACGTTAGGGGTGCTAACACCTTCCCCTTGCGTAATCGACTCCCGAACCCGACAATGGTTGCGATGACCAATCCTTTCCTCATCGTCAAGGGTTTTATTATCGTTTCCCTTCACAAAAAAAAACTTAAGGGTTTATCAACGTTCCCTTTAAACAAAAACTTTGGTGGCGACTTGACAACAGCCTTTCGAGCGTTCGTACACGTCTCGGAAGATTGCGCGTTTTTAACGAGAGCGCACCACTGGCGACTTCACTGGGGACTATCTCTCCTCTCTAGCGAGTCAAGCCTATCCTATTTAGCTTTTAAGCTAAATGTTGTTATGTTTGTTGCGTGCATGCTTTTATTTTATTATCTATATCCTTCTCTTGCTTTATGTTTATGCTTTTTATTGCTTTATATTCATATTGTATATATCAATTGCGGGGATGTTACTTGAGCGATGTTACTCCACATTGTTCGGGTTAATGCCGGACGTGTGAGGCTTTCTACCCGAGCTTGAGAAAAAATTAAGTTAGGAAGGGGTTGTGAGCGGAAGCCCGCGTTGACGTATGTCCGTGAGGTAGGATGCCAAACCCCGCCTAGAGGAGATTTTCACTTGGAATGAATTGAAGTCATGCGAAGTTCGCAATCGACGACCTTAATTCCATGTGAGATCCGTGAATCTAGGGACCTTTTTAGAAAATCTCATCTCTAGAGCCTACACGTGAGGATGGGGGGAAGTTCCGAACCTTCATATACCATACCTTTGCATCCATTTGCATCCATGAAAATAATTTTCGCATATCATTTTGCTTTATAGGAATTTAAAAAGAACAACCAAATATTAGCAAAGAGAAATATGGATTCCGGGAATAGAAATACGCTCGCTTTCAAGATCAAGGCTCCTAAAGTGGAAAGCTTGCTAGCTTTGAGTAGACGGCTCTCTTCGGTCGACAAGAGTATTTTCGAAGCAAGTTATGGGCTAATACTTGATCTCCTACCCGTGAAGATAGATTCAACGGCTTTAACCACTTTGGCTCAATTCTTCGACCCACCTCTCTGGTGCTTTATCTTTCAAGACTTCCAATTAGCTCCAACCTTGGAAGAATTTGAGAAGATTTTGGGTTGTAGCATGAAAGACCATGAGCTTTATCTCGGTTCGAGAAAAGACCCTACATTAGAGGCCATCGCCGAATCCTTATACCTTAATGTCCAAGAAGTAGCACTTAACTTGGAAATTAGAGGAAACATTAAGGGGTTCACAAGAAGGCTCTTGGAGACCAAAGCTCGGGATTTGTTAGCTAGCAAAGAGGGAAAAGCATTCAACGCCATCCTAGCCCTTTTGGTCTACGGGATCGTTTTATTCCCCAGCATGGACGATTTCGTAGACTTTTCGGCTTTAAAGGTATTTATGATTAAAAATCCGGTTCCCACGCTTTTAGCGAATTTTTATCATTCCCTCTATTCTAGGCATGAACAAGGGAGAGGACGCACAATTTCTTGTTGTACTCCTTTGGTGCAAACTTGGTTGATGTCCCATATGCCAAGAAGCCGAGACTTTGTGGAAAACCGGGCCAAACTCAAATGGTCGCAACGGATGACAACTCTCGTCGAGAAGGATATCCATTGGTTTTCTCCAAATTTAGAGGATTCGGAAATCATCCTCAGTTGCGGGGACTTCCCTAATGTACCCCTCATTGGTACTAAGGGATGCATTAACTACAATCCGGTCCTCTCTCCGACAACTAGGTTTTTCAATGGAAGACAAACCCAATGACCTTTTGTTGGAAGCTTTCTTCTTAAGGGAAGGAGACCAAGACCCAGCATTGCTAGAAAGAATCCGAGGAGCTTGGAGCCAAGTGCGCAAAGGAAAGGTCGGCAAGAGGAATTGCGTGGCCAAACCTCTTTATACTCAATGGGTGAAGGAAAGGGTCAAAACGATCAAGCTACCCTTTAGGGTCATATGCCCTCCAAAACCTTCTACACCTAAGCCAAGCACAATTATTCCCAACAAAGAAGCAGAGGAACTCAAAGCTAAAATTCGAGAACTCCAAAACAAAAATGGGGAGTTAGAATTGAAGCACCTCCAAGCTTTAGGAGAAATCACTAGGACAAAGAGAGATCGAGATGAAGCGACAAATTCTCTCCTAGTGTGCCAAAAGCGGCTAAAAATCTCCGAGGGGAAGAGAGATTGGATAGGAGGCGGCTTGGTTAGTGCGGATGCCAACCTTGTGGCCAAGGACGAAGAGTTAGAAAGAATCTTGCATTCCAACCAAGAGCTCAAAAAGTTCGGCGAGTTAGCCATCGAAGCTCAAAGAAAATGGAGATTGAAATTTCAAGAGAAAAATCAACAACTCCAAGAAGTCGTCAAGGACTATAAAGAGCAGCTGCAAGCCGAACACATCCAACGGCAAAGACATGAGAGCCTTTCTCATCAAGGGAGGCTAAAATGCAATCGTCTCGAAGCGGACATCAAGAAATTCGAAGAATACTTCGACAAGATTGCAAGAGCTCACGGGGACCATATTGCACAACTACACGATGAAATTAGAAGTGCAAATGTCAAGCTAGATCAACGCAAGGAAATGATTGAGTTTGTATGGCAAGACGCCACCCGATTAAGTGAGGACTTCACTAAATTGGTTGCATTCTCGAACTTGGTCATCACCCAACTTCCAAAGAAGCTAGCAATGGCCGAGATGGTCATGCCCTACTTTGTCATCCCTATGGAGATCCAGAAGTTTATGAAGTTCTGCAAGGACACCGTAGATTTCTATAGGGAAGAAATGGACAAAGCCGAAAAGCGAGCGGCTATTTGATTTGTACTAGCATTAGTTACACTTTGTAAACAAATGTTATCTAATCAAATAATATTTTGAAGCAATATCAATTCCCCGGCCTTTAATATCTCTAATTACTAATATTATTTGTGCGCCTTTAAATTTCCTCGTAAAGCAAAATAAAATAAAAAACGCATGTTTTTGCATACTCATCGCATACATACATCTTCATGCATTTTTCATAAAAAAAAAACGCTCATTCATTTCCCTAAAAACAGTTTGAAGCAATCATAGCCAGAAAACCAAAAAAGCCCTCGGTCCAAGAGCCAGATCTCCAACACTCGTACGGAACACGAGCCAACAAGCGAAGGATCATGGATAATTTAGAACAAACTCAAGCGGCTTTGAGAGAGGAGGTTGATGAGATGAAGGGGAAGATGGATCAAATGTTAGAATTAATGCAAGCTCTATCGGCCCGAGAGAGCAACCCTCGTCCAACGGCGGATGCAGCCAATGTGCAATGGCCTCCTTATGGTTTTTTCCGGAGCCATCACCTCTACCCTACACCAGAAACTTAAGTTCATTGTCGATAACCAGATGATTGTAGTTTCCGGGCAAGAGGATATGATGGTAAGCCATCTTTCGTCATTCCGTTATATAGAAACGGGCGAAGAAGCTGTGGATGTTCCCTTCCAATCTTTGGAAGTGGCGAATGTCGTGACTTTGAGCTCAAAGCCCAAGAAAGAGGCTAGGACAGCCATGTCATCATGGAGGGCAATAAGAGAAGCTCTAGAAGAGAGCAGACCCACTGGATGGGGCAAATTAGTGGACATACCGGAGAAGAAGAATCGCTTCGGTTTAGGATATCATCCATCAGCCGAAACCTCCTCAAAGCCTCCAAAGCAAGGCATCCTCCCCATTTTGGAAACATTTGTCAGTGCGGGTTTTATCAATGAAGATCAAGTGGCTCTGCTTGAAGACGCGGATGAAGACGTGCCTGATTTGGTGTACCGTTGTGCTTCGAATGAAGCTTTGAACAATTGGAGGGCTATCGCAATTCCCGAGATCATTACCAAGCTCAAGTAATATACCATGTTTGTTTTTGCTTTTAAAAAAAAATCATTTAGCTCTGCCCAAGGCGAATGATTAGTTGTGTGGGGCCCCCATGTTTTAAGTTTTTCAATCATGAATAAAATCACAGTTTATGTCCAATTGAGTTCTTTTTTTCTTTTAATTGCATTTGTTTTTTAAAAAAAATTTTGCTACAAAAAGCCTAAAATCAAATCATACTCATGCAGATCCACAAATCCACCCTCCAAAAACAACAATGCCTTAATCCCTTATGACTTCGATTTCCCGATTAATCAAACAGAAGATAATGAAGAGGACGATTATGAACCGCCTGAAGAATTGTCCACACTTGCAAATCAAGGGGATAGGGTAATACAACCCCACCAAGAATCAGTTGAAAAGATCAACTTGGGGACCGAAGAGGATAAGAAAGAGGTCAAAATAGGAGCCTCCCTGCAAGAGGATGTGAAGGAAAAGTTGGTTAAGCTTCTACAAGAGTATGTGGACGTATTCGCTTGGTCGTATCAAGACATGCCAGGTTTAGACCCTAACATCGTTGTACATAAACTTCCACTCAAGCCAGAATGCCCACCAGTAAAGCAGAAATTGAGAAGAACCCGACCCGACATGGCTCTCAAGATTAGAGAGGAGGTCAAAAAACAGTTTGATGCCGGCTTTTTAGCCGTAACCAAGTATCCGACATGGGTTGCCAACATTGTGCCAGTCCCAAAGAAGGATGGCAAAGTTAGAATGTGTGTGGATTACCGGGACCTGAATAGAGCAAGCCCAAAGGATTATTTTCCACTACCACATATTGACATATTGGTAGACAACACCGCCCAATTCTCAGTCTTCTCCTTTATGGACGGATTCTCGGGATATAACCAAATCAAAATGGCTCCAGAAGACATGGAGAAAACCACATTCATCACCCCATGGGGAACTTTCTGCTATAAGGTAATGCCTTTCGGATTGACAAATGTCGGGGCAACATACCAAAGAGCAATGGTGACTCTTTTCCATGATATGATCCATAAGGAAATAGAGGTTTACGTCGATGACATGATTGCCAAGTCCCAAACGGAGGAGGATCATCTAGTACATCTACAAAAACTTTTCGAACGCCTGAGAAAGTTCAAGCTGCGCTTAAATCCTAACAAGTGCACATTTGGCGTTAGATCCGGAAAGTTATTGGGTTTCATTGTCAGCCAAAGGGGTATTGAAGTGGATCCTGACAAGGTAAAGGCCATCCAAGATATGCCAGCGCCAAACACCGAGAAGGAGGTCCGGGGTTTCTTAGGAAGATTGAACTACATCGCTAGGTTCATCTCACACATGACAGCTACCTGCGAACCTATCTTCAAACTGCTAAGGAAAAACCAAGCCGTCCATTGGAACGAGAATTGCCAAGAAGCGTTTGACAAGATCAAACAATACCTGCAAGAACCACCAATTTTAATACCTCCGGTTCCGGGTTAACCCCTCATCTTATACCTAACTGTACTTGAAGGATTAATGGGTTGTGTGTTAGGACAACAAGATGAAACGGGAAGAAAAGAGCACGCAATCTATTACCTAAGCAAGAAGTTCACCGACTGTGAATCAAGGTATACTTCGCTTGAAAAGACTTGCTGCGCTTTAGCATGGGCTGCTCGACGCTTAAGGCAATATATGTTGACCCATACAACTTGGTTGATATCAAAAATGGATCCCATCAAGTACATCTTTGAAAAGCCCGCCCTCACAGGAAAGATAGCCCGTTGGCAAATGCTGCTGTCTGAGTACGACATCCAATATGTCACTCAAAAGGCTATCAAAGGGAGTGTTTTATCCGTGCATCTTGCTCACCAACCATTGGAAGATTATCAACCCATACAATTCGACTTCCCTGATGAAGATGTTGTAGCTTTGAGTGACGAAAAGGTCACAAGCGATGATGAAGGGCCAGAACCGAGAGCTCGATGGAAGCTCGCTTTCAACGGCGCCTCAAATACCATGGGGCACGGGATCGGGGCAGTTTTAATCTCCACAAGAAATGGATACCAACCCTTCACAGCAAGGTTATGTTTTGACTGCACCAATAACATGGCAGAATATGAAGCATGTATCCTAGGCCTCGAAGTAGCAATTGATCTAAGGATCAAAATCCTTGAAGTCTACGGTGACTCAGCTTTAGTCATCTATCAAGTCAAAGGGGAATGGGAAACAAAACATCCCAATTTGATTCCCTACCGAGCCCGGGTTGTAGAGTTGATTGAGAATTTTGATGAAATCACCTTCCATCACATACCTCGAGAAGAAAATCAGGTGGCAGATGCCTTGGCTACATTATCATCAATGTACCAAGTAAATTTCCACAATGAGGCACCAATCATAAGGATGGATCGTAGGGACAAACCAGTTGTATGTACATTAGTCGAAGAAAGACTTGACAGCAAACCCTGGTTCTATGACATCAAGCGATACCTCGAAGAACAAGAGTATCCAGAAAATGTCTCACAAACCGACAAGAGAACCCTCAGGAGATTGGCATCCCAGTTCTTCCTCAGCGGAAACACCCTCTACAAAAGAAACTATGACATGGTCTTGCTCAGATGTGTGGATAAACATGAGGCGGACATGCTCATCAAAGAAATCCACGAGGGATCTTTTGGAACCCATGCCAAAGGGCATGCAATGGCAAAGAAAATCCTAAGGGCGGGCTATTACTGGCTAACCATGGAAGCTGACTGTTTTCACTATGCCAAAACATGTCATAAATGCCAAATTTATGCCGATAAGGTGCATGTACCACCAACTCCCCTGAATGTCATGACCTCACCCTGGCCATTCTCTATGTGGGGCATAGATATGATTGGAATGATCGAGCCCAAAGCATCAAATGGACATCACTTCATCCTTGTTGCCATCGTAACCAAACAAGTGGTAGCCTGTTTCATCAAAAAGGAAATCATTTGCCGTTACGGCACTCCCCACAAAATTATCACGGATAATGGGGCAAACCTGAACAAGAAGACAATGAAGGATTTGTGCAAAGACTTCAAGATTGAGCATCATAATTCCTCACCTTACCGGCCAAAGATGAATGGTGTGGTAAAAGCAGCCAATAAGAACATAAAGAAAATCATCCAAAAGATGGTGAAAACATATAAGGATTGGCACGAGATGCTTCCCTTTGCGCTACATGGCTACAGAACAGCCATTCACACTTCAACCGGGGCAACTCCTTTCTCCTTAGTATACGGTATGGAAGCTGTGCTTCCCATTGAGGTGGAAATCCCTTCGTTAAGGGTCTTGATGGAAACCAAGCTAGAAGAAGCTTAATGGGTCCAAACAAGATTCGACCAACTGAACCTCATAGAGGAAAAACGTCTAACAGCGTTATGTCATGGACAACTCTATTAAAGGAGACTCAAGAGGGCATTCGACAAAAAGGTCCGTCCCCGAGAATTCAAAGAAGGAGACCTAGTGCTCAAGAAGATATTACCTATCCACAAGGCTCCCCGCGGGAAGTGGACTCCCAGCTATGATGGACCGTATGTGGTAAAGAAAGCCTTCTCTGGCGGAGCTTTAATCATCACCACTATGGACGGAGAAGAGTTCCCACTTTCAATAAACTCTGACGCAGTCAAGAAGTATTATGCCTAAAAGGAAAGAAAAAGAGAAAAGCTCGCTAAATCGAAAACCTGAAAGGGCGGTTTAGGCAATAGAGAGCGTCCTGGTAGATCGAAAACCTGAAAAGGCAGTCTAGGCAAAAATTAAGGACATCAAAAAAGGAAATACACCCCGGTGGACTGAAAACTCGAAAGAGCGGTCCAGGCAAAAGTTAGGGGTTTACAAAAAGAAGAAAGGCAAATGGCTGCAACATTCAAAATCCGGACAAGGTTCAAGAGGGGAAGAATCGGTCTCGTCATTATCTTTCAAAGAATTTCGAAGTCATAAGGAAATAGCATGTGTTGTACCAAAACAACCCTCAAACGACTTTCTTTATGTTTTTGCTTTTTTCTTGTCTTTCTCTATCTTTTCCCCAGAGGAGTAATCACTTCTCACTTCATGTATTGTTACCCATTCAAGTAATCAAATCTGCATTGAATAAATTTCTTTTTTACCTTTTTATTATTTTGTGTTCTCATTAGCGCATAAAATTTTGCTTTTACTCATGATAAAAATGCATTGAAACATGGGAAATAATAACACATAATAACAAAAAACTTGCAAAAACAAATGTTGTTTTTACTTGAATCTCGTAAATGTCGAAAGAATTGCGGTGATCTCCAATATTGCACCAAAAGACTCCAAGCCTGAAACGATTTAGTCAGTCATCTTAAGACTCATGCTCTTCAGCAAAAGCAAGTGCGTAATTCACGGCACGTGAAGCGCAAAGATCCCAAGGGTTGGAGGAACATAATTCCCCAGTCAGCACCCCAAACATCTCTTTTGTCAACCAAGGTTGGATATCGATCATGCTTCCAAAATGATCCTTATATCCCCAGCAATCCAATAAAGCCCAAATTTTATTGACATTCCCCAGGGAGTCTCAACCCCAAAAGCCCCAATCATCATTGGCATTCACAAACACAAATCCCCAGTAAGAGCCCAACCATACTTGGCATCTACTCACATCCAAACACAATTCCATCCAAAGCCCGATTTTGCTCGGCATCCAATCATAATCCCCAACATCCAACATGACGTCTGTCATCCCACATATCATTCATAATACATGCATCATATCAAACTCATTGATGCATGCATATCCAAATCATTCATACACATGCATCTCATATTCATGTCATGCATTCTCAACCAATATTCTCCAGTGAATATCTCATATTCACCAACATCCATCAATCATCTCTAGCGTTCCCCAATGAACCCATTCCAGAGCTTTCCCAGTAAGTTCTTCTAGAATAACCCCATCGGTTTTCTTCCCAACTTATCACATCCCCAAATGACCTGCTCACGGCCATTAAGATGCCCCAGCTGAGTTTTCCCAAACAAAATTCAGATTGAGTCTACCTCATATCATACCATATTGCATAACATATTGCATAGAACAACATGAAGCATATCATGCATCATACAATCATGTTTTCCTTTTCAACAATCTAAGTACTAGCCACGCCTAGAGACGATTACATTATCCCCACAGCGGTATGCTATTTTTCCCCAGAGAAGTCTAAGCACCTTTTCAGGCGACGACTTGTCAGATCCAATCACCTGATTAGGTGACAATCATGTCAGATCAGATCACCTGATTAGGTGGCGATCATTTTACCTCCCAGATCCAATCACCTGATTAGGTGACGATCATGTCAGATCAGATCACCTGATTAGGTGGCGATCATTTTACCTCTCAGATCCAATCACCTGATTAGGTGACGATCATGTCAGATCAGATCACCTGATTAGGTGGCGATCATTTTACCTCCCAGATCCAATCACCTAATTAGGTGACGATCATGTCAGATTGAAATCGCCTGATTAGGTGGCGATCATTTTACATTTCAGATCCAATGACCTGATTAGGTGACGATCATGTCAGATCAGATCACCTGATTAGGTGGCGATCATTTTACCTCCCAGATCCAATCACCTGATTAGGTGACGATCATGTCAGATTGAAATTGCCTGATTAGGTGACAATCTTTTTATCTTCCAGATCCAATCACCTGATTAGGTGGCGATCATTTTACCTCCCAGATCCAATCACCTGATTAGGTGACGATCATGTCAGATTGAAATCGCCTGATCAGGTGACAATCTTTTTATCTTCCAGATCCAATCACCTGATTAGGTGACGATCATGTCAGATTGAAATCGCCTGATCAGGTGACAATCTTTTTTATCTTCCAGATCCAATCACCTGATTAGGTGACGATCATGTCAGATTGAAATCGCCTGATTAGGTGACAATCTTTTTATCTTCCAGATCCAATCACCTGTTTAGGTGACGATCATGTCAGATTGAAATCGTCTGATTAGGTGACAATCTTTTTATCTTCCAGATCCAATCACCTGTTTAGGTGACGATCATGTCAGATTGAAATCGCCTGTTTAGGCGACAATCTTTTTACCTTTCAGATCGAAATCACCTGTTTAGGTGACGATCTTTTACCTTAGTTTATGCATCAGTAGCCCAACCAGGTGACCCTGCATTTACTTCTTTCCATATTTTACTACAATCTTTTCGTACCGCGAAGGACAAAATTCGGGTCCTTCTTTTACTTAATTGCTCTTCGCAAAGAGTTTATGAGATGCCCTTGGCACTCACACACTCTATGCAAAGACACAATTAAGTAGGGGCAGCTGTTGTACCCTAATTTTGTCCCAAGCCTTTTCAAAACAATTTTCAAAAAAAAAAAAATCAAAAAAAGGAGAGAAAAGTCAAAGTCAACAAAAAGTCAACAAAAAAAATCAACATTTCAGAAATGAGGACTTCGCAGAGCAAAGTCCCCTTCGCTCTGCGAAGTCTGTGAATTTTTTGCAGATTTTTTAATCTCTTTGATTTATTTCATTTTTGTAATTATTATTATTACATATCATTTTTATTATTGTTTTTATCATTATTCATGGCTATTTGAGCTCAGCAAAGCAAGAATTGGAGCATTTGCCATTAAAGCCAAGGAAAGAAGCTTTTTCTTCCAACCTAGCATGTGCCAAGCAAGTTGGCTTGCCCTTGGGCAGCTCTTGTCCCTCCCAGTGGACCTGCTACTGACCCTAAGGTTGCCAGCCACCAGCTTGTTGATTTTCTTCCTGCTTTCTTCCCCAAAACCAGTCAAACCCAGCTGGTTTTGCTTGCCCAAAAGCCATGAGTGCTGCCCTGTTTTCAGCAGCTTTTCTTCCTCCTCACACCAGCCCACATGTTGCCTTTTGTTTCCCCCAACCTCTGCACATCACAGTGCACGTTTTTATTGTTTAACCCTCAAGATTGCAAGGACCAATCCCAAGGGACAGCCAATTGCAAACCAGCCCTGTTTTCATCATCATTTCTATCCAAAATCCATTGAATTAATGGCTGGATTTGGCTAAGCCTTGACCATTGCAGCAAGGCAAGGTCACCTCTTCACTTTTGCATTAAATGCAAAGTAATTTAGCCTGATCCTAGCCCACAAATCAGCTGGATTTTGGGGATTTCTCATGATGACATTAGATTTGGTTTTGGCTTATAAATAGGAAGCATTGCATAAGGTTTCAAACACTTACAAGCACTGAGAAAACACCAGAAAAAAACCAGCATTTGAACACTTGAAACAGCACTAAACACATAGCAAAAAGCAGTTCAATCACAAATCTTTACACAAGTTCATTGCTCTTTTTTCAACAACATTCAAACCTTGCAAGAAACTTCAACCATTCAAGGTTCCTTTCACTTCCATGCATCAAAAGCTTTGCTAGGAGTTCTGTAAGTGTTCTGAAATCTTTATCTTTCATTTAGAGTTGTGCTTGCATCTTTAATTTTGTTCAAATCCATTTTGCTCTAAAAAACCCCTTTTGAATTTCAAAAGAAATCCCAAGGTTTGCAAAACATTTAAACTGGTTTGTCCAGCTCTTTTTATTGCTAAATCTCAAAGCTTTTCACTCCCCTAAAGGTTCTGAGATTGTTCAGAAGTTGCTTCTGAACACCAGTTCAGAAGCAGCTTCTGAACTCAAAATTTCGCAGTGCGACCATGACAGAACTCAGAATCTGAGTTTAGGCTCCCAAACAGCCAATTTTTGAGGTTCTAGCCCTAGAACTCAGAACCTAAGAAGTTTGAAATTCATCTTATCCAAACCATAACAAGGATTTTGCATAATATTGAAGGATTCACAAGTTCGAGCAACACTTTTTGGATAACTTGCAAAACAAGTTACGCTCACAAACTTTCAAAACAAACTTGAGCAATAAGCTAAGTTCATCATTTTCAAAACCAAACTTGAACAAAAAAACCTTGTTCATGATTTTCAAATCAAACGTGAACTTAAGCCGAACTTGTTCACTTTTCAAAGCTTTTTTTTAAACTTGAGCCGAACTTGTGCGTTTTTCACAAATTTGTTAAAACCTTTTCATTTTGGGTTCCAAACCAAGTGTTTTGATAAACTTTGGGATTTCTAAAAAATCGAACAAAAACTTGAATGAAAAAGGGGTGGTTTGACGTATGTCTCTCCATTGCCCCGATTGAACGAATGCGTGACGTATGTCTTGTCGTTCGGACAATCGTCATTCCATTTTCAACGTATCCGACCACACCAAACCAATTCTTGGCCCTTTGTGGTCAATTTGAACCTTTTGGTCCCCCGTGGCCATTTGATTCAATTTCTCGACTCGTTTGAGTCACTTTGGTCAATGTTCGACTCGTTCGAGTCCATTGTACCTTTTCTTGACCCCGTTGGATCAATCGAACCCTTTTCGACTCGTTTGAGTCACTTTGGTCAATGTTCGACTCGTTCGAGTCCATTGTAACTTTTCTTGATCCCGTTGGATCAACCGAAACCTTTCTCGACTCAGTTGAGTCACTTTGGTCAATGATCGACTCGGTTGAGTCCATTGTACCTCTTTTGGTTCCCTCGCGACCAATTCAAACCTTTTTCCCCAACGGACATGTTTTTATCAATTCTAGCGCGATTTTAAACAAACCCTTAAGCCTCCCATGCGCGAGCATACAAGCACGTTTGATCGTAAGAATTCGGTTAAAACATCGTTCATTAAAAATAACCAACATATATACGTTTTTCTACCAAAGAACTACGTACGCTTTGAATTCTCCGTCTACCGGGAGATACGTAGGAGCAAGATCGTCATCTTGTCAAGCACAATAATAAAAAACAAACTTTTTCCCCTTTCATCATATTTTCTTTTTCCCTTTTACATATTCAAGCATGCACGCAAAACATTTAAAAACATTTTAAGCTTTAGCTAATTAGGAGGTTCCCGTTGAGTACAACAGACGTTAAGGGTGCTAATACCTTCCCCTTGCGTAATCGACTCCCGAACCCGACAATGGTTGCGATGACCAATCCTTTCCTCATCGTCAAGAGTTTTATTATCGTTTCCCTTCACAAAAAAAAACTTAAGGGTTTATCAATGTTCCCTTTAAACAAAAACTTTGGTGGCGACTTCACAACAGCCTTTCGAGCGTTCGTACACGTCTCGGAAGATTGCGCGTTTTTAACGAGAGCGCACAGGTATATGCCCACATTTTTAAGTGTTTGGTCTTGACTCTTGTTAATTGTCACTGCAAATGATACAACCAAAGGAAACTGTCTTCTTTGAAACTGGCCTAGACTTTCGACCCGTGCGACGTACGAGTCCTATCGACGATTATAATGATCAATAAGTTATCTTTGACATGTGTCATGTACGTGTCTTTCTGTCGCGGTGATTTTTGGATATCAAGCTATTGATTAGCGTTGACTCGCAATTTTAAGCTCACCACCGATCTTTTATTTTTCCGAGGAAAAGGGAGAAAGTTCGAAAACCCTATTTTAAGAGAGATCAAAGGTCCGGGGGTTGGTTACGCAAAGGGAAGGTATTAGCACCCTAAACGTCTATAGTACTCTATAGGAACCTCTTGCTTATTTTTATCTCTATGCTAAATTATTATTTGTTTGTAAATAAATGCCTAAGTGTAAAAAGATTAAAGTGATGAAAATGAAAGAAAGAAAAATGTTTTGTTTATTTTATTGATTTGGGAAGACAAAGTCTTTTGCCTACGTACCCGAGCGGGATCAAAATCTCGTAGTTCGGGGTAAAAAGCTGGGTGATTTGTTTTGGTTGATTTTAAAGTTTGAAAAAAGGTTTTAAGAAAGATGAGAAGCCGTAAAGGCATAGAAGAAATAAAAGAAATGAGTTTGATTGATTTTAATTTGAAAAAAAAGCAAGTTTTGGTTGATTAAAGGTTGATTAAAAATTTGATTAAGAAAAGAAAAGAAAAGATTGATTTTTTTGAAGATTTTGATTATAAAATGTTTTTGGATTTTGACTTTTTTGACTTTTTTTGTTTATGAAAATTTCGATTAAGTCCTAAGGTCCAGAGACTAAGTTATGCTGAGATATCTAAACGCACCGGATCCCTCAAAATGACGTTGGATCAAGTGAGGGTCCTTTTCCTCGGATACGGTCCAAAATTACGATATCGTCCTCGACATAAAGCATAAAAAATAAATGTGGTGTCGGTGCATATTCTCATTTATATATTTATTTACATTGGACCTAGATACATTCTAATGACAATAAAATAAATGACAAGAATAATAAAATAAAATAAAATTTGCAATTGCATTAAAGTAAATATACTGAGAAGGAAGTAAAATAATGCATGAAATGCAAAACAATAAGTAAATATGGTGCGTAAAATAAATAAAGAAAATAAAAATGCAAGACATAAAATAAACATGATGCTGAAAATAAAATAAAGAAAATAAAAATGCAAGACATAAAATAAATATGATGCTAAAATAAAAAGAAAATAAAATGCGAGACATAAAGTAAATATGGAGCTGGAAAATAAAATGCAAGACGGAAAATTAAATATGGTGCTGGAAAATAAAATGCAAGACGGAAGATTAAATATGGTGCTGGAAAATAAAATGCAAGACGGAAAATTAAATATGGTGCTAAAATTAAAAATGCAAGACAATAAAATATAAATATGAGGCATAAAAATAAAAAAAAATAAAAATGCATGATAAACTGAAGATTAAATGCGGTAAATAAAATGCATGAAGAAATAAGGAAAGTAAATAAACAAAATAACAAAAATAAAATGGAATGGCTAAAAAGAAAAATAAAAGAAAGAATAGGATAGAAAGAAGAGGGGGGGGCGCAGGAGAGAATCTGGGGGAGTGCAGTAAAGAATCAGAAAAAAAAAGGAGAGGAGGAGGAGGTAATGGGCCGCGCGGCCTGCTTGGTTTGGGCCTGGAATGGTTCAGCTTATAAGCTGAAATCAGAAAAGAAAACCTCATTTCCCCAATTCTTTCTCTCTCACCACTCTTCTCTATCTTCTCTTCATCTCTTATTAATTCCCTCTCTACTTTCTCGGCCAGAATTAATTACCCGGCGCGGTGGCCGGCCAGCCCAGGGGGCGGCGCCGCCGCGCCGGAGTGCCAAATCCCTTCCCATTTTAAATTTTATTTCAGTTTTAGAAATCCTTTCTTTTCTAGATTCCGAAAATCAAACTGAAATTTTCAAAAAAAACCTACACGGTTCTAGATCTACACTTGAACTCGTCGAACAAAAAAAGGGAAAAAATCACCTCGTTTCAGATTCGCAATCGGTTTGGACTTAGTTTATTGTTTGTGTTTTCTTTGCTTAGATTCGGTTTTGAAACTCGGTGAGGTTTGGTTTGAGATGGCTCAGATTTAGCTTGCTGGATTCGGTTTGTGTGTTGATGCTTGATCTTGGTTGTAGTTTCAAACTCGCTTTGAATTTTGGTTATGTTTTGAATCCTGGCCGATTTGGTTTTTATTTGGGTTTGGGGTTTGTACGGTTCTGGTTTGTATAATTTGTGGTTGTGGATACGAATTTGTGGTGTTGAATATGTTTTGGATTTGGTTTCTGTTGGTTTTTTCGTGGTTGATTTGTATGGGTTTGTGAAATGGTGGTGGCCGGACGTAGATTGTTGGTGGTTTGTGGTGTTTGTGTGGTGGTGCTGACTGGTGGCTTGTACTGACTCTCTGTACTGACTCTGTACTTGCTCTCTGACCTCTGAACAGTAATAAATGCCCCCTATTTATAGTTAAAAAAAACTAGGGTTTGAACAAATTATGGACAAAACTGCCCCTGGACAGTTATTAGACTAAAATTAATTACAATGACTGAAGATAAAAAGCAGTAAAAACATAAAAACGAAAATAACAAAAAAAAAGTAAAATAAAAGGAAAAAACAAATAAAAAGAATTAAAAAACAAATAATAATAAAAAGAAAATAATAACAAAATAATAAAAATAAAAAACGGTCGCCTTCGGAACAAAAATGAGGTATTTTAAAATACCTCCCTGCCGAAATTTCGTCTGAAAAGACGAAAATTTCTTGCTTAAAATGCGAGAAAAACGAATTGAAGTTGGGTCAAAAAATGGGGTATGACAGATGCCCCTATTTAAGTTTCTTCGTTACGGAGATTTAAAAGATGCATGTAATGTTGCGAACGCTCGCGATGCATGTATGAATGCAAGACGGCGAGGATGACTCGACTGGGGATAACAAAACAAAAGGATACCCGAGTCTGTTAAAGGAACGGGGTCCGACTCTACTGGGGATAAATGTTAACTGTTCGGGTTGTTGCCGAACTAGTCAACTGACGACAGGAAACAAAAAGGATAAATGTAAGTTGTCTATTATCGCACTAATTCAGAACGATAGCCTAACAAAGACAAAGACTGATGTTACCTACTATCATGTAAATGATAGCTTAAAAAAGGTAATAGAAAGAGACACTGCCTACTATCAACAAAGATGATAGCTTAAAGAAGACAGATGACATCACAGGGGAATATGACATGTATTACCTACTATCGTGAACTGATAGCTTGAAAAAGGTAATATAAAAGGAGACATCGTCTACTATCGTTGTATGGATAGCTTAAAAAAAGACAGATGACATGTATTACCTACTATCGTGAACTGATAGCTTGAAAAAGGTAATATAAAAGGAGACATCGTCTACTATCGTTGTATGGATAGCTTAAAGAAGACAGATGACATGTATTACCTACTATCGTGAACTGATAGCTTGAAAAAGGTAATATAAAAGGAGACATCGTCTACTATCGTTGTATGGATAGCTTAAAGAAGACAGATGACATGTATTACCTACTATCGTGAACTGATAGCTTGAAAAAGGTAATATAAAAGGAGACATCGTCTACTATCGTTGTATGGATAGCTTAAAGAAGACAGATGACATGTATTACCTACTATCGTGAACTGATAGCTTGAAAAAGGTAATATAAAAGGAGACATCGTCTACTATCGTTGTATGGATAGCTTAAAGAAGACAGATGACATGTATTACCTACTATCGTGAACTGATAGCTTGAAAAAGGTAATATAAAAGGAGACATCGTCTACTATCGTTGTATGGATAGCTTAAAGAAGACAGATGACATGTATTACCTACTATCGTGAACTGATAGCTTGAAAAAGGTAATATAAAAGGTCATTGACCTTGCCTACTATCGGTGTGCGGATAGCTTAAAAAAGGCAGACAAAAAATTTTACCTACTACCATTGTGAGGGTAGCTTAAAGAAGGTAAAATGTAAATGTCAGCTGTTCGGGATGTTGCCGAACTGCCACTGACGACAAGAAACAAAGGTAAATGCCAACTGTCCGGGTTATTGCCGAACTGCCATTGACGACAAGAAACAAAGATGGATGTCAACTGTCCAGGTTGTTGCCGAACTGCCATTGACGACAAGAAACAAAGATGAATGTCAACTGTCCGGGTTGTTGCCGAACTGCCATTGACGACAAGAAACAAAGGTAAAATGTGCAACTGCCATTTGGCGGAGAGGGAGTGACATCTCGGGACCAGACACATTGGGGATGACACTTGGGGAAAAAGAAAGCTACAAATTTTTATGATTGATCGATATGGAAATGATAATTGAGGCAAGACTCAGGGTGGTTAATGCAACCATGATGTTGTTTGTTTTTATTGTATATACATGACTGTGTGTATGTATGAATGCATGAATGAAGACACGACTTGTATGACCGTGTGACTGATTAACCTGTGATTGTATGAGGGATTGACTTGTACGATTGTGTGAAAGACTGACTTGTATAATTGTATGAATGATTGACTTGATGAGACAAGATTGGACGGATAAGATGGAAAGTGACCCGACGTCGTATCACAAACACTCGGTACTCTTCCAAGGGGATGATGCCACTGGAGACATATCAAAACCTTGACGGGGTAAAGCCCGGCATGCAACAACTGATGGGGAATAAACACTTCTTGGGGAGAACGTGCTAATCCAAAACCTGGTAGAAGAATTGGTGCTTCTGTGGTCATGCTTATTTTTTGTTTTTTCCTTTTCTTTTTTGAATCCCTAATTTTTGCCTGGACCGCCTTTTCAGGTTTTCAGTCCACCGGGAATATATTCTTTTGTTTGCCCCTAATTTTTGCCTGGACCGCCCTTTCGGGTTTTCGATCCAACGGGACGCTCATTTTTGCCTAAGCCGCCCTTTCGGGTTTTCGACTTACCGAGCTTATTCCTTTTCTTTTTTTCCTTTTTTTCATGTATATATATTTCCTTTTGTTCTTTTTGTGTACTTTTTTTTTTAAAAGCAATTGACCATGTTCAGCCTGCAAAGTTTATCCGTTCTCAGGGTAGCTGTTGACGCACCCTTCACTTATTCATGAATTCAAAGAAAATGTGTTTGTTGTTTGTGCTCTTCAAAAAGACAAGAAAAATATTTATGATTTTGAAGAATATTTTGTTTCAAGCACTACCATCAAAAATAGAAGAAGTTTTTTATAAACTGAATAAATAGGAATTCCAAATGAAAGGCAATAGGCTCAAATTTATTTAAAAGAGTGGCGACCCGCCAATGGCATGGCTCCACGGATCTTACAAAGTTTGGAAAATGGTAAATATAAGGGGAAGGTACATTGAACACAATAACCGCTATTCTCCCTGACAACTTTGAATTCCACTGTTTGGATGCTTCAGATTCAGAGTCTCTTTGACATTTAATGTGCCCCAAGTGAGTAAAGATCAGACCAATGCAGTTACTTTGTCTTTTGATCCTTAACTTCTGCATAGATCGCCTTTTCGGGTTTCCGACCTATCAGGATGATTATTTTTCTGTTTGATGTCTCTAATTTTTGCCTGGACCGCCCTTTCGGGTTTTCGATCCACCGAGACGCTCCTTTTTGCCTAAGCCGCCCTTTCGGGTTTTCGACTTACCGAGCTGTTCTTTTATTTTTTAGACAAAGTATTTCTTGACTGCATCGGTGTTCACGGGACGAGGGAGCTCATCACCAACCATAGTCGTAAGAGTTAAAGCGCCACCAGAGAAAGCTCTCTTGACTTGCCCCTGGAATCAGGTTGGAAAGATAAAACCTTCTTGAGCACAAGATCTCATTCTTTGAATTCGCGAGGACGAACTTTCTTGTCAAAAGCTTGTTTCATCCTTTTTGATTTAACTGTTTATGGCACAAGGCCTTCATGCGTTTTTTCAAGTAAGTTCAAACTGATCATATCTGTTTTGACACCATTCAGCCTCTGGCAACTTGGCTTCCATTAAGACCTTCATACTGTATACCAAGGAAAGGGGTTGCCCCTGTTGAGGTACGTACTGAAGTGCGATATCCATGTAAAGCATACAGTAGCATCTCATGCACGTCCTTGTAGGTGGTTACCATCTTCTGCACCATCTTTTGATATTTTTTTTTCTTTTTGTTTTCTTTTTCTTTTGATTTTTTGTTTGATTTCTTTTACTTTTGTTTTTTGTTTGTTTCTTTTTTTGCTTCTGTTCTTTTTTCTCGATGGCACCATTCATCTGGGATTTGATCAGGAATACCGTAGTGCTCAAGTTAATCACTTCCAGTGCTTCTTTCAGGAGGCTGAATGATGTTCTTTTCATATTTTAGTAACAGAGAGATCGTTTCGAGAATCCCTTCATCCTCCTCCTCTTCAGCTTCGTAAACAGGGAACTCAAAGTCGGGAGAGAGCATAGGGCTACAGTGTTCAACGGGTTTATTGATGCTTAGTCTGCATATGATTGATGATTGATTTTAGAAGATGAGTGAACAATGCAGACTTTTTGAAATTGATTGAAAAACAGAAAATAAAATATTTTTGGGTTTTTTATGTTACCATTTTCCAGAAAAAGCTAAGAATAATAAAAACATAGTCAGGAACAAAACGACTTCTTATTTGATGATGGGAATGCATGAAACAAAAGCCCTAAACAAGTTCACTTTCGTCTCGGGCGGAACGAAAGGATTTTTTTTTTGAAAAGACAAGACAACAAAACATATTACTTGGACCTATGAGTAACTCGAGGGAATGTCAACAGCGACCTAGTTGCGGTAAACTATGCCATGTGTTACAAAATTAACTGTCACCTTCTTCAACAGGGTGAGCTTCTGAACAATCTTGCATCCAATTAACAGATGGAGTCCCATGGCCAGGTAGTAGATTAGCTTGCACACTGGAGTTCGACTCTTTGAAGGACAAGATGTTAGCCTGGATCAACTTCTGGACTTCAGCTTTCAAGGCATAACAATGCTCAACGTCATGACCGGGTGCCCCTTGATGGAAGGCACAAGAAAGATGAGATTTATACCCCCTTGGCAATTTTTCAGGTACCTTAGGAGGTGCCTTAGTTTGAACAAGATTTTTATCAAGCAAAGCGGGCAGCAACTCTGCATATGCCATGGGGATTGGATCAAACTGGGATATCCGCTGAACCTGATTCTGTTGTCGAGGCTGTCGTTGATACTGTTTCTGAGGCTGCTTATGGGCCACCATACCTACCTCTTGATCTTTCTTTCCTGAAAAGCCATTCCCAAGCCCCTTTGTACTGTTGGCAGCAAAAGCACTTTCCATGACTAAACGTCCTTCTCGAACTCCTTCTTCCAGACGCATTCCCATGTTAACCATCTCGGTGAAATCTGTCGGCGCGCTGGCAACCATCCTCTCATAATAAAATTGACCAAGGGTCTTCAAGAAGATTTTGGTCATCTCTTTTTCTTCTAAAGGCGGAACAACCTGTGCTGCCACTTCCCTCCAGCGTTGGGCATACTCCTTGAATGTTTCCTTGTCCTTCTAAGTCATAGCACGAAGTTGGTCACGATCTGGGGCCATGTCCAGATTATACTTATATTGGCGAATGAAAACCTCACCAAGATCATTGAAAGTGCGGATGCTAGCACTGTCCAGGTTCATGTACCATTTCAAAGCAGCACCAGTCAGACTGTCCTGAAAGAAATGGATAAGAAGCTTGTGATTATCAGTGTGCATAGACATCTTCCTCACGTACATCACCAGATGGCTACGTGGACACGAATTCCCCTTGTATTTTTCAAAGTTAGGGACCTTGAACTTAGGCGGTATTACAACGTCAGGAACCAAACAGAGTTCTCGAACATCTTTTCCAAACAAGTCTTTTCCACGGAGGGTTTCAATCTCTTGTTGCATCCCATCAAATTTCTCTTGAAGCTCATCTATCTTATCAAAGGCTCCAACACTTTCGGCATGAAGGACAGGCTCTGCCTCTTGCTGAGCAGTGTGGATAAGAGGAGCTGAATTAGGAAAGGTGAAGCAATGGTAAAGTGGCTGTTCAATAGTAGTGACGAAAGGCTGAGGAACTGACGCCTGGGCTTGGGAAGCTAACAAAGCATTCATCATGGAGGTCAACTTCTCCATCCCCTCCCTGAGACTAGCTACCTCTTCCCGGAGGTTTTGGTTTTCTTGCTCTAACAGATCCATTCTTTTTCTTTGATGTGCTCGAGTGTTGTGAATGCGAGTAGGCTTGCAATGAACACGCCGGGTCACTTTCTTTGACGGCGGCAGATTAACCTTTTATTGGTGAACAAAATGTAAGACTCGGTTTGGAAACTATGAATGCAAGATGATGCATAATTATGCTTATGCAAAAAAAAAGAAAGTTCTGTTATTGAAGGACTTGTCGAAGTGATTGTAAACATCATAGTTTGAATGTTTCATTTAAAATATTACAAACAATCCCCTTTTTAGGAACAAGACCAAGGGATAAGCTCAGAAGTTCGTCAGTAGAAATCTTGAAAAAGTCCCGATATTTCAAACTTGAGGATGTCGAATGATCTCCCATAACGAGTTCGAGAAAATCCTCTGGACTAGTCACTGAAGATCCTAGCTTCCTTAAGTTTGTCAAACCTGGGCTTTTGAAATTGTACTTCTGAGTGTTTCTCTTTGTGAAGTTCATCCCTATGATGTTTACGACAAAACTTGTCTAAGTCTTTCGATACTTGATGAAAAAAGGTTTATGAATGAATGCATGTATGCATGATTATGCTAAAGAGCGGAGAAAACACGGTGAGGTTAAGTCCGTATTGTTGGAGCTGAGGGTAAACACGCCATTTGGTAAGGACTATAGTTTCATATGTACCTGTATCACGGGTTCTACCAAGTTCCCAAAGTCATTGACCACTTCCGAATATTGTCGGATTACGGGACTGACTCCCGATCCAACAACGTCCGTAGGAAAGTCTCGTTTGAGTGTAGTATCGCGTATCAACCAATTCAAGACTACTCTTGATTAGCCACCGCACTACGTCCTAAGAGGCCAAGATGGGTTAGGTAACTAAAGGTCCTCAACTTCATAGGTCACTTAAAAATAGCAATGACAAACACGACTACTCATGTTGACATGGTACTACTCTTAAGAGACCTCCATTGAGCGGGGTTATCACATGTACCAAAACCCAAGACTACTCCTGGTATGGCACGTTGATTATACCCCATCCTATCCTATGTTTCCCTCAAGTCCGGGTATAGGACTTATCTCACCACTCACGTAAAAAGATAAACACTTAAGCATGTATTTACAATTACAAACAATAATAAAGCATAAAGATAAAGAAAAGCAAGATAGGTTTAACCCACTTAGGATATGATTCCCCAGCGGAGTCGCCATTTTTCTGTCGCGGTGATTTTTGGATATCAAGCTATTGATTAGCGTTGACTCGCAATTTTAAGCTCACCACCGATATTTTATTTTTCCGAGGAAAAGGGAGAAAGTTTGAAAACCCTATTTTAAGAGAGATCAAAGGTCCGGGGGTTGGTTACGCAAAGGGAAGGTATTAGCACCCTAAACGTCTATAGTACTCTATAGGAACCTCTTGCTTATTTTTATCTCTATGCTAAATTATTATTTGTTTGTAAATAAATGCCTAAGTGTAAAAAGATTAAAGTGATGAAAATGAAAGAAAGAAAAATGTTTTGTTTATTTTATTGATTTGGGAAGACAAAGTCTTTTGCCTACGTACCCGAGCGGGATCAAAATCTCGTAGTTCGGGGTAAAAAGCTGGGTGATTTGTTTTGGTTGATTTTAAAGTTTGAAAAAAGGTTTTAAGAAAGATGAGAAGCCGTAAAGGCATAGAAGAAATAAAAGAAATGAGTTTGATTGATTTTAATTTGAAAAAAAAGCAAGTTTTGGTTGATTAAAGGTTGATTAAAAATTTGATTAAGAAAAGAAAAGAAAAGATTGATTTTTTTGAAGATTTTGATTATAAAATGTTTTTGGATTTTGACTTTTTTGACTTTTTTTGTTTATGAAAATTTCGATTAAGTCCTAAGGTCCAGAGACTAAGTTATGCTGAGATATCTAAACGCACCGGATCCCTCAAAATGACGTTGGATCAAGTGAGGGTCCTTTTCCTCGGATACGGTCCAAAATTACGATATCGTCCTCGACATAAAGCATAAAAAATAAATGTGGTGTCGGTGCATATTCTCATTTATATATTTATTTACATTGGACCTAGATACATTCTAATGACAATAAAATAAATGACAAGAATAATAAAATAAAATAAAATTTGCAATTGCATTAAAGTAAATATACTGAGAAGGAAGTAAAATAATGCATGAAATGCAAAACAATAAGTAAATATGGTGCGTAAAATAAATAAAGAAAATAAAAATGCAAGACATAAAATAAACATGATGCTGAAAATAAAATAAAGAAAATAAAAATGCAAGACATAAAATAAATATGATGCTAAAATAAAAAGAAAATAAAATGCGAGACATAAAGTAAATATGGAGCTGGAAAATAAAATGCAAGACGGAAAATTAAATATGGTGCTGGAAAATAAAATGCAAGACGGAAGATTAAATATGGTGCTGGAAAATAAAATGCAAGACGGAAAATTAAATATGGTGCTAAAATTAAAAATGCAAGACAATAAAATATAAATATGAGGCATAAAAATAAAAAAAAAATAAAAATGCATGATAAACTGAAGATTAAATGCGGTAAATAAAATGCATGAAGAAATAAGGAAAGTAAATAAACAAAATAACAAAAATAAAATGGAATGGCTAAAAAGAAAAATAAAAGAAAGAATAGGATAGAAAGAAGAGGGGGGGGGGGGGGGGGGGGCGCAGGAGAGAATCTGGGGGAGTGCAGTAAAGAATCAGAAAAAAAAAGGAGAGGAGGAGGAGGTAATGGGCCGCGCGGCCTGCTTGGTTTGGGCCTGGAATGGTTCAGCTTATAAGCTGAAATCAGAAAAGAAAACCTCATTTCCCCAATTCTTTCTCTCTCACCACTCTTCTCTATCTTCTCTTCATCTCTTATTAATTCCCTCTCTACTTTCTCGGCCAGAATTAATTACCCGGCGCGGTGGCCGGCCAGCCCAGGGGGCGGCGCCGCCGCGCCGGAGTGCCAAATCCCTTCCCTTTTTAAATTTTATTTCAGTTTTAGAAATCCTTTCTTTTCTAGATTCCGAAAATCAAACTGAAATTTTCAAAAAAAACCTACACGGTTCTAGATCTACACTTGAACTCGTCGAACAAAAAAAGGGAAAAAATCACCTCGTTTCAGATTCGCAATCGGTTTGGACTTAGTTTATTGTTTGTGTTTTCTTTGCTTAGATTCGGTTTTGAAACTCGGTGAGGTTTGGTTTGAGATGGCTCAGATTTAGCTTGCTGGATTCGGTTTGTGTGTTGATGCTTGATCTTGGTTGTAGTTTCAAACTCGCTTTGAATTTTGGTTATGTTTTGAATCCTGGCCGATTTGGTTTTTATTTGGGTTTGGGGTTTGTACGGTTCTGGTTTGTATAATTTGTGGTTGTGGATACGAATTTGTGGTGTTGAATATGTTTTGGATTTGGTTTCTGTTGGTTTTTTCGTGGTTGATTTGTATGGGTTTGTGAAATGGTGGTGGCCGGACGTAGATTGTTGGTGGTTTGTGGTGTTTGTGTGGTGGTGCTGACTGGTGGCTTGTACTGACTCTCTGTACTGACTCTGTACTTGCTCTCTGACCTCTGAACAGTAATAAATGCCCCCTATTTATAGTTAAAAAAAACTAGGGTTTGAACAAATTATGGACAAAACTGCCCCTGGACAGTTATTAGACTAAAATTAATTACAATGACTGAAGATAAAAAGCAGTAAAAACATAAAAACGAAAATAACAAAAAAAAAGTAAAATAAAAGGAAAAAACAAATAAAAAGAATTAAAAAACAAATAATAATAAAAAGAAAATAATAACAAAATAATAAAAATAAAAAACGGTCGCCTTCGGAACAAAAATGAGGTATTTTAAAATACCTCCCTGCCGAAATTTCGTCTGAAAAGACGAAAATTTCTTGCTTAAAATGCGAGAAAAACGAATTGAAGTTGGGTCAAAAAATGGGGTATGACACTATCGATAAACACAAACGTGATTATTATATGATTTTTCTATTATGTGTAAATTTACACATATTAAGAAGTTTAAAATAGTAAGTTTGTATTTAAACTTGTACATTTTATATTAAATATATAATTTTTTAATAAAAAAATATATTTTTAAAATTTTTTTTTGATACTTTTAGTTGTTTTAACATGTGCAATGTTGCACATGTTAGACAAACCCTTATTAGATATACAATATCGCGATAAAATGCGTCTTAATATGTCCTTTAACGACATATGAATCGTACCAAATTTGTCACGTATTTGAAAACATAATTTATTAAAATGATTTGCTTGCGATAAAATGATTTGATAACAAAAAAGAAAAATAAGAAGAACTATTACCTAATTTAGAGTAAACCCAATTTATAGCAATATAAATCATGAAAATAGTAAATGTGGACAAATTGCATCACAATTATTAAAGTTTGAACTAAAAAATATGGTCAAATTGCAGCTTAAAAAACTGAATAAAAACTAATTATATAGAGTACAAAGTTAATAATACATATCAAAATGTGTCTGCCTTACAATCTTAATATGAATGGTTGATTTATAACATTTCTTTCTTTTACAAATGCTACATAACATCAATTTGAACAAAGGACAACAAATATGACAAATATTGGCTTTACAAAATCAGGTCATGTTATCAAACATATCTCTTTGGATGGTACTCTACGTGATAGGTACATCATTTAAGCCTCAAGAGATGAATATAAGGTGGATCTGTTGGTTCATATTCCCATAAAGCCACATCTGTAAAAGCCAAAATCATAAAAAAGACATCAGATACAGATTGAAAAACCTCAACTCATGAAAACGAAAATGCAGATAAAGATAGCATCGTTTGAGGAAAAAAAACCTCTTTCGCAGTGAATTGAGAATTTTATGACATTTATGGCAGATTGACTATCCATCATGGCTACCTCTTATGTGAAGGGTGATATCTTTGTTGTTATGGCAAAACAATTCTCAGTGTGTGTATATATATATAGTACTTGAAATAAGTCAATTGTTCATTAAGCCCATTCCTTTCATGTTTCTCATAGGCATTCATTACTAATAATGATACTTAATGTGCATGTCTATTTCCAATGCTAATTAATTATTTTGTTTTGTAACTTCCAAAAACGGTTTGAATGCCATTAGTACACATAGGAAAATACAAATATTATGTACTCCATCCATCCCTGTTTATAGGAATAGTTTATAAAAAAGTGTTTTCTCTAAATATAAGACCATATACAAATTCCTAGATGCATTGATTACTCTTTTTCCAAATATACCCCTTATTAATACTATTAATTTGTCTTGGTATATGAAAAGTTAATATTAAATATATATTTAATTAAGTGTAATCTAGTAATAGTCACACACATTTGAGACAACTCTATTACTCCAACAATTTTTCTTAATACACGTGATTTTTGTAAACTACTCCTATAAAAAGGGAGGGAGGGAGTAACTTCCAAAGGTTAACATTACATGGTTGACTAAATAAATAACAATAAATGTGCAACAAAATTCAAATTTGAAATTAGAGTGGAGGGAAGATTTTTAGGGTTGCAATCTTTAGCATTTAATGCATTAGAATTAGAGGGAAAAAATTAGGTTTAGGTGTTGCTAGACCTAATAAGCTTTAAGAATAGGTACGCCATTTAAGCCTCAAGAGATGAATATAAGCTGGATCTGTTGGTTTATATTCTCAAAAAGCCACATCTGTAAAAGCCAAAATCATAAGAAAGACATCAAATACAGATAGCAGAACCTCAACTCATGAAAACGAAAATTCAGATAAAGATAACATCGTTTGAGGAAAAAAAACCTCTTTGGCAGTGAATGGAGAATTTTGTGACATTTATGGCAGATTGGCTGTCCATCATGGATACCTCTTATGTGAAGGGCGATATCTTTGTTGTTATGGCAAAACAATTCTCAGTGTGTGTGTATATATATATATAGTACTTGCAATAAGTCAATTGTCTATTAAGCTCATTCCTTTCGTGTTCCACATAGGCATTCATCACTAATAATGATACTTAATGTGCATGTCTATTTCCAATGCTAATTAATTATTTTGTTATGTAACTTCCAAAAACGGTTTGAATGTCATTAGTACACATAGGAAAATACAAAGGTTATGTAACTTCCAAAGGTTAACATTACATGGTTGACTAAATAAATAACAATAAATGTGCAATAAATTCAAATTTGAAATTAGAGTGGAGGGAAGATTTTTAGGGTTGCAATCTTTAGCATTTAATGCATTACAATTAGACAGAAAAAATTTGGTTTTGGTGTTGCTAGACCTAATAACTTTTAAGAATAGAGGATTTTTAGGTTTAGGTGTTGCTAGACCTAATAAGCTTTAAGAATAGGTACGCCATTTAAGCCTCAATAGATGAATATAAGCTGGATCTGTTGGTTCATATTCCCATAAAGCCACATCTGTAAAAGCCAAAATCATCAGAAAGACATCAAATACAGATATCAAAACTTCAACTTATGAAAACTGAAATTCTGGCAAGTCCTGATTCCAGATGGTGAACGTAAAACATAGTACAGCACAGGAACAATAACAGACAGAAAGAAATAATAGACTGAAAGTAAAAGGCACAGGATATTTATTAACCCAGTTCGGTGACAAACACACCTACGTCTGGAGGCTACCAAGCCAGGAATGAAATCCACTAGCGTAGTCCTAGTTCTAAGTTCTCAGCAAACTTCAGTTTACAAGTTATCACCTAACTACTACCCGTATTGACTTCAACCTAGGAACTCCTATACCTGAGATCACATCTCACATCCCCTCAAACAATTACTGCCCCAGTGATCTTAAACTCAAACAACAATCAAAGTAGGAGACACACTCCAAATACATAAAAAGTCACTCTTGCTTAAAAGTCACTCCAAATACAACTCAATAAAACACAATCCTATGCTTGCATCAAGGTGACACAAGAAAGGCTCACAATTAACAGACTCAAAACCTACGAATACTCTATCCATGATAGCTTTGGTTGAGTTAATTTTCTTCAATAGCAGCGCCCTCTATTTATAGCCTTCAGTAGCAACAAATATTTGAACCAAATATTCTTCAAAGATATATTTCCAAAATTCTTCTTTAGAAATATATTCCACAATATTCTTCAGAAATATATTTTCCAAAGATCTCTTTGAAAATATATTCACAAATAAAAGTAACCAATCTTCAAAATATATCTCACGAAAATAATCTTCCTTCTAGAACCACACGCAGCAAGGAGAATTCTTCCGTCAAATCTTCAAAAGATCACATGAGAAAATAAACAGCTCCAAGGCACGAAAAACAGGAGCACAGTAAACCAGCTTCTGAAGGTACTTCTGAAGAAGTGTGTCTGAAGTTCTGTGTCTGAACATTCAGCTTCTGAAGGTTGCTTCTGCGACTGAACATTCAGCGTCTGAAGGTTGCTTCTGAACAGTGCTTCTGAAGTTCTGCTTCTGAAGACGTTCAGCTTCTGAAGTTTTGCTTCTGAGATCCAGCTTCTGAAGATGCACGTCTTGCTTGTATATTTGATTTTAGCAAACATGAAGCCAACAACCAAATATCCAACAATCTCCCCCGTTGGCAAATTTTTGGCTAAAATCAATTTGAGAACAAAGAGATACAAGGCAAATTCTTCACTCATCAAAATTGCGCAACTATGAAGAACATAACATAAATGTAGCAACCAAAAGCAACAGAGTCAGCAACGGATAATACACTACGTTTCACACATACACAGAAACAAAACGAAGCATTCCCCCTGAAACAGAGACTTTCCCCTGAAACAGAACAGCTTCTGACAGGAAACACACACTGGAAACACACACTACTCCCCCTGAAACAGAGACTCCCCCTGAAACACATGCCTGTATTGCTTCTGACACACTTAATTTATCTCCCCCTTTTTAGCCAAACAATTTTGACAAAACAACCATGCAATCACTAGGAGTAGAAAAACAAAAAACTGCAAATAAGACCATATGCACACAAGCAGAGGAAAAACAAACACAGGGAACACACCCAGAAATCTGCACCACATTTCATTTCCAATAGAGGCTATAAACATCCAATATAGACCAGCACATCACAACACCACACACAAAGTCTTCACAGAAGAACACACACTTCCTAGCAAACCACTCAGACACACGTAGTAATAGTAACCACATCTGAACATAGTACCTCTGAGCATTAACATATTTGAACCTCAAAACATCAACCCACATTAGTTTGAGCTTCAATCACATCAGGTTGTGGATTTTCAGGAAACTCAACCATATCAGAATCAGTTTGGGGGATCTCGGAAATTTACAGCAGTCTTCAGAATCAGAATGATTTCCCTTATTTCTCATGCAACTCTAGTTATAGAAAGAATTTGTTTGCACATTTCAACACCTGTAATTGCTAAAGATTCTCATATAAGCAACTACTTAAAGAGCCCATTAACTTCTCATGTGCTGCATCAAATGTTTTCTTATGTCTTGCATTCATAAGAGCAAAATTCTTCTCAATACTCTTGGCACACATGAGATCATTCTTCACAAGTAAGGTCTTGTCCCTAGTTACATTATCACCTACAACAGACTTACTCTTATAGACCCTTTTAGTACCAATGGTATTCACCCCTTCAGGTCTAGAAACCAATTTCAAATCTTCATACTTCTTCAACTGACCAAGTTCCTCTTGCATAGAATTCATCAAGAACTCATCAGTCAAGGCTTCTTTAATGTTCTTTGGTTTGAATTTTGAATCAAAACAAGAATTGGAACTCACATCTCTGGATCTGTTGGTAGTTTCTTCATTCAGATTCCCTATGATCAGGTCCTTAGGATGATCCTTTTGGATTCTAATATTTGGACCTTTGTTGTCTACAACCTCACTTGAATCTGATTCAATGCTGGACTCAATGTCTGAGACTATGAAATTAGTCTGTTGAGGAGATACATCACTTTCATTATCCACATCTTTCCTTGAGGACACTCTAAGAGATGTGTGAGCTATAAGACTAGTATCAACAACCTTGGGTTTCCATTCTTTTCTAAGTTGAACAAATGTATGGCTGATCTTTGATTGAACATGAGGTTGTGGATATCCATACAACCTGTAACAGTAGGGCTTTATGTGACCAAATCTCCCACAATAATGACATATCCAGTGTGAGGATTTGTTTCTTGGCTGGGGGTTCAAATGTCGGACAGGATGTTGAGACATTTGGTTTGACATTACAGACTCAGTTTTTCTTTCAGGAGGAACAAACTTAGTCAAGGAGACTCCACTTAGTTTCTTTAAGGACTGGTAATCATAACCTACACCTTTCAAGTTTCCAGATCCCTTCCCAACTTGAAAAAATCTCATCTAACACATTAGAACCATTGTTCAATATTCTAACAGATTTTGTCATGCTATCAAGTTTGGAAGTTAGCAAAGTTACCTCATCTTGCAAACCAGAGATGGTTGATAGGAGTTTTTCTTTTTCAATGCGTAAATTAGTAATGATTTTCTTCTGCTTCTCTCCTACTTGACAAATCTCTTCAAATTTAACATGCAACTTCTTGCAAGAATCAGCAAGTTCTTCATAAGGCACACCATGGTTTGCTATTTCATTAGTTCTGCCATTATGATGGAAAGCACTGTTCTTGCTGATGTCGAATGACACGTTCTTGCCATTTGGTCTTGGCTTTCTATCCAATCTCGTCAAAATTTTACTGAATTGTGTAAGCACAATTTCATCTGAGATGCTTTCTTCAGTTTCACATTGGACAACTTCCTCATTAGTGTTGGATATGAAAGCTTTGCTTTTCTTCATCACCATAGATCTATCATTGATAGCTCCTCCTTCCTTGTCCAATTTGCCAGAAAAAAAACTTCCCTGGAGCTCACCCTAAAATAGGCAGGGTGTCTGCTCTGATACCAATTGAAATTCTGGCAAGTCCTGATTCCAGATGGTGAACGTAAAACAGAGTGCAACACAGGAGCAATAACAGACAGAAAGAAATAACAGACTGAAATTAAAAGGCACATGATATTTATTAACCCAGTTCGGTGAGAAACACACCTACGTCTGGAGGCTACCAAGCCAGAATGAAATCCACTAGCGTAGTCCTAGTTCTAAGTTCTCAGCAAACTCCCAGTTTACAACTTATCACCTAGCTACTACCCGTATTGACTTCAACCTAGGAACTCCTAGACCTGAGATCCCATCTCACTTCCCCTCAAACAATCACTGCCCCAGTGATCTTAAATTCAAACAACAATCAAAGTAGGAGACACACTCCAGATACATAAAAAGTCACTCTTGCTTAAAAGCTTCAAGTGCCCTACAATTACAACTCAATAAAACACAGTCTTATGCTTGCATCAAGGTGACACAAGAAAGACTCACAATTAACAGACTGAAAACCTACGAATACTCTATCAATGATAGCTTTGGTTGAGTTAATTTTCTTCAATAGCAGCGCCCTCTATTTATAGCCTTTAGCAGCAACAAATATTTGAACCAAATATTCTTCAAACATATATTTCCAAAATTCTTCTTTAGAAATATATTCCACAATATTCTTCAGAAATATATTTTCCAAAGATCTCTTTGAAAATATATTCACTGAAATTCTGGCAGGTATGGTAACAGCACGTAAAATAGAGCACAATGACTGTTAAAACAGAGCACAATCACACAGTATCAGAAGCAGCAATGTAAAGTGCAAAAAATAAAAGAACACATATATTTGTTAACCCAGTTCGGTGTAAATACCACCTACGTCTGGAGGATACCAATCCAGGAAGGAAATTCACTATGAGGAATTAATCCTAAGACTCAAGACACAGACCCCCTGTTCCTAGTCTTCTGACTTAATCTCCACTAGTCTGATTTCTACCCAACACCTAGGTATAAGAAACCCCCTTCTTACTTCTTATTCAAGTAACAACCCAGTTACTAACAGCTTCTGAATAACAACCCAGTTTATGAAGACAACTTCAAGACAACAAACACAACACTCGTACCTAAAGGCTTAGAGTAAATTACAACTCAAACAATCTAAACCAACTCAGAACATATTAGTGGTGTACAAATAAAGCAAAAGCTTAACAAACTAAAACTCTAAACTCTAAACTCAGATTTCTGATATATGATTTGTAGTCTTCAATAGCAGCAGCACATCTCCTTATATAGACTTCAGCAAGCAAATAATTCTGAATCAAATAATCCTCAAGATATAATTCTGAAATTCTCCAAAGACTTGAAAAGGAAACATATATTTCTGAATTCTATCTTGCAAAGATTCTTCAACAAAAAATAATCAAAGATAAACACGAAGCAAATCTTCTCAAGATCTTCACAAAAATTATCAGCCTTCTAGAAATCAAATGCCTAAATAAATCTTCAATAAATCTCCATAAGATACGCACAAAAAGAATCAGATTTAATGCAAAAATCCAGCTTCTGAAATCTACTTCTGAAGTTCAGCTTCTAAAGGTCAACGCTGGTCAACGTCTGAACAGTGCGTCTGAAGACCCTTCCTGCGTCTGAAGGCACTTTCTGCGTCTGAAGGTCCATCCTGCGTCTGAAGGTCCATTCTGCGTCTGATGAACAGTAAACCAGGATTTTAGCTTCTGATGCAGTTTTCAGCTTCTGAACCTCCTTAAATCCAATTTCTTGCTTCTGAAGACTTCTTTAATATCTAGAGACGCATTGCTTGAGCACTTTGATTTTACCAAACAATGTAGCCAACACTTAAATAACCAACAATCTCCCCCTTTGGAAATTTTTTGGCTAAAATCAAATGCAGCACAAAACCATGTTCTTCACTCAACAAAAAAGACATTCAACCATGAAGAACTCCACAAAATTCAAACATAGCACATAGTAAGCAGCGGATACAAAGCTATGTTAAACCAATCAAAACAACTTCAGTTCATCTTCTGAAAAATCACAACACATCCTGAACTCTTGAAGCACACACAACAACTTCTGATCACCTTCTGATACTTCTCAGTCTCTGATCATCACATGAACACTCCCCCTTCACAATTAAACTCAAACAAACTTCACAGTAACAGACTTCACATGCACAACTCCTGAAGAACAAACACACAAACATACCAGCAACACACACCAGCTTCAAAACAACTCTCCCCCTGCAACTCAGCACATAAACAACACTCAACACTTAATTTTGAACTGCAGAACATTCTGAGATATAACTTCTGAAACTTCTTAAACTGATATAGCTCAGGAATTCAACACTAATGCACTCCCCCTGAGACACAAACTCCCCCTCAAACAAAACTGAATAGCTCTTGTTGAAACTCTGAACTCTGAATAAAACTGTCATCTGAAAAATAACTTCTGAATTCAAACTCTGAACACATTCTGACCAGCTCCATTCTGAACTCAAACACAAGTTTTTCTCCCCCTTTTTAGCCACAAAATTTTGACAAAACTCAGACTTCACATAGGGAACAAAAACTAAATATGTAACACAGATCCTCAAAACTGATTGAATATCAGACTCAGAATCAGGATCACACTCAGTATTTGCAAATCTGGAAGGTACTTCATCTTCCTCACATCTAGCTTGCTCACCCTCAGCAATCTGTAATTGCTATAACTCCTCATGCAGACAAACTCCTAGCTTGCTTCTCAGATTCTCAATTGTTTGGCATCTAAAGCTTTTGTAAAAATGTCAACAATTTGTTCTTCAGTATCCACATGTTCAAGTTGAACAATCTTTTCTTCCACAAGATTTCTGATGAAATGATGTCTGATATCAATGTGTTTAGTCCTGCTGTGCTGTATGGGGTTCTTAGAAATGTTAATAGCACTTAAATTATCACAGTATAGGGTCATAACACCTTGTTGCATGTTGTATTCTTCCAGCATCTGCTTCATCCATACCAACTGTGAACAACTACTACTAGCTGATATATATTCAGCTTCAACTGTAGACAAAGACACACAGTTCTGTTTCTTACTGAACCAAGAAATCAAGTTATTCCCCAGAAAGAAACATCCACCAGAAGTACTCTTCCTGTCATCTGAACTTCCAGCCCAGTCAACATCACAATACCCAATCAATTCAGAACTTGCACTGTGTGAGTACATGATTCCATAATCACTTGTATTGTTGACATACTTAAACATCCTCTTTACTTGTGTCAAATGACTCATCTTTGGATCTGCTTGATATCTTGCACACACTCCAACATCAAAAGTAATATCAGGTCTGCTTGCAGTATGGTACAGTAAACTCCCAACCATACTTCTGTATTGGCTTTGATCAACTGAAACTCCTTGTTCATCTTTAGTTAGCTTCAAATGTGTATATGCAGGTGTTCTCTTATGGCTGGCACTCTCCATTCCAAACTTCTTAACTATATTCTTAGCATATTTACTCTGAGAAATGAATATAGTATCTTCCATTTGTTTGACTTGCAGTCCAAGAAAATAAGTAAGCTCACCAACTAGACTCATTTCAAACTCAGATTGCATCTGATGAACAAACAACTGATCCATTTTGTTTGACATCCCACCAAACATTATGTCATCAACATAAATTTGTGCAATCATCAGACTTCCATCTTCTTCTTTCACAAATAAAGTCTTGTCAGTTCTGTGCGCACCTCGTTTTTTTCCTGAGAAAAAGACGCGCAAATCCTCCGAGGTCGTTCGTAAACGCTCGGAGGGCCTTTGTGAAGTCGCCACCAAAGTTTTTGTGTAAAGGGAACGTTGATAAACCCTTAAGTTTTTTTTTGTTTAAAGGGAAACGATAATAAAACCCTTTGACGATGAGGAAAGGATGGTCATCGCAACCATTGTCGGGTTCGGGAGTCGATTACGCAAGGGGAAGGTACTAGCAATCCTCACGTCCGTTGTACTCAACGGGTACCTTCTATTTGGCTGAAGCTTAAATTGTTTTTAAATGTTTTGCGCGCATGCTTATCTATGTCAAAAGAAAATATACTAAAAGGGGGAAAAAGAGATAAAAACAAACGAAAGAAAAGAAAAAAAGTTTTTATTATTGCGCTTGACAAGATGTCGATCTTGCTCCTACGTATCTCCCGGTAGTCGGAGAATTCAAAGCGTACGTAGTTCTTTGGTAGAAAAAACGTACATGTGTTGATTAATTTTAAATGGACGATGTTTTAACTGAATTCTTGCGATTAAAACGTAGCTTGTATGCTCGCGCTCGGGAGACTTATTAAGCGTATAACTTGTATGCTCGCGCTTGGGAGACTTATTAAGCGTTTGTTCACGAATCGCACTAGAATTGTTAAAAGGTACGTCCGTTAGGGTAAAAGGGTTCGAATTGGTCGCTATGGGACCAAGAGAGGTGCAATGGACTCAAACGAGTCAATCATTGACCGAGGGGACTCCAACGAGTCGAGGGATTGTTCGATTGATCCACTGAGATCAAGAACAGGTACAATGGACTCGGACGAGTCGAACATTGACCGAGTGACTTAAACAAGTCGAGGGATCGAATCTAATGGCCACGGGGGACCAAAAGGTTCGGATTGACCACAAGGGGCCAAGATTTGGTTTGGTTTGGTTGGATACATTGAAAAAAGGAATGACGATTGTCCGAACGACGAGACATACGTCACACATTCGTACAATCGGGGCAATGGAGAGACATACGTCACACCATCCCTTTTTCATTCATGTTTTTGGGTAGAATTCTTTTAGAAATCCCAAGGTATATCAAATCATTTGGTTTGAAAACCCAAAATGGAAAGATTTAGCAATTTTGCTAGAAAACGCACAAGTTCGGCTCGTTTTGCGAATTGTTTTGAAAAGCGAACGCATTTGGCGTATGTTCATGCTTGAGTTTTGAAAATCATGAACAATGTTTATTGTTCAAGTTTTGATTGAAATGATGAACATAGCTTGTTTGTTCATGCTGTTTTGAAAGTTTAGGAACATAACTTGTTTTGCAAGTTATCCACAAAAGGTCATACGAACTTGTGAATTTGTCAAGATTGTGCAAAATCCTTGTTATGGTTTGAAAAACATGGGTTTAAAAACTCTTAGGTTCTGAGTTCTTGGGCTAGAACCTCAAAAATTGGCCATTTGGACACCTAAACTCAGATTCTGAGTTCTGTCATGGTCGCTCTGCGACCATGACTTCGCACTGCGAAGTATGCGAATTTTTGAGTTCAGAAGCTGTTTCTGAAATTTTGTTCAGAAACACCTTCTGACCACACTCAGGACCTTTTAGGTGAGTGAAAAACTTTGAGTTTTTGGGATGAAAAAGGCTGGACAAACCAGTTTTGATGTTTTGCAAACCTTGGGATTTCTTTGAAATTCAAAAGGGGTTTTTTAGAACCAAAAGGTTTTGAACCAAAATTGCTATGCAAACACAATTGGAAATGCAAAACAAAAGCTTGGAAACTTACAGAGATCCTTAGCAAAGCTCCAGCTGCAATGGATTTGAATTGGTTGAAGGTTCTTGCAAAAGTTTTGAATGTTGGTGATGGTTTTGAACTTTGTGAGGCTTTGTGTTTGGATTGTTTTTTTCTGGTTGTTTGTGAGTGTTTGTAAGCTGGAATGAGTAGTGTATAATGCTCTTGAATTGTTGTTATTAGAAGTGCTTGTAACCTTGGGCATTGCCTTCTATTTATAGGCCAAAACCAAATCAATTTCATCATTAGAAATCCCCAAAATCCAGCTGATTTGTGGGCTAGGATCAGGCTGAATCCCTTTGCATTAAATGCTAATGGATAGAGGAAACCTTGCCTTGTTCCAAGGGTCAAGACTCAGCCTGATTTCAACCACAAATTCAAAGGTTTTTGGATAGCAATGATGATGAAATAGGGCTGAAATGCAATTGGCCAAGCTTGGGGATCAATCCTTGCAATCTCAATGGTTGATCAATAAAAACGTGCACTGTGATGTGCAGAGATTGGGGGATGCAAAAGGCTACAATTGGCTGGTGTGAGAGGGTGAAAAGCTGTTGCAAAACAGGGTAGGCACTCATGGCTTTTCAAGTGAAAAAATCCAGCTGGTTTGACTGGTTTTGAGGGGAGCAAGCAGGAGGAAAGTCATCAAGCAGGTGGCTGGCAACCTTTGGGTGGTTAACAGGTCACTTGGGAGGGACAAGAGCTGCCCAAGGGCAAGCCCACTTGCTTGTCACATGCTAGGTTGGAAGAAAAAGCTTCCAACCTTGGTATTAATGGCAAGTCTCTCATTTCTGGTTTTGCTTGGCCCAAATAGCCATGAATGCTGATTAAAATAAATATGGAAATGATATGCAACAAAATCTGGAATTAAATCAAAAACATCAAAAATCTGCAGAAAAATCGCAGACTTCGCAGTGCGAAGTGAGCGTCGCAGTGCGAAGTCATCATTTTTGAAATGTTGACTTTTCTGTTGACTTTGACTTTTTCTCCCTCTTTGATTTTTTTGATTTTTTTTGTTTAAAAAGGCTTAGGACAAAATTGGGGTACTACAAGTTCCTCCTTTTATGTATCCTTGAGTCACAATAAACTGAGTAAGTCTCTCATACCATGCTCTAGGTGCTTATTTCAACCCATACAAAGCCTTCTTCAATTTGTAAACATGATCTGGAAGATTATGATCCACAAACCCTTTAGGCTGTTCAACATACACTGAAGGTGAGAAAAACACACAAGAAGGGGGGGTTGAATTGTGTGGACTCAAAAACTTAGGTTTCTTTTTCTTCTAAAAAATTATGTTAAGTTCAGAATCAGGTTCTGAACTTTTATCAAAGTTAATTATGCAGCGGATTCAAATGAAAAGAGAGAAGGAAAGAGAGACACACAATATTTTTATACTAGTTCCTTCCACAAGTTGGAAGTAGTCTAGTCCCCTTGTTACTAACAAGAGATTTTAACTATAATCAAACTGATTACAATTGCTCAACCACAAAGGAAGAGACTTCCAGTTGCTCAACCACAAAGGAAGAGACTTCTAATGCTCAAGACACTAAGTCAAGAGGCTTCCAATGCTCAGAACACAAAGTAATGAGACTTCCTGCTCAGAACACAAAGTAATGAGACTTCTAACTTGCTCAGAACACTAAGTAATGAGACTTCAGATACTCAGTACGCAGACTGAGACTTGAACCAAACTGAATTACAAAGAAAGTAAGTTTAGGTTGAACACTTGATCAAATATCAGAGGTGTTCACTTAATACAACTCAGGTATAAGACTCTAACCTTAAGAAATTCTAAGATAAAAAGATTGAAAGAATTTCTATGAGTTTTAGTGAACTATGAATTTTGGACAGCAAAATAGAGCACACTTTCAGTCAATTGGTTTCAGGAGTCTTAGCAGCATTTTGTTGGAACAAAATGTGTTAAACAACTCTCTTCTGAAGTAAGGGGGAGATTGTTGGAACAATTTGTATGAACACCTCTCTTTATGGTTTTGATGATAACAAAGTGTTAAATAGAAAATTGGTTATTGCTAATGCTTTGTTCAAGTTATGCAGAACCACGTTTTTAATGATTGATAATTGATAATGGTTATGGAAGAACAAGCTTAGAGCAAGAAAGGAAAGCTTAGAAGCAATGTTGCAAAGTTGGAAGAAAACTGGGTCTGAAGCTTGCGTCTGAAGACAGCTTCTGAAGTCTGAGTCTGAGGGTCAACGACAGTCAACGTCTGAAGGGAGTGTAACACCCGGGTCCCTCACACTGGACCCGCGATGTCACTCACGACCTTCTCCACCCCCCCATGTGGAGTTTTTGCCTTCCGTGGGAATCGAACTCCGTACCTTGAGGCTTAAGTACAAGTTCCTTGCATTCCCACTACCAATTGAGCTACTAGCTCAATTGGTAGTGGGAATGCAAGGAACTTGTACTTAAGCCTCAAGGTACGGAGTTCGATTCCCACGGAAGGCAAAAACTCCACATGGGGGGTGGAGAAGGTCGTGAGTGACATCGCGGGTCCAATGTGAGGGACCCGGGTGTTACAAAAAAAGGCGCTCAATTGGTAGTGGGAATGCAAGGAACTTGTACTTAAGCCTCAGGTACGGAGTTCGATTCCCACAGAAGGCAAAAACTCCACATGGGGGGTGGAGAAGGTCGTGAGTGACATCGCGGGTCCAGTGTGAGGGACCCGGGTGTTACAATTATAGTAGGTGGACTTGGGTTAAGTTCCTTAGAACTAAAAATGAAACATATAATGTGTTTTTCAAATTCTGCAAACAAGTACAAAATGAAACTGATTTGAAAATTTTAAAAATCAGAAGTGATCATGGTGGGGAATTTGAAAATGAACCTTTTGAAAATTTTTGTGAAGATCATGGAATTCTCCATGAGTTCTCATCTCCTAGAACTCCACAACAAAATGGAGTTGTAGAGAGAAAGAACAGATCTTTACAAGAAATGGCTAGAACCATGATCCATGAATCTAAAATTGCTAAGTACTTTTGGGCAGAAGCTGTAAACACAACATGTTATATTCAGAACAGGATCTATATCAGACCTATTCTGAATAAAACAGCATATGAACTGTTTAAAGGAAGAAAACCAAGCATTTCTTATTTTCATCAGTTTGGTTGTACATGTTACATATTGAACAATAAGATCTACCTAAAGAAATTTGTTGCTAAGGCTCAAAAGGGTACCTTTTTAGGATACTCAGAGAGATCTAAAGCATACAGGGTGTATAATTCTGAAAAACATGTTGTTGAAGAAGCTATACATATTAGATTTGATGATAAGAAGCCTGGTATTGAAATACCAGAGCTGGTTGAGAGTTTTGCAGATGTCAGACTCTCAGAAGAACCTTCAGAAGCTGAACCTAGTTCAGAGTCTGAAGAAGGTTCAGAAGTTGGAAATGATGGAGAATCTGAGAAACTCTCTGTTAATGACACTACTCCTGAAGCAAATCAAGACCAGCATGGTTTTGAACAAATCCCTGATGGTTCTTCAGAAGCTAATCCACCCAGAACCTCATTCAAATACAAGTCTTCACATCCTGAGGAGCTGATCATTGGAAACAAGAACAGTCCAAGGAAGACAAGATCAGCATTCAGTCAGAATGAGTCAATGCTTGGCCTGCTATCCATGATTGAGCCCACAACAGCTGACGAAGCACTTGAAGATGATGGCTGGATTGTAGCAATGCAGGAAGAACTGAACCAATTTCAAAGGAATGATGTCTGGGATCTAGTTGCAAGACCTGATCATAAGAACATCATTGGAACAAAATGGGTGTTCAGGAACAAGCTCAATGAACAAGGAGAAGTGATCAGAAACAAGGCTAGATTGGTAGCTCAAGGGTATAGCCAACAAGAAGGAATTGATTACACAGAAACTTTTGCTCCAGTTGCAAGCAATCATGTTACTTCTTTCTTATGCTGTTAATCATGATATCATCTTGTACCAAATGGATGTTAAGAGTGCTTTCTTAAATGGTGTAATTTCTGAAGAAGTGTATGTGAAACAACCTCCTGGTTTTGAAGATATTAAAAATCCAGATTTTGTGTTTAAACTTAAAAAATCTTTGTATGGTCTGAAACAAGCTCCTAGAGCTTGGTTTGAAAGACTAAGCAATTTCTTGATTAAAAATGATTTTATAAGAGGTCAAGTTGATAATACACTCTTTAGAAAATCTGTTAAGAAAGAAATCTTAATTGTGCAAATATATGTTGATGATATCATATTTGGTTCTACTAATGCATCTCTTTGCAAAGAGTTTTCTAAGTTAATGCAGGATGAATTTGAAATGAGCATGATGGGTGAGTTGAAATTCTTCTTGGGAATTCAAATCAACCAATGCAAAGATGGTGTTTATGTTCATCAGTCAAAATACACTAAGGAGCTTCTAAAGAAGTTCCAGCTTGATGATTGTAAGCTGATGACAACACCAATGCATCCTACCTGCACCTTAAGCAAAGAGGACAATGGCTCAAAAGTAGATCAGAAGCTGTATAGAGGTATGATAGGTTCTCTTTTATACTTAACAGCTTCTAGGCCAGATATTTTGTTTAGTGTTTGTCTGTGTGCTAGATTCCAGTCAGATCCTAGAGAATCTCATATGACTGCTGTCAAGAGAATCTTTAGGTATCTGAAAGGAACAACTAATTTGGGACTTCTGTACAAGAAATCCTTGAATTATAAGCTAGTTGGATTCTGTGATGCTGACTATGCTGGGGACAGGATTGAAAGAAAATCAACGAGTGGAAACTGTCAGTTTCTTGGTGAAAATCTGATATCCCGGGCCAGCAAAAGACAAGCAACTATTGCTTTGTCAACAGCTGAAGCAGAATACATCTCAGCTGCAAGTTGTAGCACACAACTGCTCTGGATGAAACATCAATTAGAGGATTATGAGATTCATGCAGATAACATTCCAATTTATTGTGATAATACTGCTGCAATTTGTAACACCCATACTAAATTATCTAGAATATTTAGCATGTGTATTAATCTGATACTGGGTACATTAAAATTTTCAATAATAAATACAATATAAAACTACTGAATGAGTACAAATAGCTCGTTTATACCAATATCCAAATATCATTTACAACTACATTCTCATATACATAGATAAGCTGTCAACCTCCTGAGCTTGACCTTGACGAGCATCTGCACTCCATCCAGCGTCTTCCTGAAGAACTTCATCTGAAAAGGTCTCTCGCTGACCTGCAAGCCTGCACCAGAAGGATAGGGATGAGACATAATGTCTCAGTGAGCTCCTACCCTACCTACTGTTGGCAACCACAGGGAACCTAGGGTCGCCGTGCCTACCTCGGCAATCTTGGGGATGCCTATGATCGCCAAGTCTTATCCTTACCCATAGAGGGTTACCTGACTGTTCCTGCTAAACTGGGTAGTCATGACTAGACTACATCTGCTAATCTAGTGATCAAGGGGAAAACCTAGGATCACTGTCTGAATCTGATACTGACTAGTCCTGAGATCTAGACTATATCCTGATAACTGGGTGATCGAGGGGAATCCTAGGATCACCGCCTGATAACTGATACCTGAATCTGATACCTGTCTGATAACTATTCTCTGCCTGATAACATAATAATATAATTAACTGATAAATGTCTTTATGTTAGCTGTTAGCGTTGAACAAACAATATTATCTGGGTTCATTTTACGGAATGCCCCCGGGTGGAGTAACCCCGAAGCACATTCCCCTGATAACCGGTGAAAATTCCTATCATATCAGGCTAACACCGGACTCCTCTTGCCTAAGTGTGTGGTTATCCTCGCGGAAGATTCCTGCCCGTTCCATCTGGAACCCCCCGTCCTCTCTAACTGGTCGAGAGCACAGGAGACACACTGTAACTCTGTGTGGTTATCCTCACGGAAAGTTCCTGCCCGTTTCAGCAATGCTGAAACCCCCTGTTCTCTCTAACTGGTCGAGAGAACAGAAGACACAAAGCTTGTCCTGATTATTAATTATTATTCCTGGTATATGATTATACATTTCCTGATAAAACTGATACGTGTTTTCCCCCAATGTCACTCTGACGTGAGCATTGAGGCACGTCCTGATAACCTGTAACTATGCCTGAATCGAGGGAATTAAATCCCACTGACTAAGGTATCCTGTAATCTGCCTGGTTAAGGGAATCCTGATAAACTACCCTTAACTCATCTGAACTTAAATCTATTCCTGTTAACCTATTCAAGGTTCTAGACTTCATTATAACATAGGCTTATCATTCTCATAAGCCGTTGCTTGGTTATTGGAAATATTCCATAGCTTAAATAACTTTACTTTGTATTCCTAATGCTTTACCAAATTCCTTATCCAATCATTCATCCCTTAAAGGTTGAGTAATCCTTTGAGCATGTCAAGAATGGTGTTTTTCTTGGAAGATAAAGCTTTCTTTGAAAACAGTTACTAAAAAGCCTCGCCGAACATGTACACAGCACCTAGAACGAAACAGAACAGACAAATGCTGCCTGTCTAATTTCGCTAGGCGAAGTGGAGGCGAAAATAGGCAGTGAGGACCTGCCAAACAGTAACTGCACGTTCGCCCCGAGCTCGCCCGGCGAAAATATCAGTTCAAAAACATGTTAAAAGTGTGATTTTCCACCATTTTGACACATTTAAGGTTACCCAGGCATTCCAACAATATAAGGGATGAATTTATAATACAAATTGATAGTTTAAAACATGTTTAATCAAGAAATTGGCAAGCATAGGAATTTAGGGTAGAAATTCATAAACTTAGCTAAAAATGTAAAATACTCTCAAACTTACACAAGCGGGTTCTAAAACCCTGTGGAGCTCACCTTAGACTTGGTTTGTTGCTAGCTAATCCTTCACTTGACCCCTTGTTCTATCCCTTGCTTTTCCTTTAACTTTCTTGTTCCAAATTTCTGCAGATTTGCAGTTTCGGACCCCTGACTTCAAACTCGTCCCCAGACTTCAATACTCAGCCAAACCTCACAAAATTGGTACCAAAACGTAGATAATTTCGTTAGCTTTCCATAGCATCAAAGACCACTTGATTCGGAGTTATAGAGAGAGAGTTATTACCATTTAAATGGAGCCCTGTCCCAAATACGGGTTTCTCCAATTCAACTCCAAAACTCTAACCATAACTTCTTCTTCTTCAGGAATCATCATGCAAGATGAATTAGAGGTTTAGGCTCAACATTAGGCACGAAAATTGAAGTGAGAAAGGGAGATTGGAGTGATTCTTACCTTTTCTTTCTTTAACCTTCTCTTGTTCTAGCTTTGAAATCAAGCTTGCTTGCAATACCTTCTTACAAGATTTTGGATTAAGAGTTGATGGATGGTTGGAGAGGGAGAGGAGGCGTGAGAGTAGAGAGAAGAGGGAGGGAGGGGGCTGGTTTTCTTTGGAGGAGTGTGGAAGTGTGTAGAACATGATAGAAAAATGGTAAGACATATCTTACCTCTCTTTTCTTATAATTCCTTCCTTTTAAAATATTTACACATTTGCCATTCCACTTATTTACTAAAATGCCAAGCTTGCTTCATAAGTTTCTACCACTAATAATCGATACTTATAAGCGGGATATCACGCTTACCATATAAATAAGCCCATTAACTGACAATTTACCAAATTGTCCTTTGCTCAAACATTCTGACACATCGTCTCAATATTAATAAATATTCGAATCTTAGGCGGGATATTACAATCCACCCTCCTTAAAGAAATTTCGTCCTCGAAATTTAGAATCCACTATCATACATGAATGAATCTCTCGCACTACTTCCTCTACTTGCTCGAAACTCCAGCTTGTCTTGCTTATCGGAATCCCTTGGATTTCCAACTCTGTACGTTGAATATACTCGACAACTTTTCCCTTAACTAAAATGCTCATGGCGAATTTGCATAATTCTTACGTAGTAGGATGTGAGGTTATCTGAACCATCATATCCAACTCGCCTGACTTTGATCCTGGTTCAAATACTTCTTGCAAACCAACTTAAGGTCACTAAATCTCAAATACTTTACCGGGTAATCTTATCCTTCTCAAATATTTTCACTTTTAAGGGGTTCACTGCACTGCATCTAATTCCCATGAATTATTATCTTTAACTTTCGTCTCATACGACGACAACTTACTTATAGACTTATATCACCATTCCATATAGAATCATCCTTATACCGAAAACATCTGATATAATACCCTCACATACAAATGTAAGAAGTATTCTAACTTTGTTTAATATTCCAAGTATAAGCAGGAAGTTTCACCTCTAACACCTGTTCCTTTCTTTCTAACATCCCGATGTGCTTCTTATCGCAATCATAATCATTAACTATATCGAGTTCTAACCATAACGTAAATATTTCTGCGTCGATAGTCCAGGACTCATAGGAGTCTAGCCCAAGTGATGAGTGGTATAAGTCGTCTTACATTTTATCACATAGTATAATTCGTAGCATATAGTTTGCATTTATAAGCAAGCACGTGTACACTACTGACGGGTACACAATACATCACCTCATCTTTGTCCGACTAACGGGACATCATTCTTAATCTTAACATATTTGAGGTACTATCTCATCAATTAGGAATTTTTCTTCTTTTTAACTCATCTTGTAACATCCGGGATTTGCCTTTCAACTGGCTTGCCAGGTTTGCCCCGCCAATGTTACTCATGTTTATCTCTTAACATACATCAACCCGTAAATTATTGTTACATTCTATCGACATCGCAACTTATTTTCTCATTCTGGACGCTGAATTCCAAGATCCTTGTTTTCAAAAGAAAGCTCCACTTGAGTACTACTAAAATAGCACACTTTAAATTCTTTAATCAAAACCTAAACTTACGTAGCCTCTTTACTGTAGACTACGAGTGACTTTTAATCTGCATAAAAGTTCTTCTTCTTCTACAAGTGAACATTAAGTTCATTCATTCCCGAACTCTTCTGCCAAGTTATGGCTGATATCAATAAATCTGTTTCTGTAAAAACATTCATACTTATACTTTCCTGATTGCGTACCACCATTGCCAAAACACGTCACATAGCTGAAAATCTGCTACACTACTATCTGAGTAGTTTAAGTATTACCTGACAAGTATATATAATACTAACATATTCTGATACATGTGACATGTTGACATAACGGAATACCTCATGGATTAAACTCATATGTCACTACGTGGACGTTTTCTGGGCAACGCTTCTATTTCAAAGTTTCATCTTACAAGTACAACCTTTACTGATATTACTTTATGCTTGATCCTGTTGATTAAAAATTATTCTTCAAGTCCACCTAAAGTTACCGGGCTAAATTAGCTAATTTACCGTATTAGCGGTGACTTTCCTTGCTCTAGACTTATTGTGCTAGGAATATATTCTTTTCATTCTTATCACATAATTCTAAACTATTTTGATTTCCGTTCCTCTTGTATTTCGAGGTTTGAAATATCCCTCGGCTTAACCCTTAAATTTCCTCCTAGAACTTATAACAAGTTCAAGTCGTCACTGCTTATTGATATTCCGTGGTTCATCTGACAAGGACTTCACAAGCATCTTTGTTCTTTAAGCTTCGGCTTAGAATCGTTCATTAACTCATCCTTAATCACCTTTCCGCTGCGCAACTCTGATTTAAACAATTCGCTTCGGAGTAGGAATAATACTCCCTGATCAAATCCTCTGGCTGACTTGTTCCTTAATGACATATAGCTATCACAGCAAAATCATCTTACATTCGATGATTCTTTTATGGCTTAAACCACCTGTTGAACTTACTGATTGGTCGTCATTTGACACTGTGTTTCCTCTTGAACATAGACCATATACTTACCTTCACGATAGTACGCCAAAACTTGTAAACGGTTTTCGGCAACTGTTACGAGCCTAACAAAGCTCCTATCAACGTCTCATACTCTGATTCTTACTTATTCTCCATGTCCTGATTCCTGTGACCATCTCATGGTCCATCCAACTTGTATTATCGTTTTAACATTATAGAAACCAACCTCAAGGTACATCTGGAGTAGTTTAAATTTCAAACTTAAATCACTTGCGGCCACTTCTAAAATGACTTATGGTTTCGGAAGATTCACGTCTTTCATTCACTGGATCCACTGAGGATCTGAGTCCCATTAATAATCGTTCTATATCTATACCCATAATCTTCCCGAGACAGCTATGGTCTCTATGGTTTTCTATACCTCTTAAATTACCTTCGAATCCCTCCAGTTAATTGATCTTGAGCTTCAAAACCTCATCTTTATCTTTCAAAACTGGTCTACTATAACCATAAGTCCTCGTACACTCGTCTTCTTCATCCAATAAAGGGACTTCAACTTATTATTCACTATCCAACCTTCATTAAGTAAAATTCCAGTCTAGCTTCTCTTACTTCTAATCTTCTTACTATTAGGACACATTCGAAAATTGATTCCCTCTTTGACATGCAACGAGTCTTATTGTTACTACTTATTCATCCATCTTAGTTCTTAGGCTGCATATCATCTCCTCTTCTTCTTATTTCACAATTTGATTCCGTAGACGTGGCTAATCTGATGGGGTCAAACTTACTTGTGATTCATACTCAATAACCACTCTTGAGTGGTTAGTCTCATCTATCCATATAGCTCACTTAGTCCATAATTAATTCTCTTAACTGTCCGGTAATTCATCATTTCATTTCTCTAGGTTTGGTACAGCTATTCTTCAACTCTGTTCTCGGAATTGTTACTTAATCCATGCTTCGCTTTAAATTCTCAAACTGCGGTTCCCATCTAGGTTCTACGTCATTCCCTAGAGCATTCCATGATTCCTTAATCCTTATGTATTCCGCAGACGAGGCATCGTCCAACGATGCGTCCAACTGGGTTGAGGCGCTTCACCTCACTGTTAAATATCCTTTATGTCTCTAAGACCTTGCCACATTCAGGCTTCGTCGCTTTACAGTTTGATGGCCACCATTTGGCATAAATACTTCTTCGCCAATTCCGTCTTAAAATTCTGTAAATATAGTCTTCGCCCTTCATACACTTCATTCCTCCTTGGTCACATTCAGCTCTCGGACATTTATCCTAACTGTCATATACTAGACTGAGTTGATCAGGCTCAGCTAGATGTGACCTTTAGAACAATATCCGGAACCCAATGGTCCCACTACTTTTATTGAAACTTTAATGACCCAAGGCACGGTCTGAATCGACCTGCTCTGATACCAATTGTAACACCCATACTAAATTATCTAGAATATTTAGCATGTGTATTAATCTGATACTGGGTACATTAAAATTTTCAATAATAAATACAATATAAAACTACTGAATGAGTACAAATAGCTCGTTTATACCAATATCCAAATATCATTTACAACTACATTCTCATATACATAGATAAGCTGTCAACCTCCTGAGCTTGACCTTGACGAGCATCTGCACTCCATCCAGCGTCTTCCTGAAGAACTTCATCTGAAAAGGTCTCTCGCTGACCTGCAAGCCTGCACCAGAAGGATAGGGATGAGACATAATGTCTCAGTGAGCTCCTACCCTACCTACTGTTGGCAACCACAGGGAACCTAGGGTCGCCGTGCCTACCTCGGCAATCTTGGGGATGCCTATGATCGCCAAGTCTTATCCTTACCCATAGAGGGTTACCTGACTGTTCCTGCTAAACTGGGTAGTCATGACTAGACTACATCTGCTAATCTAGTGATCAAGGGGAAAACCTAGGATCACTGTCTGAATCTGATACTGACTAGTCCTGAGATCTAGACTATATCCTGATAACTGGGTGATCGAGGGGAATCCTAGGATCACCGCCTGATAACTGATACCTGAATCTGATACCTGTCTGATAACTATTCTCTGCCTGATAACATAATAATATAATTAACTGATAAATGTCTTTATGTTAGCTGTTAGCGTTGAACAAACAATATTATCTGGGTTCATTTTACGGAATGCCCCCGGGTGGAGTAACCCCGAAGCACATTCCCCTGATAACCGGTGAAAATTCCTATCATATCAGGCTAACACCGGACTCCTCTTGCCTAAGTGTGTGGTTATCCTCGCGGAAGATTCCTGCCCGTTCCATCTGGAACCCCCCGTCCTCTCTAACTGGTCGAGAGCACAGGAGACACACTGTAACTCTGTGTGGTTATCCTCACGGAAAGTTCCTGCCCGTTTCAGCAATGCTGAAACCCCCTGTTCTCTCTAACTGGTCGAGAGAACAGAAGACACAAAGCTTGTCCTGATTATTAATTATTATTCCTGGTATATGATTATACATTTCCTGATAAAACTGATACGTGTTTTCCCCCAATGTCACTCTGACGTGAGCATTGAGGCACGTCCTGATAACCTGTAACTATGCCTGAATCGAGGGAATTAAATCCCACTGACTAAGGTATCCTGTAATCTGCCTGGTTAAGGGAATCCTGATAAACTACCCTTAACTCATCTGAACTTAAATCTATTCCTGTTAACCTATTCAAGGTTCTAGACTTCATTATAACATAGGCTTATCATTCTCATAAGCCGTTGCTTGGTTATTGGAAATATTCCATAGCTTAAATAACTTTACTTTGTATTCCTAATGCTTTACCAAATTCCTTATCCAATCATTCATCCCTTAAAGGTTGAGTAATCCTTTGAGCATGTCAAGAATGGTGTTTTTCTTGGAAGATAAAGCTTTCTTTGAAAACAGTTACTAAAAAGCCTCGCCGAACATGTACACAGCACCTAGAACGAAACAGAACAGACAAATGCTGCCTGTCTAATTTCGCTAGGCGAAGTGGAGGCGAAAATAGGCAGTGAGGACCTGCCAAACAGTAACTGCACGTTCGCCCCGAGCTCGCCCGGCGAAAATATCAGTTCAAAAACATGTTAAAAGTGTGATTTTCCACCATTTTGACACATTTAAGGTTACCCAGGCATTCCAACAATATAAGGGATGAATTTATAATACAAATTGATAGTTTAAAACATGTTTAATCAAGAAATTGGCAAGCATAGGAATTTAGGGTAGAAATTCATAAACTTAGCTAAAAATGTAAAATACTCTCAAACTTACACAAGCGGGTTCTAAAACCCTGTGGAGCTCACCTTAGACTTGGTTTGTTGCTAGCTAATCCTTCACTTGACCCCTTGTTCTATCCCTTGCTTTTCCTTTAACTTTCTTGTTCCAAATTTCTGCAGATTTGCAGTTTCGGACCCCTGACTTCAAACTCGTCCCCAGACTTCAATACTCAGCCAAACCTCACAAAATTGGTACCAAAACGTAGATAATTTCGTTAGCTTTCCATAGCATCAAAGACCACTTGATTCGGAGTTATAGAGAGAGAGTTATTACCATTTAAATGGAGCCCTGTCCCAAATACGGGTTTCTCCAATTCAACTCCAAAACTCTAACCATAACTTCTTCTTCTTCAGGAATCATCATGCAAGATGAATTAGAGGTTTAGGCTCAACATTAGGCACGAAAATTGAAGTGAGAAAGGGAGATTGGAGTGATTCTTACCTTTTCTTTCTTTAACCTTCTCTTGTTCTAGCTTTGAAATCAAGCTTGCTTGCAATACCTTCTTACAAGATTTTGGATTAAGAGTTGATGGATGGTTGGAGAGGGAGAGGAGGCGTGAGAGTAGAGAGAAGAGGGAGGGAGGGGGCTGGTTTTCTTTGGAGGAGTGTGGAAGTGTGTAGAACATGATAGAAAAATGGTAAGACATATCTTACCTCTCTTTTCTTATAATTCCTTCCTTTTAAAATATTTACACATTTGCCATTCCACTTATTTACTAAAATGCCAAGCTTGCTTCATAAGTTTCTACCACTAATAATCGATACTTATAAGCGGGATATCACGCTTACCATATAAATAAGCCCATTAACTGACAATTTACCAAATTGTCCTTTGCTCAAACATTCTGACACATCGTCTCAATATTAATAAATATTCGAATCTTAGGCGGGATATTACACAATTTGTCTGTCTAAAAATCCAATTCTGCATTCTAGAGCCAAGCATATAGATATTAAACATCATTTTATAAGAGATTATGTTCAGAAGGGAGTTTTAGATATTCAGTTCATTGATACTGATCATCAATGGGCTGACATATTCACAAAACCCCTTACAAGCTCCCCTTGATTCTTATCCATGTTAATTAAATTTAACTTAAAGCAATAAACTGAAATTATCACTCAGAATTGTAAATAACAAGCTGACTTCAGGTTCTGAGGTTTGTAAGATCTCCCCTAAGTCTGATAATCCACATGATGAGTTTTGTAAGCTCCCTGAGTCTTATCCTTGTTATATAAATTCATTTCAACTCACTAAGAGTAATGTATATCTCACAAAAAATAGATTCAGAACTTTATCTCCCTTATCAGAGATTAAAAGCAGTTCTCATAAGTTAATTTTAAGCAGAAATTAACTCATGTTCTGAGCTCAGGCCTTAATACCTTTTACTCCTACTTATAAGTTAATTAACTGACAGAATTAACTTATATATTCTGAGCTCAGGAGCCTTAATACTTGTTTCCTTTTTCTCCCCCTTTTGTCATCAACAAAAAGAAATTTTCAGAAAAGAAAAATTTCCAGAATTTTAAGAGAGTTTGAAAAACATGTGAGATAATCATGCAATCATATAGGTAATCAAGCAGCAAAGATGTACATCAGAGCAGACTTGATCATACATGAGTATATGACATTGCATTTAAAAATAGAATGTTGTTGAGAAGCATAAAAAGATAGTTCAGTGCATTCTGATCAGAGCATTCTTGTTCAGACACAGTTGTTCAGTATATCTTATTCAGTATCACTGAACTATTTTGAGACAAAATTGTTCAGATCATATACCTACTGAAGGATTTAGCACAACTAAACTTATTTCAGAAGCTGAAAAAGTATAGCTGCTAATACCAAGATATAACATTTGGTTCAGTGCTGCTGAATTCTTTCAGACCAAAATGATACCAATTTTATAAATAAGTTCTGAAAGACTGAACATGTCTGATACAAATTGAGCATTTGAAAAATGTGTCTGTGTTTAAACATTTCAGAATTTGAAAACAGATAAACACATTTTTATATTGATGACTTTGGGAGGGACAAAGTATAACTTTCAAAGCTTTAAATCATCATTGCCCAGGGTTGTACTTACAGATTCTGACCAAAAATTAGATAACTATCAAATTCAGAAGTCAGAAAATCCAGGTTCTGAACCTTCAGACTCTGAAGTTTTTCAGGGCTTAACTTTCTTCAGACTCTTAAAAATGAGTGTCTGAAAAATCTTAGCTTCTGATGAACTCAGAATCTTAGTTTTCATTCAGATTCAAGCATATTTTCAAGAGATAAAATGCATGTTCAGATTCTTTTTAATACAATTGAATCTTTCTTCTGTGAGTGGTTTTGTGAATATGTCAGCCCATTGATGATCAGTATCAATGAACTGAATATCCATAACACCTTTCTGAACATAATCTCTTATAAAATGATGTTTAATTTCTATATGCTTGGCTCTAGAATGCAGAATTGGGTTTTTAGACAGACATATTGCAGTAGTATTATCACAATAAATAGGAATGCTATCTGCATGAATCTGATAATCCTCTAATTGATGTTTCATCCAGAGCAGTTGTGTGCTACAACTTGCAGCTGAGATGTATTCTGCTTCTGCTGTTGACAAAGCAATAGTTGCTTGACTTTTGCTGGCCCAAGATATCAGATTTTCACCAAGAAACTGACAATTTCCACTGGTGGACTTTCTTTCAATCATGTCCCCAGCATAGTCAGCATCACAGAACCCAACTAGCTTATAATTGAAGGATTTCTTATACAGAAGTCCCAAATTAGTTGTTCCTTTCAGATACCTAAAGATTCTCTTGACAGCAGTCATATGAGATTCTCTAGGATCTGACTGGAATCTAGCACACAGACAGACACTAAACAAAATATCTGGCCTAGAAGCAGTTAAGTATAACAGAGAACCTATCATACCTCTATAGAGCTTCTGATATACTTTTGAGCCATTGTCCTCTTTGCTTAAGGCGCAGGTAGGATGCATTGGTGTTGTCATCAGCTTACAGTCATCAAGTTGTAACTTCTTCAGAAGCTCCTTTGTGTATTTGGATTGATGAACATAGACACCATCTTTGCATTGGTTGATTTGAATTCCCAGAAAGAATTTCAACTCTCCCATCATGCTCATTTCAAATTCATCCTGCATTAACTAAGAAAACTCTTTGCAAAGAGAGGCATTAGTAGAACCAAATATGATATCATCAACATATATTTGCACAATTAAGATGTCTTTCTTAAGAGTTTTTCTAAAGAGTGTATTGTCAACTTGACCTCTTACAAAATCATTTTTAAGTAAGAAATTGCTAAGCCTTTCATACCAAGCTCTAGGAGCTTGTTTCAGACCATACAAGGATTTCTTTAGTTTAAAAACATAATCTGGATTTTTAACATCTTCAAAACCAGGAGGCTGTTTAACATAAACTTCTTCAGAAATAACACCATTTAAGAAAGCACTCTTAACATCCATTTGGTACAAGATGATATCATGATTAACAGCATAGGAAAGAAGTAACCTGATTGCTTCCAGTCTTGCAACTTGAGCAAAAGTCTCAGTGTAGTCTATTCCTTCCTGCTGGTTGTAGCCTTGAGCTACCAGTCTTGCCTTGTTTCTGATCACTTCTCCTTGTTCATTAAGCTTGTTTCTGAACACCCATTTTGTTCCAATAGTGTTCTTATGATCAGGTCTTGCAACAAGATCCCAGACATCATTCCTTTGAAACTGGTTCAGCTCTTCTTGCATGGCTACAATCCATCCATCATCTGCAAGTGCTTCATCAGCTGTTGTGGGCTCAATCATTGATAGCAGACCAAGCATAGACTAATTCTGGCTGAATGCTGATCTTGTCTTCCTTGGACTGTTCTTGTTCCCAATAATCAGCTCCTCAGATGTGAAGACTTGTACTTGAATGAGGTTCTGGGTGGATTAGCTTCTGGAGAACCATCAGGGATGTGTTCAGAACCTTTTAAAACTTGAGCCGAACTTGTGCATTTTTTCACAAATTTGTTAAAACCTTTCCATACGAGTTTCAAACCAAGTGTTTTGATAAACTTTGGGATTTTCTTAAAATTCAACCAAAAACTTGAATGAAAAAGGGATGGTTTGACGTATGTCTCTCCATTGCCCTGATTGAACGAATGCGTGACGTATGTCTCGTCGTTCGGACAATCGTCATTCTATCATTTTCAACGTATCCGACCACACCAAACCAATTCTTGGCCCTTTGTGGTAAATTTGAACCTTTTGGTCCCCCGTGGCCACTAGATTCAATTCCTCGACTCGTTTGAGTCACTTTGATCAATGTTCGACTCGTTTGAGTCCATTGTACCCGTTCTTGATCCCGTTGGATCAATCGAACCCTCCTTCGACTCGGTTGAGTCACTCCGGTCAATGATCGACTCAATTGAGTCCATTGCACCCTTTTCGGTCCCATAGCGACCAATTCGAACCCTTTTACCCAACGAACATGTTTTATCTATTCTAAGCGCGATTTCAAACAAACGCTTAAGCCTCTCATGCGCGAGCATACAAGCTATACGCTTAAGCCTCCCATGTGCTGGCATACAAGCTACGTTTAATCGCAAGAATACGGTTAAAACATCGTTTATTTAAAAATAACCAACATATTACGTTTTTCTACCAAAGAACTACGTACGCTTTGAATTCTCCGCCTACCGGGAGATACGTAGGAGCAGGATCGTCATCTTGTCAAGCACAATAATAAAAAACAAACTTTTTCCCCTTTCATCATATTTTCTTTTTCCCTTTTACATAGACAAGCATGCACGCAAAACATTTTAAAAACATTTTAAGCTTTAGCTAAATAGGAGGTTCCCTTTGAGTACAACGGACGTGAGGGGTGCTAATACTTTCCCCTTGTGTAATCGACTCCCGAACCCGACAATGGTTGCGATGACCAATCCTTTTTCCTCATCGTCAAGGGTTTTATTATTGTTTCCCTTCAAAATAAAAACTTAAGGGTTTATCAATGTTCCCTTTAAACAAAAACTTTGGTGGCGACTTCACAACAGCCTTCCGAGCGTTCGTACACGTCTCGGAGGATTGCGCGTTTTTAACGAGAGCGCACATGTAACATCCCACCTAAGACTCGAATATTTGTTAATATTGAGACGAGGTATCATAAATGTTTTAAGCAAAGGACAATTTGGTTAATTGTCAGTCAATGGGTTTATTTATATGGCAAGTGTAATATCCCGCTTAGATGTAACAGTTAACAACGTAGAAACTTATTACGCAAGCATGGCAATTATGCAATTATGTGGCAATGGCAATTATGTAAATTATTTGAAATGGGAGGATGTGTTTTTAAATAGGAACACAAGATATTTTCCAATCACTTCTCTCATTCTCTCTACTCTTCTCTCACGCCACCCTCTCCTCCTCACCTCAATCTTCACTTAATCATCCTCCTATATGGCCAATTCATGAGCAAGCAAGCAAGGTTTGTGAGCTAGAGCCAAGGAAACAAGCAAGAATAAAGGAAATTGGAAAGCTAGGGTTTGGCAAGGAATTAAGGAAAGAAGATGGATCAAGCTAGGGTTTGATGATTGGAAGCTTGACAAGGATCAAAGCTAGCTAAATCAAGGTGAGCTCCCTATGATTCTTACCCTTTTTGGGATAGTTTTATGGTTTAGAGAGGAAAGGAAATCATGATGATTTTAAGCTAGAGTTGTAATAGTTAGTTTCCCTATTGTTAATACTTGATATGCTATGATCATATATGTTAAAAACCTTTAATTTTGATGTATAAATGCTTGGTGGGTTGTGTTTTGATTTAAAACTCGTTTTGGAAATTTCTGGAAGTGTTACAGGGCCTGGCAGTTCTGGTTCTGTCGTGCCACGATGGCACCCATCGTGCCACGATGAGTCATCGTGCCACTAGAGATCCTGTCGTGCCACGATGGAGACAGAATGACACTCCATTTTTGGAAACTTGTTTTAATGCCAGAAACCATCCGCACAGTTCCAGTATGCCTTTATGTTTTGAATAATGGAAGAATGGATCATAGTATACCTCGTATTAGCATGAGAGTGGGGTTAGAAACTTCACATAACATTGAGGTTTAACCTCATAAGAATCAAGTGTCATTATGACAATGGGTAGATTAAACCCTAAGTTATCAAGTAAGATAAAGGGGCTTAGTTCCCAACCTTTAGATGATGGCTTATGAGAACGATAAGTCAAGAACCTGCTATAGGTTAAAGAGATTTAGAATGATACATTAGTCAAGATTATAACCTTTTATAGGTTAAGTACACTTGAATGATTATCTAAGGAATGCATCAGATATGCACATGACTATGAAACGTAATAGATACGTCTATGAACTTAAGAAAGAATCTAATGATAAAGAATATGATAACGTGTTCATCAGACTCCGGGATACGCCGGATGGGATTTCTCCGAAAGGGCTATCCACACGTAATTTATAAGACGATGTTAAACGTGTTCATCAGACTCCGGGTTTCGCCGGATGGGACTCTTCCGAGAGGATTGTCCACACGTATGTTAAAAGATTAAGCATGTCCAGCAGGCTCCGGGATTCGCCGGATGGGACTTCTCCGAGAGGGTTGTCTACATGCAAGATGTGTCCAGCAGGCTCCGGATTATGCCGGATGGGGCTTCACCGAGAGGGTTGCCTACACAAAGATAAGAGGAGTCCGGTGTTAGCCTGATATGATAGGAGTTTCACCGGTATGATGGGAGATGTACTTCGGGGTTACTCCAGCCGGATGCACTCCGTAAAACGAACCAAGATAATGATTGTTTGTTCAACGCTAACTTCTAACTTTATGATATGAAAAGATGAATACGAATATGAAATGAATATGTATACTTTATATGTAATACGAGACATGATGATTAGTTCCTAGTGAACGAGATGTGATCATAGGATGTCCCCAAGATCACTACGTATAAGACTAAGATAGGAATAGAGTATGATATGCATGAGATAAGACAATGAAGCGATCCTAGGTTTTCCCCTTGATCGCAAAGTATGTAGAGAAAGCCGGCGATCGTAGGTATCCCCAAGATCGCTAAGAGTAGGCACGGCGACCCTAGGTTTCCCCCGTGGTTGCCAACAGTAGGTTGGGTTGGAGCTCACTGAGACATTATGTCTCATCCCAATCCTTCTGGTGCAGGTTTTTCAGGTAAGCAAGAGATGTCCATGAAGATGTTCAGGAAGATGCTGGATGGAGTGCAGATGCTCGTCAAGGCAAGCTCAGGAGGTTGACAGATTTTATATATGTATATAAACGTGTATTATATGACACTTGGATATTTATGTAAACGAGCAAATTGTACTCATTCAGTGGTTTGTATATATTAATTATTGTAAATTTTAATGTATCCGATATCAGATTAATACGCATGCTAAATATTCTAGATAATTTAGTATGGGTGTTACAATTGGTATCAGAGCAGGTCGATTCAGACCGTGCCTTGGGTCATTAAAGTTTCAATAAAAGTAGTGGGACCATTGGGTTCCGGATATTGTTCTAAAGGTCACATCTAGTTGAGCCTGATCAACTCAATCTAGTATATGACAGTTAGGATAAATGTCTGAGAGCTGAATGTGACCAAGGAGGAATGAAGTTTATGAAGGGCGAAGATTAAGGTGGAAGAATTTATGACGGAGTTGGCGAAGAAGTATTTAATGCCAAATGGTGGCCATCAAACTGTAAGGTGACTAAGCCTGTTTACGGCAAAGTTTAAGGAATGTCAGAAATATTTAAGGATAAGGTGAAGAACCTTAACACGGTTGGACGCGTCATTAAGAGATGTCTCATAGGATGAGACATGAACAGTAAGGAATTATGGAACCATAACTGGAACCGTAGTTGAGAAGTGGTATTAAGGACATTGTGTGAGGAATCGAAGGACTCGCGTACTCAAATCGGATGAGATTTTTAAATCCAATCAGTGAAGAGATTTAATTATTGATTAAGAGGATTAATTGGGACAGATGAAGCTGCAGAGTCTGAACTTGCTGGAATTATCGTGCCACGAGAGCTTCTATCGTGCCACGATCATATGGATCAGGACATCCATCGTGCCACGACCCATGCTTCTCGTGCCACGAGAATGACAGTGGAGCACTCCTTAAGAAGAAAAGATGGTATGCAATCTAGGACCCAAAATGGATGAGTAAGTAGTAATGATAATACCTGTTGCACATCGAAGCGTGTTTCAGGATATGTTCTGTTTGGTAAGCAGATTTGAAATGAGCTAAGTCCAATGGAAAATTTTATACCAAGAGAAGTGAATCAGATTATTTTCATTATGATGAGCCGTCGAGATGTTTATACGAGAAACGCAAGCTCAGCAGCAAGTAATGATTTCTCAGAACATGATATTGAATAATAAGTTGAAGTCCAATGAATGGATGAAGAAGACGAGTTTAAGAGGACACATGGTTATAGTAGACCTGTTTTTAAGGATAATTGGAATTTTAGCCGAGAAGTTATATTGAGACTTTATTATACGGAGGATCGTTTTAAATACGAAAGGTTAAGATTGTGGTTAATGTTAATGAGTTTTAAGTTTACAACTGGTGAGTTTCCTTCCACAGTTATTCTAGAAGCTGAAAGAGATCACCTCGTGTTGATAAGTTCCGAGGGCGGTAATAAGGTATAGATTACGGATTGTTTCCAGAGAAACTCGAGGGGTAACTTGAGAAATATGGTAAAGATATGGGGATCTAAGTTGTCTCGGAAAAGATTATGAAAATTAAATCCTTACGGATAAAGTTAGAACGAATAGGAACGAGACTCAAATTATTAGTGGATTCAGTATATAAAAGATATGAACCTCCAAAAGTCATAAGTTGTTTTGGAAGTTGCCACAAGTGGTTTAAGTGTGAAATTTAAGCTGCTCCAGGTGTACTCTTAGGTCGGTTTCTACAATGTTAAAACAATAATACATGTTGGATTGACCATGAGATGGTCACAGAATTCAGAATATGGAAAGTAAAGTTGGAACCAGTGTTTAAGCTATTTGACGGGAGTATTGTTGGGCTCGTAATAGTTGCTGAAAAACCGTTTACAGGTTTTAGCGTATTATTGTGAAAGTAAGAATATGGTTTAAGACCAAAAAGAAACCCAGGTCAGGTGATGACTAATCCGTAAGCTAAGCGGATGATTTAAGCCTCAAGAGAAACAGTAACGTCAAATGGTTTGTGACGGTAACTACAAAGTGATAAAGTAAGAGGATTGGTCGATGAAATTTTATTTGGCAATAGTGGTGTATTGCTCCAATTCTAACTAGAATTGTTAAGAATCAGAGTGGCGCAGCGGAGTAGCAATCCAAGAATGAATTAATGAGAAAATGCTAAGCTGAAGCTTAGGGAACGAGAAGATGATAAATGCTTAATTCTTATAATACGGATTAGTAGTAAGTAGAGACGACTTGAACATATCACAAGTTCTAACGGAAAATTTTGGAAATCAAGTTGAGGAATACTTCGAACCTCGAACCCATGAGAAATGGAATATCAAGATAGTTTAAGAATATATGATAAGGAATAAGAAGGTTGTGATTCTAGCACATTAAATCTGAAACAATGGAAGTTATCGCTAAACGGTAGTTTAGCTATTTTATCTCAGTAACATCAAGTATACTTGAAGAATAAGTTTAGTCTAAAGAGAAATTGAGCATGAGACAACATTAGTACAGATTGCACTTGCAAGGTGAAATTTGTGAATTTGAAGCATTGATCAAAAACGACAATGCAGTGGCATGTAAGTTATTCCACGTTGTATCCACGATATGATAATATGCCGTATGTACCAGGTTGTGATTAGTAATGTGTACTTGTCAGGCAGTGTTTATACTACTCAGATAGTAGTGTATCAGATTTTCAGTTGTGATATGTGTTAGTAACTAAGGTACGCAACTAGTAATGTTTAAAGTGAGAAGATGCTAATCATAACAGGTTTGTTGATACTGAACGCGTTTTAGTTAAGAATATTCAAGGATTTTGAATTCGACGTCCAGAAAGAGAAATAAGTTTGTGATGCCGTTAGAATGTAACAATAATTTTCGGGTTGTTATATACTCAAGAAATAAACATGGGTAACATTGGCGGGGCAAACCTGGCAAGCCAGTTGGAAGGCAAATCCCGGATATTACGAAATGAGTTAAGAGCAGGAAAAGATTCCCAATTGATGTGGTAGTGTCTCAAATATGTTAAGATTAAGAATGATGTCCCGTTAGTCGGACAAAGATGAGGTAATGTAAAGTGTACACGTGCTTGCTTATGTATGTAAGTTATATGTTATGAAATATATAGTATAATGATATGTGCGACGACTTAAGCCACTCATCACTCGGACTAAACTCCTACAAGTTTGGGATTATCGGTGTGGAAAACATTTATGCTACGACAAGGAGACGAGAATAAGTTGTGACAAGAATGATGGGAGATTGGCAAACTCCTGGCAATCAGTAAGATTTCGCGAGCCCTTGAGGAATTCCTTAGTGGGAATAATGATGAAGATTATGGAAAGTAACACACCAGGATGCCTCCTCCTTGTATTTGTATAATGGAGGTAGTGCGGTAATTTACTCTCATTAAAGAATGGTATAATTATGGTAAGACCATATATGTAGGATGCCGTTGTATAAGGCAAAGATCGAATATAAGAATTCAATGGAATCGTCGAGGATAATAAGAACGTCCAATGTCGTCAAGGTAAGATTACGCGGACTATGACGAGATTATAAGAATTCAACACAAGTGTTAGGATTGGATAACTCTAGTTTGGGTTGCAAGAAGTGTATGAACAAGGAACGTAGTCAGCGAGTAGGATACGATGGTTCAGATAACCTCATACCCTACTACGCAAGAGTTGTGTAATGCACGTCAGGCATTCCCGTTAAAGAAGAGAGTGTCGAATACAATCGACTTATATAGAATTGGGAAAATCTAAGGGATTTTGATAAGTAAGATGAACTGGAGTTTTGGCTAATGAAGGAAGTAATATGTGAGATTAATTCATATATGATATTGGATTCTAAATTTCGAGGACGAAATTTCTTTAAGGGGGGTAGATTGTAACATCCCACCTAAGACTCGAATATTTGTTAATATTGAGACGAGGTATCATAAATGTTTTAAGCAAAGGACAATTTGGTTAATTGTCAGTCAATGGGTTTATTTATATGGCAAGTGTAATATCCCGCTTAGATGTAACAGTTAACAACGTAGAAACTTATTACGCAAGCATGGCAATTATGCAATTATGTGGCAATGGCAATTATGTAAATTATTTGAAATGGGAGGATGTGTTTTTAAATAGGAACACAAGATATTTTCCAATCACTTCTCTCATTCTCTCTACTCTTCTCTCACGCCACCCTCTCCTCCTCACCTCAATCTTCACTTAATCATCCTCCTATATGGCCAATTCATGAGCAAGCAAGCAAGGTTTGTGAGCTAGAGCCAAGGAAACAAGCAAGAATAAAGGAATTAAGGAAAGAAGATGGATCAAGCTAGGGTTTGATGATTGGAAGCTTGACAAGGATCAAAGCTAGCTAAATCAAGGTGAGCTCCCTATGATTCTTACCCTTTTTGGGATAGTTTTATGGTTTAGAGAGGAAAGGAAATCATGATGATTTTAAGCTAGAGTTGTAATAGTTAGTTTCCCTATTGTTAATACTTGATATGCTATGATCATATATGTTAAAAACCTTTAATTTTGATGTATAAATGCTTGCTGGGTTGTGTTTTGATTTAAAACTCGTTTTGGAAATTTCTGGAAGTGTTACAGGGCCTGGCAGTTCTGGTTCTGTCGTGCCACGATGGCACCCATCGTGCCACGATGAGTCATCGTGCCACTAGAGATCCTGTCGTGCCACGATGGAGACAGAATGACACTCCATTTTTGGAAACTTGTTTTAATGCCAGAAACCATCCGCACAGTTCCAGTATGCCTTTATGTTTTGAATAATGGAAGAATGGATCATAGTATACCTCGTATTAGCATGAGAGTGGGGTTAGAAACTTCACATAACATTGAGGTTTAACCTCATAAGAATCAAGTGTCATTATGACAATGGGTAGATTAAACCCTAAGTTATCAAGTAAGATAAAGGGGCTTAGTTCCCAACCTTTAGATGATGGCTTATGAGAACGATAAGTCAAGAACCTGCTATAGGTTAAAGAGATTTAGAATGATACATTAGTCAAGATTATAACCTTTTATAGGTTAAGTACACTTGAATGATTATCTAAGGAATGCATCAGATATGCACATGACTATGAAACGTAATAGATACGTCTATGAACTTAAGAAAGAATCTAATGATAAAGAATATGATAAAGTGTTCATCAGACTCCGGGATACGCCGGATGGGATTTCTCCGAAAGGGCTATCCACACGTAATTTATAAGACGATGTTAAACGTGTTCATCAGACTCCGGGTTTCGCCGGATGGGACTCTTCCGAGAGGATTGTCCACACGTATGTTAAAAGATTAAGCATGTCCAGCAGGCTCCGGGATTCGCCGGATGGGACTTCTCCGAGAGGGTTGTCTACATGCAAGATGTGTCCAGCAGGCTCCGGATTATGCCGGATGGGGCTTCACCGAGAGGGTTGCCTACACAAAGATAAGAGGAGTCCGATGTTAGCCTGATATGATAGGAGTTTCACCGGTATGATGGGAGATGTACTTCGGGGTTACTCCACCCGGATGCACTCCGTAAAACGAACCAAGATAATGATTGTTTGTTCAACGCTAACTTCTAACTTTATGATATGTAAAGATGAATACGAATACGAATATGAAATGAATATGTATATTTTATATGTAATACGAGACATGATGATTAGTTCCTAGTGAACGAGATGTGATCATAGGATGTCCCCAAGATCACTACGTATAAGACTAAGATAGGAATAGAGTATGATATGCATGAGATAAGACAATGAAGCGATCCTAGGTTTTCCCCTTGATCGCAAAGTATGTAGAGAAAGCCGGCGATCGTAGGTATCCCCAAGATCGCTAAGAGTAGGCACGGCGACCCTAGGTTTCCCCCGTGGTTGCCAACAGTAGGTTGGGTTGGAGCTCACTGAGACATTATGTCTCATCCCAATCCTTCTGGTGCAGGTTTTTCAGGTAAGCAAGAGATGTCCATGAAGATGTTCAGGAAGATGCTGGATGGAGTGCAGATGCTCGTCAAGGCAAGCTCAGGAGGTTGACAGATTTTATATATGTATATAAACGTGTATTATATGACACTTGGATATTTATGTAAACGAGCAAATTGTACTCATTCAGTGGTTTGTATATATTAATTATTGTAAATTTTAATGTATCCGATATCAGATTAATACGCATGCTAAATATTCTAGATAATTTAGTATGGGTGTTACAGCACAGCTGGCGACTTCACTGGGGAATGGGACATACTAGCGAGTCAAGCCTATCCTATTTAGTTTTTAAGCTAAATGTTTTTATATTATTTTTGGCGTGCATGCTTTTATTTCATTTTTCTATATCTTTCCATTGCTTTATGTTTATAACTGCTTTATATTGATTTATATTCATATCATATATATCAAATGCGGGGATGTTACTCCACATTGTTCGGGTTAATGCCGGACGTGTGAGGCTCTCTACCCGAGCTTGAGAAAAAATTAAGTTAGGAAGGGGTTGTGAGCGGAAGCCCGCGTTGACGTATGTCCGTGAGGTAGGATGCCCAGCCCCGCCTAGAGGAGATTTTCACTTGAAATGTATTGAAGTCATGCGAAGTTCGCAATCGACGACCTTACTTCCATGTGAGATCCGTGAATCTAGGGACCTTTTTAGAAAATCTCATCTCTAGAGTCTACACGTAAGGATGGGGGGAAGTTCCGAACCTTCATAAACCATACCTTTGCATCCATTTGCATTCATGAAAATAATTTCGCATATCATTTTGCTTTATAGGAATTTAAAAAGAACAACCAAATATTAGCAAAAAGAAATATGGATTCCGGGAATAGAAATACGCTCGCTTTCAAGATCAAGGCTCCTAAGGTGGAAAGTTTGTTAGCTTTAAGTAAAAGGCTCTCTTCGGTCAACAAGAGTATTTTCGAAGCAAGCTACGGGCTAATACTTGATCTCCTACCCGTGAAGATAGATTCAACGGCTTTAACCACTTTGGCTCAATTCTTCCACCCACCGCTCCGATGCTTTACCTTTCAAGACTTCCAATTAGCTCCAACCTTGGAAGAATTTGAGAAGATTTTGGGTTGTAGCATGAAAGGTCATGAGCTCTATCTCGGTCCGGGAAAAGACCCCACTTTAGAGGCCATCGCCGAATCCTTATACCTTAATGTCCAAGAAGTAGCATCTAACTTGGAATTTAGAGGAAACATTAAGGGGTTCACAAGAAAGTTCTTGGAGACCAAAGCTCGGGATTTGTTAGCTAGCAAAGAGGGAAAAGCATTCAACGCCATTCTAGCCCTCTTGGTCTACGGGATCGTTTTATTGCCCAACATGGACGATTTCATAGACTTTCCGGCTTTAGAGGTATTCATGACTAAAAATCCGGTTCCCACGATTTTGGCGGATTTTTATCATTCCCTCTATTCTAGGCATGAACAAGGGAGGGGACGCACAATTTCTTGTTGTTCTCCTTTGGTGCAAACTTGGTTGATGTCCCATATGCCAAGAAGCCGAAACTTTGTGGAAAACCGGGCCAAACTCAAATGGTCACAACGGATGACAACTCTCGCCGAGAAGGATATCCATTGGTTTTCTCCAAATTTAGAGGATCCGGAAATCACACTCAGTTGCGGGGACTTCCCTAATGTACCCCTCATTGGTACTAAGGGATGTATCAACTACAATCCGGTCCTCTCTCTCCGACAACTAGGTTTTTCAATGGAAAACAAACCCAATGACCTTTTGTTGGAAGCTTTCTTCTTAAGGGAAGGAGACCAAGACCCGGCATTGCTAGAAAGAATCCGGGGAGCTTGGAGCCAAGTGCGCAAAGGAAAGGTTGGCAAGAGGAATTGCGTGGCCAAACCTCTTTATACTCAATGGGTGAAGGAGAGGGTTAAAACAATCAAGCTACCCTTTGTGGTCATATGCCCTCCAAAACCTCCTACACCTAAGCCAAGCACAACCATTCCCAACAAAGAAGCGGAGGAAATCAAAGCTAAAATTCGACAACTCCAAAACAAAAATGGAGATTTAGAATTAAAGCACCTCCAAGCTTTAGGAGAAATCGCTAGGACAAAGAGAGATCGGGATGAAGCAACAAATTCTCTCCTAGTGTGCCAAAAGCGGCTAAAAATCTCCGAGGGGAAGAGAGATTGGATAGGAGGCGGCTTGGTTAGTGCGGATGCCAACCTTGTGGCCAAGGACGAAGAGTTGGAAAGAATCTTACATTCCAACCAAGAGCTCAAGAAGTTCGGCGAGTTAGCCATCGAAGCTCAAAAGAAATGGAGATTGAAATTTCAAGAGAAAAATCAACAGCTCCAAGAGGTCGTCAAGGACTATAAAGAGCAGCTCCAAGCCGAGCGCGTCCAACGGCAAAGATATGAGAGCCTTTCTCATCAAGGGAGGCTAAAATGCAATCGTCTCGAAGCGGACATCAAGAAATTCGAAGAATACTTCGACAAGATTGCAAGAGCACACGGGGACCATATTGCACGACTACACGATGAAATTAGAAGTGCAAATGACAAGCTTGATCAACGCAAGGAAGTGATTGAGTTTGTATGGCAAGACGCCACCCGATTAAGTGAGGATTTCACTAAATTGGTTGCATTCTCGAACTTGGTTGTCACCCAACTTCCAAAGAAGCTAGCAAAGGCCGAGATGGTCATGCCTTACTTTGTCATCCCTACGGAGATCCAGAAGTTTATGAAGTTCTGCAAGGAAACCATAGATTTCTATAGGGAAGAAATGGACAAAGCCGAGAAGCGAGCGACTATTTGATTTGTATTAACATTAGTTACACTTTGTAAACAAATATTATCTAATCAAATAATATTTTGAAGCAATATCAGTCTCCCGGCCTTTAATATTTCTAATTACTAATATTAATTGTGCACCTTTAAATTTCCTCATAAAGCAAAGTAAAAAAAAAACGCATGTTTTTGCATACTCATCGCATACATACATTCACATGCATCTTCATGCATTTTTTAGAAAAAAAACTCATTCATTTCCCAAAAAACAGTTTGAAGCAATCATAGCCCGAAAACCCAAAAAGCCCTCGGTCCAAGAGCCAGATCTCCAACACTCGTATGGAACACGAGCCAACAAGCAAAGGATCATGGAAAATTTGGAACAAACTCAAGCGGCTTTGAGAGAGGAGGTTGATGAGATGAAGGGAAAGATGGATCAGATGCTAGAGTTAATGCAAACTCTATCGGCCCGAGAGAGTAACCCTCGTCCAACAGCGGATGTAGCCAATGTGCAATGGCCTCCTTATGGCTTACCTCTAGGATATACCCCACCACTTGAAAATGAGGGCCATGGGCCACCTCCACCACCACCGCTTACAATCCCCGTAAGGAACGAAGAGCGTCGTCCTCAAGGAAATTCCACTGCTCAGCATGAGGTTATTTCTCATAATGTGGAAGATAATCAGCCAAGACATTCTTCTCTTGATAGTACCCACCAAGACAACGATACTACCCAAATGTATCGCGTTTTGGAGGAAAGGTTAAAAGCTGTCGAAGGATCCAGCTCATACGGTGCCCACAATGCTTTGGACATGTGCTTAGTGCCCGACGTGGTAATCCCTCCAAAATTCAAAGTACCGGACTTCGAGAGGTACAAGGGAATTCAATGCCCTCGGAACCATCTAAGGATGTTCTGTAGGAAGATGGCGGCTTACACAACGAACGAGAAGCTCATGGTTCATGTGTTTCAAGATAGTTTGAGCGGAGCGTCATTGGATTGGTACATGCAACTTGAGCGTACCCACGTCCAAACTTGGAAGGACTTAGCCGATGCTTTCCTAAAGCAATACAAATACAATTTGGACATGGCTCCAAATAGGATGCAGTTGCAGAACCTTGTGCAAAGAAGCAACGAGTCCTTCAAGGAGTACGCTCAACGGTGGAAGGGACTAGCTTCTCGCGTACAACCACCATTATTGGAAAGGGAGCTTGTTGATACCTTTATGGGCACTCTACAAGGCCCATATTATGACAAAATGATTGGAAGCACATCTTCCGGTTTTTCCGATCTAGTCATAATTGGTGAAAGAATAGAGGACGGAGTAAAGAGGGGAAAGATCCAAGGCCCCCTAGAAAGTCAAAGTGGAGCTAGGAGACCCCCCAGCAACTTTCATAAAAAGAAAGAGGGGGAGACAAATGCTGTCTTAGTGGGACCATCTTGCCCACCATCAAATTAAATGCCTCGCTACAATTATCCATATGTGGCAGCAGCAGCAGCTCAAGGGCATTACTCACCTCAAGTAATCCCCACAACTCCACCTCTACAACCAGTAGTGTTGCCTCAACAAAATCGACAGCAACAACAAGGCGGGTACCCACCAAGGGACCAAACGGGCCCGAGAAATAACTATCGCAATGTGCAGTTTGATCCTGTACCCATGCCATACGGTCAGATCTTACCGTATTTAATCCAAAAGGGAATGGTTGAGATAAAACCCCTACCAGCTTTGGTGCCACCATATCCACCTTGGTATGATGCAAACGCAAGATGCGAATACCACGCGGGGTCCCCGGGGCACAACATTGAAGGTTGTAAAGCACTCAAATACAAGGTCCAAAGTCTCATTCACCGGAAGCTGTTATCCTTCAAGGAGGAGAATCCCAATGTAAAAAATAACCCATTACCGGGGCATGCGGGTCCCTCGGTAAACGCGGTGGAAGAACAAGAGGACTTTGGCCCAATCAAGGAGGTAGCCAACGTAAAGACTCCCCTGTCAGTCATAAGGGAGCGATTAACCGGTTTTGGTTTGTTTGAGGAGATGCACGCCGACTGCGAAGCCTGCAAAATCAACTCGGACAAGTGCGGAAAATTGAAGAGTTGTCTTCAAAAGCTAATGGAGCATGGTTTGATCCAAATGGGCCATATAAAGGATAGCACGGACGTTGCTACCTTGGAGTCTCATGACCCAAAACCTCTCGAAATCCCATACCAATGAAGAGAGGTACCAATACCTATACAGCCCATAACATTCCACGTACCTGCACCCTTCTCTTTTGAAAGCACGAAGAAGGTACCATGGAACTACCAACCTGTGGCCTATGTGGGAGGAAAACCACTAGCAAAATTTGAATCCAGCATCACTAACATTACCGGTGTTGGAGGAATGACAAGAAGTGGTAGAGTCTTCGCTCCGAAAGAACTCGGGAAGACACCAGCCGTACTACCAATAGAGCCGCTCAAAGAAAAGAGCGTGGAAGAAAATGAGAACCAAGTGGGACCCTCTCAAAAGGCAACACCACAAAAAGAGGCCGAAGAGTTCCTAAGAATAATCCAAAAGAGCGAGTATAAGATCATTGACCAATTGGGTCAAACTCCCTCCAAGATCTCCATGTTATCCCTACTACTAAGCTCGGAGGCACACCGAGAAGCATTACTAAGGATCCTCAGTGAGGCACATGTCACCAAGGACATCCCTGTGGACCAATTCGACGGGATAGTCGCAAATATTACCTCGAGTAGGTACTTGGGTTTCAACGACGATGAGCTACCCGACGAGGGGCATATTCATAACCGCGCCTTACATATCTCCGTAAGATGCATGGACCACATCCTCTCTCGAGTGTTAGTGGACACGGGGTCATCATTGAATGTCATGCCCAAAACTACCCTGCTAAAGCTATCTTGTGAAGGAACGGTAATGAAGCCAAGCGCTTTGGTAGTAAAAGCTTTCGATGGGTCAAGAAGAGCCGTCGTAGGAGAGATCGACCTACCAGTCCAAATCGGGCCTAAGGTTTTCTCTATCACCTTCCAAGTCATGGATATTAATCCCACTTACAGTTGTCTTCTCGGACGACCATGGATTCACATCGTCGGAGCCATCACCTCTACCCTACACCAGAAACTTAAGTTTATTGTCGATAACCAGATGATTGTAGTTTCCGGGCAAGAGGATATGATGGTAAGCCATCTTTCGTCGTTCCGATATATGGAAACGGACGAAGAAGCTGTGGATGTTCCCTTCCAATCTTTGGAAGTGGCGAATGTCGTGACTTTGAGTTCAAAGCCCAAGAAAGAGGCTAGGACAGCCATGTCATCATGGAGGGAAATAAGAGAAGCTCTAGAAGAGAGCCGACCTACCGGATGGGGCAAATTAGTGGACATACCCGAGAAGAAAAATCGCTTCGGGTTGGGATATCATCCATCATCCGAAACCTCCTCAAAGCCTCTAAAGCAAGGGATCCTCCCCATTTTGGAAAAATTTGTCAGTGCGGGTTTTATCAATGAAGATCAAGTGGCTCTGCTTGAAGACGTGGATGTAGACGTGCCTGATTTGGTGTATCGTTGTGCTTCGGATGAAGCTTTGAACAATTGGAGGGCTATCGCAATTCCCGAGATCATTACCAAGCTGAAGTAATAAACCATGTTTGTTTTTACTTTTAAAAAAAATCATTTAGCTCTGCCCAAGGCAAATGATTAGTTGTGTGGGGCCCCCATGTTTTAAAGTTATTTTCAATCATGAATAAAATCACATTTTTATGTTCAATTGAGTTTCTTTTTTTTTTCTTTTTGCATTTTGTTTTAAAAAAAAAATTTGCTACAAAAAGCCTAAAATCAAATCATACTCATGCAGATCCACAAATCCACCCTCCAAAAACAACACCGCCTTAATCCCTTATGACTTCGATTTCCCGATTAATCATGAAATTCTGGCCAGGCAATAAGAGACTAACAGGTTCTGAACCAGCAGGTTCTGAACAATACGCAGGGCACAATAATTTGCTTAAAACACAGCACACACACAAACACAACAATAGCAGCAAAATAAAGTACAGGAAAGTAAAAGGCACACAAGGTTTGTTAACCCAGTTCGGAGTAAACACCTCCTACTCTGGGGGATACCAATCCAGGAAGGAAATCCACTATTGGATTTAATCCTTAAGACTCAGACACTGACTCCCAGTTCTTATCCCAAGCAATTAACCTCCACCTAGTAAGACTTCTACCCAACTCTGAGTAATAGAATCCACTATCTTCCTATTCAAGTAACTAAACCCAGTTACTGAAACCCTTAATCAAAAACACTCTGTTTTTCAGAAAACTTCAAAACCACAAAGACTTCATTCGTACCTAAAGGCTTAGAATGAATTACAACTCTATAAAACTCTAAACCAACTCAAAACATAATAGTGGTGCACAAAACAAAGCTAACAAGCTTAAAACTAACACAGACTCTTTTTCTGAATTAAGACTCTCTAAAATCGTAAGCCTTCAATAGCAAAGCTCATCCTTTTATAATCTTCAGCAAGCCTCTTAATTAAGCTCCAAATCTTCTGAATTGATTTGTTACTGGAATAAGATTGTTCCAATAAAGTAACAAATAAAAGTGCATTCAATCTTTGAAAGATTTAAAACAGAAAATACGAATTTTCATAATTTTGAACCAAATCTTCAAAGATATCTTCTCCAAATAACCCAACATTCTAGAAGCAATTATACAAACATAATTCCTTGCTAAATCTCCCAAGATACGTGCAAAAACAATCCAGCAAACCCAGCTTCTGATGTGGTCAACAGAAGTCAACGCTGGCTTCAGAACCTGAAACTGCTTCTGAAGTGCTACAGTGCTCCTGATGAGTATTTCAGCTTCTGATGTAGATTTTAGCTTCTGAAGAAACGTTCAACATAAGGAAATGCTTCTATTCCATACTTTGGTTTTGCCAAACAATGCAACCAACACCAACAGACTCAACAAATCAAACAGAAGATAATGAAGAGGACGATTATGAACCGCCTGAAGAATTGTCCAGACTTGCAAATCAAGGGGATATGGTAATACAACCCCACCAAGAATCAGTTGAAAAGATCAACTTGGGGACCGAAGAGCATAAGAAAGAGGTCAAAATAGGAGCCTCTCTGCAAGAGGGTGTGAAAGGAAAGTTGGTTAAGTTTCTTCAAGAGTATATGGATGTATTCGCTCGGTCGTATCAAGACATGCCAGGTTTAGACCCCAACATTGTCGTACATAAACTGCCACTCAAGCCAGAATGCCCATCAGTAAAGCAGAAATTGAGGAGAACCCGACCCGACATGGCTCTCAAGATTAGAGAGGAGGTCAAGAAACAGTTTGATGCCGGCTTTTTAGCCGTAACCAAGTATCCGACATGGGTTGCCAACATTGTGCCAGTTCCAAAGAAGGATGGCAAAGTTAGAATGTGTGTGGATTACCGGAACTTGAATAAAGCAAGCCTAAAGGATGATTTCCCGTTACCACATATTGATATATTGGTGGACAACACCGCCCAATTCTCAGTCTTCTCCTTCATGGACGGCTTCTCGGGATATAACCAAATGAAGATGGCTCCAGAAGACATGGAGAAAACCACATTTATCACCCCGTGGGGAACTTTCTGCTATAAGGTAATGCCTTTCGGATTAACAAATGCCGGGGCAACATACCAAAGAGCAATGGTGACTCTTTTCCATGATATGATCCATAAGGAAATAGAGGTCTACGTCGATGACATGATTGCCAAATCCCAAACGGAGGAGGATCATCAAGTCCATCTGCAAAAGCTTTTCGAACGCCTAAGAAAGTTCAAGCTGCGCTTAAATCCTAACAAGTGCACATTTGGCGTTAGATCCAGAAAGTTATTGGGTTTCATTGTCAGCCAAAGGGGTATTGAAGTGGATCCTGACAAGTTAAAGGCCATCCAAGAAATGCCAGCGCCAAATACCGAGAAGGAGGTCCGGGGTTTCTTAGGAAGATTGAACTACATCGCTAGGTTCATCTCACACATGACAGCTACCTGCGAACCAATCTTCAAACTGCTAAGGAAAAACCAACCCGTCCATTGGAACGAGAATTGCCAAGAGGCGTTTGACAAGATCAAACAATACCTGCAAGAACCACCAATTTTAATACCTCCGGTTCCGGGTAAACCCCTCATCTTATACCTAACCGTGCTTGAAGGATCAATGGGTTGTGTGTTAGGACAACAAGATGAAACGGGAAGAAAAGAGCACGCAATCTACTACCTAAGCAAGAAGTTTACCGACTGTGAATCAAGGTATACTTCACTTGAAAAGACTTGCTGCGCTTTAGCATGGGCTGCTTGACGCCTAAGGCAATACATGTTGACCCATACAACTTGGTTGATATCAAAGATGGATCCCATCAAGTACATCTTCGAAAAGCCTGCCCTCACAAGGAAGATAGCCCGTTGGCAAATGCTGCTGTCTGAGTACGACATCTAATATGTCACTCAAAAGGCTATAAAAGGGAGTGTTTTATCCGAGCACCTTGCCCACCAACCATTGGAGGATTATCAACCCATACAATTCGACTTCCCTGATGAAGACGTTGTAGCTTTGAATGATGAAAAGGTCACAAGCGATGATGAAGGGCCAGAACCGAGAGCTCGATGGAAGCTCGCTTTCGACGGCGCCTCAAATGCCATGGGGAACGGGATCGGGGCAGTTTTAATCTCCCCAAGAAATGGATACCAACCCTTCACAGCAAGGTTATGCTTTGACTGCACCAATAACATGGCAGAATATGAAGCATGTATCCTAGGCCTCGAAGCAGCAATTGATCTAAGGATCAAAATCCTTGAAGTCTACGGTGACTCAGCCTTGGTCATCTATCAAGTCAAAGGAGAATGGGAAACAAAACATCCCAATTTGATTCCCTACCAAGCTCGGGTTGTAGATTTGATTGAGCATTTTGATGAGATCACCTTCCATCACATACCTCGAGAAGAAAATCAGGTGGCAGATGCCTTGGCTACATTATCATCAATGTACCAAGTAAATTTCCACAATGAGGCGCCAATCATAAAGATGGATCGTAGGGACAAACCAGTTGTATGTGCATTAGTCGAAGAAGGACTTGACAACAAACCCTGGTTATACGACATCAAGCGATACCTCGAAGAACAAGAGTATCCAGGAAATGTCTCACAAACTGACAAGAGAACCCTCAGGAGATTGGCATCCCAGTTCTTCCTCAGCGGAAACACCCTCTACAAAAGAAACTATGACCTGGTCTTGCTCAGGTGTGTGGATAAACATGAAGCGAACATGCTCATCAAAGAAATCCACGAAGGATCTTTCGGAACCCATGCCAATGGGCATGCAATGGCAAAGAAAATCCTAAGGGCGGGCTATTATTGGCTAACCATGGAAGCTGACTGTTTCCGCTATGCCAAGACTTGTCACAAATGCCAAATTTATGCCGACAAGGTGCATGTACCACCAACTCTCCTGAACGTCATGACCTCACCCTGGCCATTCTCTATGTGGGGCATAGACATTGAAATTCTGGCCAGGCAATAAACAGAGTTACCAGGTTCTGAACCAAACAGGTTCTAAACAATATGCAGGGCACAACAACTTGCTAAAACAGAGCACACACAAACACAATGCAAAGCAAGAAAATAAAGTGCAGGAAAGTAAAAAGGCACACAAGGTTTGTTAACCCAGTTCGGAGTAAACACCTCCTACTCTGGGGGATACCAATCCAGGAAGGAAATCCACTATTGGATTTAATCCTTAAGACTCAGACACTGACTCCCAGTTCTTATCCCAAGCAATTAACCTCCACCTAGTCAGACTTCTACCCAACTCTGAGTATTAGAATCCTCTAACTTCCTATTCAAGCAACTGCAACCCAGCTACTTGAACAACCCTTGAACTAAACCCAGTTCTGAAAACTACCCTGTTTTGAAGACACACTTCAACAATAAAACTTCATTCGTACCTAAAGGCTTAGAATGAATTACAACTCAATTAAACACATAAACCAACTCTAACAGAGTGGTGCACAACAAAGCTAAAAGCTTAAAAATAACAAAGACTCAATTCTCTGATTTTTTAACTCTCTGAATCGTATCCTGAATAGCAGCAGCACTCCTCCTTATATAGTCTTCAGTCTTGTAGCATAAATAACAAACTAATCTTCTGAATTGATTTGTTACTGAAATAAGGATGATCCAATAATGTAACAAATAAAACTGCATTGAATCTTTTAAAGATTATAACAGGAAAATACTAATTTCATATCTTTGAACCAAATCTTCAATAAAATCTTCTCCAAATAAATTAGCATTCTAGAAGCAATACGCATGAATAATTCCTTGATCAATCTTACAAAGATTCGCGCCAAAACCATTCTGAAAACCCAGCTTCTGATGAGGTCAACAAAAGTCAACGCTGGACTTCAGAACCTGAATCAGCTTCTGATGTCATTTTGAGCTTCTGAACAGCTTCAAAATGAAAAACTTCCAACTGAAGAAATGTTCTAGATACGGAGATGCTTTTATTCAATACTTTGGTTTTGCCAAAACATGCAGCCAACACAAAAGACTCAACAATCTCCCCCTTTGGCAAATTTTTGGCTAAAACCATCCAAGTTCTTCAATCTCCCTTATAATCAACTCAGCAATGAAGAACTCCACAATTATACATCATAGCAATTAGTTTAGGCAGCGGATTCAGCTATGTTAAACAACAGCTTCAGCTTCTGACTCCTGAAGCACACCAAGTACTGATCAACTACTGATCATCACAACCATGGTATCAGAGCTACTGATCAACTCCTGATTATCACAAACACTCCCCCTGAAGTTTCAAATACATAAACAAACATTCCAGCTTCACAACACTCCCCCTGCAACTCAGCTTCTCATACAAACTCCCCCTTACTACTGAACTATAGAGAAACAAAAGTATCAGAGCATACCTCAGGAGCTGAGCACACTTCAGGACCAAGGACAGTTCTTCACTCAGGATGTTAACACACATGCACTCCCCCTGAGACACATATTCCCTCTTGATCATATCTTGACATCTCTTGCTGCAAAGGTTCTGAACTCTGAGCATAATGCTAGGTATCAGAGCAAAACTATTCACCTTCTGAATCAATGACACACATTCTGAACAACTCTTGTCTGAACTTAAATTTTTCTCCCCCTTTTTAGCCAAAAAATTATGACAAACTTCAGACTTCAAATAGGGATCAAAACAAGTAACACAGATCCTTGAAACCATATCAGACTCTGACTCAGGTTCAGGATCACACTCAGCATAAGCACAACTGGCAGGTACTCTATCTTCCTCACATCCAGTTTGCAGTAATTGCTATAAGTCTTCATGTAAACACACACCTAACTTGCTCCTTAAGTTTTCAAACTGTTTAGCATCCAAGGCCTTTGTGAAAATGTCAGCAACTTGTTCTTCAGTAGCTACATGTTCCAGCTGAATGACTTTATCCTCCACAAGGTTTATGATAAAATGATGTCTGATGTCTATGTGTTTGGTTCTGCTGTGCTGAATTGGATTCTTAGAGATGTTGATGGCACTCAAATTGTCACAAAACAATGTCATAGTTCCTTGTTCAATGTTGTACTCCTCCAGCATCTGCTTCATCCACACCAATTGTGAGCAACTACTTCCAGCAGCAATATACTCAGCCTCAGCAGTTGACAATGACACACAGTTTTGTTTCTTGCTGAACCATGAAATCAAGTTATTTCCTAAGAAGAAACAACCTCCTGAAGTGCTCTTTCTGTCATCAGCACTTCCAGCCCAGTCAGCATCACAAAATCCCATCAATTCAGAACTTGAACTATGTGAATACATGATTCCATAGTTACTAGTGCTATTCACATACTTCAGGATCCTCTTCACCTGAGTCAGATGACTCATCTTAGGATCAGCTTGATATCTTGCACATACACCAACAACATAAGTGATATCAGGTCTGCTTGCAGTTAAATACAATAAGCTCCCTATCATGCTTCTGTACTGACTTTGACCTACTGAAACTCCTTGTTCATCTTTGGTTAGCTTCAGATGAGTAGCAGCTGGTGTCTTCTTATGAGCAGCAGATTCCATTCCAAACTTCTTCACTATGTTCTTGGCATATTTACTCTGTGAAATGAAGATTGTATCTTCCATTTGCTTGACTTGTAGTCCAAGAAAGTATGTCAGTTCACCAACTAAGCTCATTTCAAATTCTGACTGCATCTGCTGAACAAACAATTTGACCATCTTCTGAGACATCCCTCCAAACACTATATCATCCACATAAATCTGAGCAATCATCAGACTCCCACTTTCATCTTTCACAAACAAAGTCTTATCAGAACCTCCTTTTCTGTAACCTTGAGCCACAAGAAATTGAGTCAGCCTGTCATACCATGCTCTTGGTGCTTGTTTCAATCCATACAAGGCCTTCTTCAACTTGTACACGTGTTCTGGAAACTTAGGATCCACAAAACCCTTAGGCTGTTCAACATACACTTCTTTTTGCAGATAACCATTCAGAAATGCACTCTTCACATCCATCTGGAATAATTTGAATTTGAGAATGCAGGATACTCCCAACAGTAGTCTTATGGACTCTAGTCTAGCAACAGGTGCAAAGGTCTCATCAAAATCAAGTCCCTCAACTTGAGTATAACCCTGAGCAACCAACCTTGCCTTGTTTCTGACTACAGTACCATTTTCATCTGTTTTATTCTTGAATATCCACTTAGTGCCAATCACATTCAACCCTTCAGGTCTTGGAACAAGATCCCACACTTCACTCCTTTTGAATTGATTCAACTCATCTTGCATTGCTTCAATCCAAAATTCATCAGTCAGGGCTTCCTTCACATTTTTGGGCTCAACCTTTGACACAAAACATGAATCAGTAGCAGCAGCATCTGATCTCCTGGTTCTGACACCTTGATCCAAACTCCCAATGATTAGCTCCTTAGAATGATCCTTCTGAACTCTAATTGATGGCCCTTTATTGGTAGGATCATGTTCTGGATGAACTTCTGCATCTTCAGACTCTGAATGCTTTTCTGCTTCTGAGGTTTGTTCTTCTTGTAGTACCCTAATTTTGTCCTACGCATTTTAAAACAAAAATAAAAAAAAATCAAAGAGGGGAAAAAAGTCAAAAGTCAACAAAAGTCAACAGAAAAGTCAACATTTCAAAAATGAGGACTTCGCACTGCGAAGCTCACTTCGCACTGCGAAGTCTGCGATTTTTCTGCAGATTTTTGGTTTCTTTGATTTAATTCCAGAATTTGTTGCATATCATTTCCATATTTATTTTAAGTAGCATTCATGGCTAATTGGGCCAAGCAAAGCCAGAATTGAAGGACTTGCCATTAATGCCAAGGTTGGAAGCTTTTTCTTCCAACCTAGCATGTGACAAGCAAGTGGGCTTGCCCTTGGGCAGCTCTAGTCCCTCCCATGTGACCTGATAACCACCACAAGGTTGCTAGCCACCTGCTTGAGGACTTTCCTCCTGCTTGCTTCCCCCAAAACCAGTCAAACCAGCTGGGTTTTTTCACTTGAAAAACCATGATTGCCTACTCTGTTTTGCAGCAGCTTTTCACCCTCTCACACCAGCCATAAGTAGCCTTTTCATCCCTCAATCTCTGCACATTACAGTGCACGTTTTCATTGATCAACCATTGAGATTGCAAGGATTGATCCCCAAGCATTAGCCAATTGCAAATTAGCTTTGTTCTTCATCATTACCTTCTAGAATTAGTTGAATTTGTGGCTGAAATCAAGCTGGATCTTGCCCCTTGGTACAAGGCAGGGTTGCCTCTATCCATTGGCATTTAATGCAAAGGGATTCAGCTTAATCTTGGCCACAAATCAGCTGAATTTTGGGATTGTGTAATGATGACAAAGATTTGGTTTTGGCCTATAAATAGAAGGCAATGCCCAAGGATACAAACACAGTTAACACAGCATTTTCAAGAGCAGAAACTCTACTCATTTTAGCCTACAAAACTCCACAAAATAACCAGAAACAATCCATCCAACACAAAGCTTACAAAAGTTCAAGTTCATCACAAATCTTCAAAACCTTTGTGAAAGCCTTCAACCAAATCAAACCAAGTGCAGCTGGAGCTTTGCTAAGGAGTTCTGTAAGTTTCTAAAGCACTTATCTTGCATTTATAATTGTGTTTGCATAGCTATTTTGGTTCAAAACCTTTTGATTCCAAAAAACCCCTTTTGAATTTCAAAGAAATCCCAAGGTTTTCAAAACATCAAAACTGGTTTGTCCAACCTTTTTCACCCCAAAAACTCAAAGTTTTTCACCCATCTATAAGGTCCTGAGTGTGTTCAGAAGTTGTTTCTGAACAAAAGTTCAGAAACAGCTTCTGAACCCAAAATTTCGCATGCTTCGCAGTGCGAAGTCATGGTCGCAGTGCGACCATGACAGAACTCAGAACCTGAGTTTTTGTGTCAAAATGACCAATTTTTGAGGTTCTAGCCCCAGAGCTCAGAACCTAAGAGTTTTTAAACCCATGTTCTTCAAACCATAACAAGGATTTTGCATAATTTTGACAAAATCACAAGTTCGTATGACCATTTTGTGGATAACTTGCAAAACAAGTTATCTTCCCAAACTCTCAAACCAGCATGAACAAACAAGTTATGTTCATCATTTCAATCTAAACTTGAACAATAAATATTGTTCATGATGTTCAAAACTCAAAGATGAACATACACCGTTTACGTTCGCATTTTCGCAAAATGAGACGAACTTGCGCGTTTTTTAGCAAATTTGCTAAACCTTCCCACTTTGGGTTTTCAAACCAAATGTTTTGACATACCTTGGGATTTCTAAAGGATTCAACCCAAAAACATGAATGAAAAAGGGATGGTGTGACGTATGTCTCTCCATCGCCCCGATTGTACGAATGCGTGACGTATGTCTCGTCGCTCGGACAATCGTCATTCCCTTTTTTTTCAATATGTACAACCCTAACCAAACCAAATCTTGGCCCCTTGTGGTCAATCCAAACCTTTTGGTCCCCCGTTGGCCATTAGACTCAACCCCTCGACTCATGTGAGTCCACTCGGTCAATGTTCGACTCGTCCGAGTCCATTGTACCCGTTCTTGATCTCAGTGGATCAATCGAACAATCGCCCGACTCGTTTGAGTCCACTCGGTCAATGTTTGACTCGTTTGAGTCCATTGCACCTCCCTTGGTCCCATAGCGACCAATTCAACCCTTTACTCTAACGGACGTACCTTTTAACAATTCTAATGTGATTCACGAACAAACGCTTAATAAGTCTCCAAGTGCGAGCATACAAGCTACGTTCTAATCGCAAGAATTCGGTTAAAACATCGTCCATTTAAAATCAACCAACACATGTACGTTTTTCTACCAAAGAACTACGTACGCTTTGATTTCTCCGACTACCGGGAGATACGTAGGAGCAAGATCGACATCTTGTCAAGCGCAATAATAAAAACTTTTTTTCTTTCTTTCGTTTGTTTTTATCTCTTTCCCCCCTTTATTATGTTTAACATAAATGAACATGCACGCAAAGTATTAAAAAAAACAATTCAAGCTTTAAACCAAATAGAAGGTTCCCGTTGAGTACAACGGACGTGAGGGGTGCTAATACCTTCCCCTTGCGTAATCGACTCTCGAACCCGACAATGGTTGCGATGACCAAATCCTTATCCTCATCGTCTAAAGGGTTTTATTATCGTTTCCCTTTACAACAAAAAAAAACTTAAGGGTTTATCAACGTTCCCTTTACACAAAAACTTTGGTGGCGGCTTCACAAAGGCCCTCCGAGCGTTTGCGAACAACCTCGGAGGATTTGCGCGTCTTTTTCCCGAGGAAAAAAACGAGGTGCGCACAGCTGGCGACTTCACTGGGGACCCTGTTCCCACTAGTGAGTCAAGCCTAACCTATTTGGTTTAAAGCCAATTGTTTTATTTTCTTTGCGTGCCATGTTTATTTATTTTATTCATACATGTTATATTTATGCTTTATGTTTATATTTGCTTTATCTGCTTTATATTCATATCATATATATCAAATGCTGGGGTTACTTGAGTGATGTTACTCCACATTGTTCGGGTTAATGCCGGACGTGTGAGGCTCTCTACCCGAGCTTGAGAGAAAAACTAAGTTAGAAGGAGGTTGTGTGCGGAAGCCCGCGTTGACGTATGTCCGTGAGGTAGGATGTCCAACCCCGCTTAGAGGAGATTTTCACGTGGAATTAATTGAAGTCATGTCGACGTATGTCCATAGACAACCCTAATTCCATGTGAGGTCTATGACTCTAAGGACCTCTTCTTAGGAGATTTCACAATTTAGAGCCTACATGTGAGGATGGGGGGAAGTTCCGAACCTTCATAAACCAAACCCTTGCATATCATTACATTTGCATTCATAAAAAATTTTTTGCATAAAAAAAAAACACATATTTTTGCATACTCATTGCATTCATACATTCACATGCATTTTCATGCATTTCAAAGAAGAACTCTCACATCATTCCCTCGCCAAAAAAAAAGAAGTACCCGACCCGGTGTACAGTAGCGTTTCGGATGAGATCCGAGCAACCGGAAGGCCATCGAAATTCTGGAAATCATTTCTTTGTCCAAGTAATTTATCTTGTTTTTCAAAAAAAAATCAAATCATTTTGCTCTTCCCAAGGCAAATGATTAATTTTATGGGACCCCCATATTTCAAATCATTTCCGTCATTAATAAGTTTGCAGTTTATTTTCAAAAGAGTTCGTTTTTCTTTCGTTCTCAAATAAATTTTCATAAACCCTACAAAAAAAAAATCATCATCATACACCAAAAAAATAACACTGCTACGATCCCTTTTGACTTCAATCTCCAAATTAACCAAACGGAAGATGATAATAAGGACGATTTTGAACCTCCTGAAGGATTGTCCAGACTTGGGGATTAAGAGGATAGGGTAATACAACCTCACCAAGAGAACCCTAAAAGATAGCACCACAGTTCACCCTCTGCCGGGGCACACTCTACAAGAGAAATTAAGGTCTTACTCAGATGTGCGGATAAACGTGAAGCAGTCATGCTCACCGAAGAAATCCATGAGGAGTCCTTCCAAACCCATGCCAAGACATGTCACAAGTGACAAAATTATGCCAACAAGGGGCACACACCACAAACACCTCTGAATGTCATGACATCACCCTAACCTTACTCTATGTGGGGCATAGACATGTTTGGAATGATTGAGCCAAAGGCTTCAAAAAGGGCACCAGTTCATACTAGCTGCCATCAACTGTTTCACCAAATGGGTCAAAGCAGCTTCCTATGCAAACATGACCAAACAAGTGGTCGCCCAATTCATCAAAAAAAAAGCCAAGCCGTTACGGCACTCCCCACAAATTCCCACAAAAAGCCAAGTCGTCATTGGCATTCCTCACATTCCCAAACAAACAAAGCCCAATTTTTATTGGCATCCCCAAACACAAAAAGCCAAGTCGTCATTGGCATTCCTCACATCTCCAACAAAAGACCAATTTTCATTGGCGCACACAATTTCCAAACAAAAAGCCCAATATCCATTGGCAATCATAAACCCCACTTCCAATAAAAGCCCAATTGTCATTGGCATTCCCATCCAAAAAAAAACACAAAAGCCCGACCTTGCTCGGCATCCAAAAAGCAAAAGCCCGACCTCGCTCGGCAACCAAACAAAAGCCCGACCTTGCTCGGCATCCCATCATAAAAGCCCGACCTCGCTCGGCAAAAAAACAAAAGCCCGACCTTGCTCGGCATCCCATCATAAAAGCCCGACCTTGCTCGGCATCCAATCACAATAAAAGCCCGACTTTGATCGGCATCCAAACACCCAAAAGCCCAATTTTCATTGGCACTCACAAACGTATTCCCAAATACCATTTCCAATAAAAGCCCAATTTTCATTGGCCCTTACAAACCCAATCACACATAAAGCCCAATTTTCATTGGCATCTCCACTCCAATCACAAAAAGCCCGACCTCGCTCGGCAACCAAAAACAAAAAGTCCGACCTCGCTCGGCATCCAATCACTACCAAAGTCCAATTTTCATTGGCATTCACAAACACAAACAAGGTTCGACCAATTGAACCTCATAAAAGAGAAACACCTCACAGCATTGGGGCATGGACAGTTCAACAAGAAAGTTCATTCTCGAGAATTTAGAGAAGGAGACTTAAATGCTTGGAAAAAAGGTATTACCCATCCACAAGGATCCCCCTATCAATAAACTCCGGCGCAGTCAAAAAAATATATATGCCAAAAAGAAAAAAGAGCTCGCTAAATCGAAAACCCGAAAAGGGCGGTTTAGGCAATAGAGAGCGTCCTGGTAGATCGAAAACCTGAAAAGGCGGTCTAGGCAAAAATTAAGGACATCAAAAAAGGAAATATACCCCAGTGGACTGAAGACTCGAAAGAGCGGTCCAGGTAAAAATTAGGGGTTTCAAAAAAAAAAGAAGGCAAAAAGACTGCGGCACGTGAGGTCCGGACAGAATTCAAGAGGGAAAGAGTCAACCTCATTATCATCTTTCAAAAAGAGTTATTTCAAAGTCATAGGGAAAGTAGCACGTGAAACCCAAACAAATTTCCATTTGTCTTTCTGTTTCTTTTCTCCCTATCTCAGTAATCACCTCTTATAGGGATTACATTTTCACGAATAGTTACCCATACAAGGGACTAAGTTTCGTTGAATCAAAATCATTTTTAAACCTTTTCATTGTTATGCGTCCTTACTTGCTCATAAAATGTGTTTTTATTCATGATAGATAATGCATTGAAATATGGGAATAACATAAAAAAACAAAAAATGTGTTTTTTACGTGGACGTTAAATGTCGAAAGAATTTCGTTGGTCTTCGGCATTGCATCAAAGGACTCAAGACTTGAAAACTTTCACCAGTCACTTCAAGATCTTACTCTTCATCAGAAACTAGTGCGTAGCTAACGACGCGTAAAACGCAAAGATCCCGGGTGTCGGAGGAAACAAATTTCCCAAATAAAGCACACCCCCCATACATCTTTTTCATCCACTAAGGCCGGATATCGATCATGTTTCCAAATTGATCCTTATATCCCCAGTGATGTCACAACCAAAGTCCAATTTTCATTGGCATACCAAAGAACTACGTAAGCTTTGAATTCTCCATCCCACCAGGAGATACGTAGGAGCAAGATCATCATCTTGTCAAGCACAACAAACCAAAGCCCAATTTTCATTGGCCCACAATAAAGCCCAAATTTTATTGATATTCCCCAGGGAGTCTCAACCTCGAACAAAAGTCCAATCATTATTGGCAAACCCACACAAATCTTCGGGCTTAGGCTCGAACTACACCGGTTTTGATCCCATTTGGGTATGTAGGCAAAGGACCTTGTCCTTCCAAACCGACCAACCAAAAACAAACCAACAAAAAAGAGAAAGCCCAACTGTCATGAACACAACCACAACCAAGACCGACTCTGCTCGGCACCCAACCAACATTATTTTATTCATGCATGCATATTTAAAACCATTCATACACATGCATTTCATTTCATAAATCATGCATCCTCAACAAGGATTCTCCAGTGAGTATCGCATATTCACCAACATCCATCAACATTCAACCAGGGGCACCTATTTAGGGTAAGACCGCAGCTCGTTAGGAATCGACATTCAGAAGCAGTGCCTGAATAAGATCACCTAGTTTAGGTATCGATCTCTAGAAGCAGTACCTAGAGTAGATCACCTCCCCCAGTGTATCGACATTCAGAAGCAGTACCTGAATAAGATCACCTAGCTTAGGTATCCACCTCTAGAAGCAGTACCTAGAGTAAACCTCCATCTTAGGTATCGACCTCTAGAAGCAGTACCTAGATAAGATCACCTACCTCAACGTTCCACCTCTAGTGACATCCTAGAGTAAATCGCCATCCTCAGGAATCGACCTCTAGAAGCAGTGCCTAGATAAGATTACCTTCATCCCCCAGTGGATCTACCTCCAGTGTTAGCGGCTGGATACGATCAACCTTTACCAAACCATTGCATTTGCATTTCGCGAAGGACAAAATTCGGGTCCTTCTTTTTACTTAATTGATCTTCGCAAAGAGTTCATGAGATGCCCTCGGCACTCACGCACTCTATGCGAAGACACAATTAAGTAGGGGCAGCTGTAGTACCCTAATTTTGTCCTACGCATTTTAAAACAAAAATCAAAAAAAATCAAAGAGGGGAAAAAAGTCAAAAGTCAACAAAAGTCAACAGAAAAGTCAACATTTCAAAAATGAGGACTTCGCACTGCGAAGCTCACTTCGCACTGCGAAGTCTGCGATTTTTCTGCAGATTTTTGGTTTCTTTGATTTAATTCCAGAATTTGTTGCATATCATTTCCATATTTATTTTAAGTAGCATTCATGGCTAATTGGGCCAAGCAAAGCCAGAATTGAAGGACTTGCCATTAATGCCAAGGTTGGAAGCTTTTTCTTCCAACCTAGCATGTGACAAGCAAGTGGGCTTGCCCTTGGGCAGCTCTAGTCCCTCCCATGTGACCTGATAACCACCACAAGGTTGCCAGCCACCTGCTTGAGGACTTTCCTCCTGCTTGCTTCCCCCAAAACCAGTCAAACCAGCTGGGTTTTTTCACTTGAAAAACCATGATTGCCTACTCTGTTTTGCAGCAGCTTTTCACCCTCTCACACCAGCCATAAGTAGCCTTTTCATCCCTCAATCTCTGCACATTACAGTGCACGTTTTCATTGATCAACCATTGAGATTGCAAGGATTGATCCCCAAGCATTAGCCAATTGCAAATTAGCTTTGTTCTTCATCATTACCTTCTAGAATTAGTTGAATTTGTGGCTGAAATCAAGCTGGATCTTGCCCCTTGGTACAAGGCAGGGTTGCCTCTATCCATTGGCATTTAATGCAAAGAGATTCAGCTTAATCTTGGCCACAAATCAGCTGAATTTTGGGATTGTGTAATGATGACAAAGATTTGGTTTTGGCCTATAAATAGAAGGCAATGCCCAAGGATACAAACACAGTTAACACAACATTTTCAAGAGCAGAAACTCTACTCATTTTAGCCTACAAAACTCCACAAAATAACCAGAAACAATCCATCCAACACAAAGCTTACAAAAGTTCAAGTTCATCACAAATCTTCAAAACCTTTGTGAAAGCCTTCAACCAAATCAAACCAAGTGCAGCTGGAGCTTTGCTAAGGAGTTCTGTAAGTTTCTAAAGCACTTATCTTGCATTTATAATTGTGTTTGCATAGCTATTTTGGTTCAAAACCTTTTGATTCCAAAAAACCCCTTTTGAATTTCAAAGAAATCCCAAGGTTTTCAAAACATCAAAACTGGTTTGTCCAACCTTTTTCACCCCAAAAACTCAAAGTTTTTCACCCATCTATAAGGTCCTGAGTGTGTTCAGAAGTTGTTTCTGAACAAAAGTTCAGAAACAGCTTCTGAACCCAAAATTTCGCATGCTTCGCAGTGCGAAGTCATGGTCGCAGTGCGACCATGACAGAACTCAGAACCTGAGTTTTTGTGTCAAAATGACCAATTTTTGAGGTTCTAGCCCCAGAGCTCAGAACCTAAGAGTTTTTAAACCCATGTTCTTCAAACCATAACAAGGATTTTGCATAATTTTGACAAAATCACAAGTTCGTATGACCATTTTGTGGATAACTTGCAAAACAAGTTATCTTCCCAAACTCTCAAACCAGCATGAACAAACAAGTTATGTTCATCATTTCAATCTAAACTTGAACAATAAATATTGTTCATGATGTTCAAAACTCAAAGATGAACATACACCATTTACGTTCGCATTTTCGCAAAATGAGACGAACTTGCGCGTTTTTTAGCAAATTTGCTAAACCTTCCCACTTTGGGTTTTCAAACCAAATGTTTTGACATACCTTGGGATTTCTAAAGGATTCAACCCAAAAACATGAATGAAAAAGGGATGGTGTGACGTATGTCTCTCCATCGCCCCGATTGTACGAATGCGTGACGTATGTCTCGTCGCTCGGACAATCGTCATTCCCTTTTTTTTCAATATGTACAACCCTAACCAAACCAAATCTTGGCCCCTTGTGGTCAATCCAAACCTTTTGGTCCCCCGTTGGCCATTAGACTCAACCCCTCGACTCATGTGAGTCCACTCGGTCAATGTTCGACTCGTCCGAGTCCATTGTACCCGTTCTTGATCTCAGTGGATCAATCGAACAATCGCCCGACTCGTTTGAGTCCACTCGGTCAATGTTTGACTCGTTTGAGTCCATTGCACCTCCCTTGGTCCCATAGCGACCAATTCAACCCTTTACTCTAACGGACGTACCTTTTAACAATTCTAATGTGATTCACGAACAAACGCTTAATAAGTCTCCAAGTGCGAGCATACAAGCTACGTTCTAATCGCAAGAATTCGGTTAAAACATCGTCCATTTAAAATCAACCAACACATGTACGTTTTTCTACCAAAGAACTACGTACGCTTTGATTTCTCCGACTACCGGGAGATACGTAGGAGCAAGATCGACATCTTGTCAAGCGCAATAATAAAAACTTTTTTTCTTTCTTTCGTTTGTTTTTATCTCTTTCCCCCCTTTATTATGTTTAACATAAATGAACATGCACGCAAAGTATTAAAAAAAACAATTCAAGCTTTAAACCAAATAGAAGGTTCCCGTTGAGTACAACGGACGTGAGGGGTGCTAATACCTTCCCCTTGCGTAATCGACTCTCGAACCCGACAATGGTTGCGATGACCAAATCCTTATCCTCATCGTCTAAAGGGTTTTATTATCGTTTCCCTTTACAACAAAAAAAAACTTAAGGGTTTATCAACGTTCCCTTTACACAAAAACTTTGGTGGCGGCTTCACAAAGGCCCTCCGAGCGTTTGCGAACGACCTCGGAGGATTTGCGCGTCTTTTTCCCGAGGAAAAAAACGAGGTGCGCACACTTCTGATACTTCAGACTCTGGAACAACTTCAGGTTCATTCTTTTCATTCTCAGCAGACAGATCATCAATCACAACATTTATGGAGTCCATCACAATCTTGGTTCTGGAATTAAACACCTTGTAAGCTCTGCTGTTCACTGAATAACCCAGGAATATGCCCTCATCAGACTTAGGATCTAGTTTTCTTCTATTCTCTCTGTCAGCCAAGATATAGCATCTGCTCCCAAACACATGGAAATACTTCACAGTTGGCTTTCTTCCTTTCCATAATTCATACAAAGTACAAGTGGTTCCCTTTTTCAACGTAACTCTGTTATGAATATAACATGCAGTGTTCATGGCTTCAGCCCAAAACATATATGGCAGCTTCTTAGCATGCAGCATATCCCTTGCACATTCTGCTAATGTCCTATTCTTCCTCTCAACCACACCATTTTGCTGAGGTGTGATAGGTGCAGAAAACTCATGCTTTATACCTTCAGAGGCACAGAATTCTGAGAAGCTCTTGTTTTCAAATTCTTTGCCATGGTCACTTCTGATTCTGACAATACCACTGTCCTTCTCTCTTTGTAACTGAATGCACATCTCTTTGAAAACTTCAAAAGTGTCAGACTTTTCTCTAACAAAGCTGACCCATGTGTATCTTGAGTAGTCATCTACCATTACAAAAGCATATCTCTTTCCTCCAATACTTTCTACTTGCATAGGCCCCATTAAATCCATATGAACAAGTTCTAGTACTTTGGTAGTTACCTGGTGAACTAATCTGGGATGAGACTTTCTTGTTTGTTTACCAATCTGACAATCACCACAAACACTGTCCTCATTGATCTTCAGATTAGGCACACCTCTGATAGCTTTAGTACTTAGGATTTTTTTCATGCCTTTCAGATGCAGATGTCCCAGCTTCTGGTGCCAGAGTTTGACTTCCTCTTCTGAGCTCATAAGACAAGAAGTCAGACTTCTTTCTTCTTCAGAAACCCACAAATAACAGTTGTCTTTGGATCTGCAGCCTCTCATCTGAATCTTATCTTCCTGATCAGTAACAATACAGTCCTGCTTGTTGAAATTCACTTTCAAATCCTGATCACATAGCTGGCTAATACTGATCAGATTAGAGGTTAATCCTTCCACCAGTAGCACATCATTAAGTCTGGGCAACCCTTCTCTGATCAAATCACCAATACCCAGAATCTGACCTTTTACACCATCTCCAAATGTCACATAACTTCTGGAGTATGATCTGATATTGCTCAGCAGCTTCTTCACACCAGTCATGTGCCTTGAACACCCACTATCAAAGTACCAGTCTTCTTTTGAGGTGGCTCTCAGTGAAGTATGAGCAATCAGGCCTACATTCTGAACTTTGGGCTTCCACACCTTCTGAACTTTCTGTCTGACAGTAGCTGGTTCCACTTTTCTATACTGAAAATGTTCAGGATAGCCATAAAGTTTGAAGCAGAATGGTTTGATATGCCCTTTCTTTCCACAATGATGACAGATCCATGGATGATTTCTCCTTCTTCTGTTTCTGGAAAAAATTTGGGGTTGCTTCTGAGGTAGCATCTGAACATGCTTCTGACCTTGCATCTGAAGTCTCTTCTGAGCTTGCTTCTGAGCTGGAATCTGGGCTTGTTTCTGAGGTCTCCTCTTTGATGTTCCAACCATAGAATCATGAGTTTGAGTAGCAGGAACAAAACTCATCTGTTTAGGAATCTGAGTCTGATCAACAAAACCTAAACCAGTTTTTCCTTGTTGCTGATTCCCCAAAATGTCCTCCAACTTATCAGTAGCAGAGTTCAACATCTTCACTTGCTTCTTCATTTGATCAAGTTGGGAGTTCAGTTGGTTCACTTCTTCTTTTAAATCTGAATTCTGCACTAACAGTTCACCTTTTTCAGCCTCCAGTTGAAGAATAGTCTCCTTCTGATCCAAAACTTGTTTGCAAACCTCGGCACTTCTGGTATACAGCTTCTTGTAGTTATCAACTAGTTCATCATATGAGGTTTTAGCAGCTTCAGACACATATGAAGCTTCAGACTCTGAGTCAGACTCTGAAAAAGTCTCAGACTCTAAAGCAGGTTCCTTCTTCAAGATAGCTCCTGACCTCACTACCAGTCCAGTATCACACATATCAGATTCACTAACATCATCTTCTTCAGAACCATCATCAGACCATGCAACAGCTAGGCTCTTCTTCTGTTTCTTCAGAAAAGTAGGACATTCAGATTTGATATGCCCATAGCCCTCACACTCATAACACTGCACACCTTTGGCTTGGTTACTTTTCTCCTCAGACTTTGTCTTTTTCTCAATAGTTTGTTGCTTCTTGTTATTAAATCTGAAATTCTGACCTTTGGCTTTGGCGTTTCTGTTAACATTCTTAAGAATCTTGTTGAATTGTTTTCCCAGCAACACCAGAGCTTCTGATAAGTCATCCTCTTCATACTCTTGTTGATCATCAGCTTCAGAGTTCACACTAAAGGCTACACCTTTTCCTTTCTTCTCAGTTTGTTTACAAAAGGCAGTTTCAAAATTGAGCAATGACCCAATCAGTTCTTCAAGCTTCATGGCAAAAATATCACGAGCCTTCTCAATTGCAGTGACCTTCATGTCAAATCTTCTGGGTAGGGACCTGAGGATTTTTCTCACCAACTTCTCATCAGACATCTTCTCCCCAAGTGAATCAAAAGAATTTGCCATGTCCAGCACATTCATGTAAAAATCCTGAATGGATTCATCCTCCTTCATCTTCAGGTTCTCAAATTTGGTGGTCAGCAGCTGCAATCTGGACATCTTCACTTTAGATGTTCCTTCATGAGTTGTCTTCAAAATTTCCCAGGCCTCCTTAGCAACAGTACACTGTTTGATAAGTCTGAACATGTTCTGGTCCACACCATTAAAGATTGCATTCAAAGCTTTTGAATTTCCCAGAGACAAGTCATCTTCAGCTTTGGTCCACTCCTCTTCAGGCTTCAGTACTCCAGTTTTGTTACCATCTTTGTCCAAAACCTCAGGATGATCCCAACCTTTAATCACAGCTTTCCAAGTCCTGTTGTCAATAGATTTTAAGAAGGCACACATTCTAGACTTCCAATACTCATAGTTTGTGCCATCTAGTAGAGGTGGTCTATTGACATATCCTCCTTCTCTATCCATGCTTGCCAGATATTAACTCCTCTGGATCTCACCCAATTTACATGCAGGGTGCCTGCTCTGATGCCAATTGAAATTCTGGCCAGGCAATAAACAGAGTTACCAGGTTCTGAACCAAACAGGTTCTAAACAATATGCAGGGCACAACAACTTGCTAAAACAGAGCACACACAAACACAATGCAAAGCAAGAAAATAAAGTGCAGGAAAGTAAAAAGGCACACAAGGTTTGTTAACCCAGTTCGGAGTAAACACCTCCTACTCTGGGGGATACCAATCCAGGAAGGAAATCCACTATTGGATTTAATCCTTAAGACTCAGACACTGACTCCCAGTTCTTATCCCAAGCAATTAACCTCCACCTAGTCAGACTTCTATCCAACTCTGAGTATTAGAATCCTCTAACTTCCTATTCAAGCAACTGCAACCCAGCTACTTGAACAACCCTTGAACTAAACCCAGTTCTAAAAACTACACTGTTTTAAAGACACACTTCAACAATAAAACTTCATTCGTACCTAAAGGCTTAGAATGAATTACAACTCAATTAAACACCTAAACCAACTCTAACAGAGTGGTGCACAACAAAGCTAAAAGCTTAAAAATAACAAAGACTCAATTCTCTAATTTTTAACTCTCTGAATCGTATCTTGAATAGCAGCAGCACTCCTCCTTATATAGTCTTCAGTCTTGTAGCATAAATAACAAACTAATCTTCTGAATTGATTTGTTACTGAAATAAGGATGATCCAATAATGTAACAAATAAAACTGCATTGAATCTTTTAAAGATTATAACAGGAAAATACTAATTTCATATCTTTGAACCAAATCTTCAATAAAATCTTCTCCAAATAAATCAGCATTCTAGAAGCAATAAGCATGAATAATTCCTTGATCAATCTTGCAAAGATTCGCGCCAAAACCATTCTGAAAACCCAGCTTCTGATGAGGTCAACAAAAGTCAACGCTGGACTTCAGAACCTGAATCAGCTTCTGAAGTGCTACAGTGCTTCTGATGAGCATTCAGCTTCTGATGTCATTTTGAGCTTCTGAACAGCTTCAAAATGAAAAACTTCCAACTGAAGAAATGTTCTAGATACAGAGATGCTTTTATTCAATACTTTGGTTTTGCCAAAACATGCAGCCAACACAAAAGACTCAACAGACATGATTGGAATGATCGAGCCCAAGGCTTCAAATGGACATCGCTTCATCCTCGTTGCCATCGACTATTTCACCAAATGGGTAGAAGCAGCTTCTTATGCAAACGTAACCAAACAAGTAGTAGCCCGATTCATCAAAAAGGAAATCATTTGTCGTTACGGCACTCCCCATAGAATCATCACCGATAATGGGGAAAACCAAAACAATAAGACAATGAAGGAGTTGTGCAAAGATTTAAAGATTAGAGCACCATAATTCCTCACCTTACCGGCCAAAGATGAACGGTGCGGTAGAAGCGGCCAATAAGAACATCAAGAAAATCATCCAAAAGATGGTGAAAACATATAAGGATTGGCACGAGATGCTTCCCTTTGCGCTACATGGCTACAGAACAGCCATTCGCACTTCAACTGGGGCAACCCCTTTCTCCATAGTATACGGTATGGAAGCCGTACTTCCCATTGAGGTTGAAATCCCTTCGTTAAGGGTCTTGATGGAAACCAAACAAGGTTCGACCAACTAAACCTCATAGAGGAAAAACGTCTAACAACATTATGTCATGGACAACTCTATCAAAGGAGACTCAAGAGGGCATTCGACAAAAAGGTCCGTCCTCGAGAATTCAAAGAAGGAGACCTAGTGCTCAAGAAGATATTACCTATCCACAAAGATCCCAGAGGGAAGTGGACTCCCAGCTATGATGGACCGTACGTGGTAAAGAAAGCCTTCTCTGGCGGAGCCTTGATCATCACCACTATGGACGGAGAAGAGTTCCCACTCTCAATAAACTCTGACGCAGTCAAGAGGTACTATGCCTAAAAGAAAAGAAAAAGAGAAAAGCTCGCTAAATCGAAAACCTGAAAGGGCGGTTTAGGCAATAGAGAGCGTCCTGGTAGATCGAAAACCTGAAAAGGCGGTCTAGGCAAAAATTAAGGACATCAAAAAAAGGAAATACACCCCGGTGGACTGAAAACTCGAAAGAGCGGTCCAGGCAAAAGTTAGGGGTTAACAAAAGAAGAAAGGCAATGACTGCAGCATTCAAGCTCCGGACAAGATTCAAGAGGGGAGGAATCGGTCTCGTCATCATCTTTCAAAGAATTTCGAAGTCATAAGGAAAATAGCATGTGTTGTACCAAAACAATCCTCAAACAATTTTCTTTTTGTTTTTGCTTTTTTCTTGTCTTTCTCTATCTTTTTTCCAGAGGAGTAATCACTTCTCACTTCATGTATTTTTACCCATTCAAAAAATCAAATCTGCATTGAATAAAATTCCTTTTATTATTTTGTGTTCTCATTAGTGCATAAAATTTTGTTTTTACTCATGATAAAAATGCATTGAAACATGGGAAATAACAACAAAAACTTACAAAAAAAAACAACAATTGTGTTTTACTTGAATCTTGTAAATGTCGAAAGAATTGCGGTGATCCCCGATATTGCACCAAAAGATTCGAAGCCTGAAACAATTTGGTCAGTCATCTTAACACTCATGCTCTTCAGCAAAAGCAAGTGCGTAGCTCACGGTACGTGAAGCGCAAAGACCCCAAGGGTTGGAGGAACAGAATTCCCCAGTCAAAACACCCCAAACATCTCTTCCATCAAACAAGGCTAAATATCGATCATGCTTCCAAAATGATCCTTAGATCCTCAAATCCCCAACGAAAGCCAAATTTCATTGGCATTCCCCAGGGAGTCTCAACCCCAAAAAGCCCAATCATCCTTGGCATTCACAAACACAAATCCCCAGTAAAAGCCCAACCATGCTTGGCATCTACTCACAAAAACACAAATCCCATCCAAAGCCCGACTTTGCTCGGCATCCAATCATAATTCCCAGCGTCCAACATGACGTCTGTCATCCCACATATCATTCATAATACATGCATCATATCAAACTCATTCATACATGCATATCCAAATCATTCATACATGCATCTCATATTCATGTCTTGCATTCTCAACCAATATTCTCCAGTGAATATCACATATTCACCAACATCCATCAATCATCTTTAGCGTTCCCCAGTGAACCCATTCCAGAACTTCCCCAGTAAGTTCTCCTAGAATAACCCCAGCGGTTTTCTTCTCAATTTAACACATCCCCAGGTGACCTGCTCACGGCCATTAGGTGCCCCAGCTGAGTTTTCCCAAAAATCCAGATTGAGTCTACCTCATATCATACCATATTGCATAACATATTGCATAAAACAACATGAAGCATACCATGCATCATACAATCATGTTTTCCTTTTCAACAATCTAAGTACTAGCCCCGCCTAGAGACGATTACTTTATCCCCACAGCGGTATGTTCGATTTCCCCAGAGAAGTCTAAGCACCTATTCAGGCGACGACTTTGCCAGATCCAATCACCTATTTAGGTGACGATCATGTCAGATTAAGGCCACCTGATTAGGTGACGATCCTTTATCTTTGCCAGATTAAGGCCACCTTGTAGTACCCCAATTTTGTCCTAAGCCTTTTAAAACAAAAAATCAATAAAAAATCAAAGAGGGGAAAAAGTCAAAAGTCAACAAAAGTCAACAAAAAAGTCAACATTTCAAAAATGATGACTTCGCACTGCGAAGGTCACTTCGCACTGCGAAGTCTGCGATTTTTCTTCAGATTTTTGGTTTCTTTGATTTAATTCCAGATTTTGTTGCACATCATTTGCATATTTATTTTAATCAGCATTCATGGCTAATTGGGCCAAGCAAAACCAGAAATGAGAGACTTGCCATTAATGCCAAGGTAGGAAGCTCTTTCTTCCAACCTAGCATGTGACAAGCAAGTGGGCTTGCCCTTGGGCAGCTCTTGTCCCTCCCAAGTGACCTGTTAGCCACCCCGAGGTTGCCAGCCACCTGCTTGAGGTCTTTCTTCCTGCTTGCTCCCCCAAAACCAGTCAAACCCAGCTGGATTTTTCACTTGAAAAGGTCATGAGTGCCTACCCTGTTTTGGCAGCAACTTTTCACCCCTCACACCAGCCACATATAGCCTTTTGCATCCCCCAATCTCTGCACATCACAGTGAACGTTTTTATTGATCAACCATTGAGATTGCAAGGATTGATCCCCAAGCTTGGCCAATTGCAATCCAGCCATGTTCATCATCATTTCTATCCTAAAACCTTTGATTTTGTGGCTGAAATCAGTCAAAGACTTAACCCTTGGCACAAGGCAAGGTTGCCTCTATCCATTAGCATTAAATGCAAAGCCAAATAGCCTGAATTTAGCCCACAAATCAGCTAGGTCCAATTGGATTTTCATCATTACTTGAGATTGCATTTTGGCCTATAAATAGAGATGCAAGGCAAGAGGAAAGGCAGCATTGCATAGCATAAGAAAGAGCAGAAAATATAGCAATTCAAAGAGCATTACACCCAAAGAAACACTACTCAACAACCAGAAAAAAACCAATCAAACACAAAGCCTTACAAAGTTCAAAAACCATCCAATATTCAAAACCTTTGCAAGAATCTTCAACCAATTCAAATCCATTGCAGCTGGAGCTTTGCTAAGGATTTCTGTAAGTTTCTAAGCCTTTGTATTGCATTTTCATTTTTGCTTGCATAGCAATTTTGGTCCAAAACCTTTTTGTTCTAAAAACCCCTTTTGAATTTCAAAAGAAATCCCAAGGTTTTCAAAACATCAAAACTGGTTGGTCCAGCTCTTTTCATTGCAAAAACTCAAAGCTTTTTACTCACCTAAAAGGTCCTGAGTGTGTTCAGAAGTTGTTTCTGAACAAAAGTTCAGAAACAACTTCTGAACTCAAAAATTCGCATTGTTTGCAGTGCGAAGTCATGGTCGCAGAGCGACCATGACAGAACTCAGAATCTGAGTTTAGGTGCCCAATGGGGAATTTTTGAGGTTCTAGCCCAAGAGCTCAGAACCTAGGAGTTTTAAAACTCATTTTATCCAAACCATGTCAAGGATTTTGCATAATATTGGGAAATTCGCAAGTTCGGGTAACACTTTGCAGGTAACTTGCAAAGCAAGTTATGTCCCCAAACTTTCAAAACAACTTGAGCAAATAAGCTATGTTCATCATTTCAAATTAAAACTTGAACAATAAATATTGTTCATGATTTTCAAAACCCAAGCATGAACATACGCCGAATTTGTTCGCTTTCAAAAACCGTTCGCAAAATGAGCCGAACTTGTGGGTTTTCTAGCAAAAATTGCTAAAATCTTTCCATTTTGGGTTTTCAAACCGAATGTTTTGATAAACTTTGGGATTTCTAAGAAATTCTACCAAAAACTTGAATGAAAAACTGATGGTGTGACGTATGTCTCTCCATTGCCCCGATTGTACGAATGCGTGACGTATGTCTCGTCGTTCGGACAATCGTCATTCCATTTTCAACGTATCCGACCATACCAAACCAAATCTTGGCCCCTTGTGGTCAATCCGAACCTTTTGGTCCCCCGTGGCCATTAGATTCAATCCCCCGACTCATTGGAGTCACCCCGGTCAATGATCGACTCGATTGAGTCCATTGTACCTCTTTTGGTCCCAACGCGACCAAATCGAACCCTCTTACCCAACGGACATGTTTTACCTATTCTAAGCGCGATTCGTAAACAAACGCTTAAGCCTCCCATGCACGAGCATACAAGCTAATACGCTTAAGTCTCCCATACGCGAGCATACAAGCTACGTTTAATCGCAAGAATACGGTCAAAATATCGTCCATTTAACCAACCTTTAAGTTCTTTACTAAAGAACTACGTACGCTTTGAATTCTCCGACTACCGGGAGATACGTAGGAGCAAGATCGACATCTTGTCAAGCGCAATAATAAAAAACTTTTTTTCCCTTGCATCATTTTTTTTTCTTTTTCCCTTTTGACATAGATAAGCATGCGCGCAAAACATTTAAAAACAATTTAAGCTTTAGCCAAATAGAAGGTTCCCGTTGAGTACAACGGACGTGAGGGGTGCTAATACCTTCCTGTCATACCCCATTTTTGACCCGTGTTCGTTTCGTTTCGCTCGTTTTTTAAGCCAAAAATTTTCGTCGTTTCAGACGAAATTTCGGCAGGGAGGTATTTTAAAATACCTCATTTTTGTTCCGAAGGCGACCGTTTTCATTTTTTTATTATTATTATTATTATTCTTATTATTATTATTATTATTATTATTATTATTATTTATTTCTTTGTTTTTTTTAATTTCTTTTTTTGTTTATTTCTTTTTCCTCTTTTATTAGTCTTTTCCTTTTAATTTTCGTTTTTTATTTTATTTTGTTTTACTGTTTTCATTTCAGTTTTTTAGTCCATTTTCAGTCTAATTTTGTCCAAGGCCCAGAGGGGCAATTTTGTCATTTTCATTTTTACTCTTTTTTTACTATAAAAGGCATTCAATGCACAGTACACAGTACACAATTCCCGAGTACAGTACCAACCAGTCAGAACCACCATTAGCAACACCCTCAAACCACCACTAACCACCAACAAAATCCATTTCCGGCCACCGGAAAACAAAAAAATCAATAAATCTCAAACAACCACACACACATAAACAGCCTCGCGGCCACTAACAGTACACGCAAAACAACACCATCTCAACCACAACTCAGCCCTCTCATACGCAACAGTACACGCAAACAGTAACCACCACCACACAAATCACTAATTCACGGCCAGGCTTTGCAAAGAAAACGATAACCACGAATCCAACTCACCAACCACAAACACGAATCAAAACTGTTAACCCAAAAGCCGAAGCTCTCAAGTCCGAACCACGAAACAACAACAGCGAACCACACAACAACTAAGAGCCAGATTTACATCAAAAAAAGCCATAGATGCTGAAGCTATCGTATAACCGAACCCAAAACGTATACAAAGGTAGTTTAGAGCCATATTTAAAATTTAGATCTAGACTTTGTGTGAGAGATTTTGAACAAAACAAGTTGAGATTCGCAAAGAGGGAGAAAAAGGAATTCAGGATCTGTGTTTTTTTTTTTAAAAAAATGAGCTGAACCGCTCCGGCACGGTGGCGCCGCCGGCGGCCACCGCGACAGAGAAGTGGGTCGGCGAGAGGAGAGAAGTCAGAGGAAGAAGAAAGAGAAGAGAGAAGGTTGAGAAGAGAGAGAGAAAAGCATGTGAATAATAAAAAAAACCGGCCCCTGGCCCTTTTATAGACATGGACTGGTTCGGTTTGCCCAAACCGAACCGGTCCGGTTTTTCTCTTCTCTCTAAGCCCAGTGGGCTGTAACTCGGCCCAGCTTTATCCTATCTTCCCCTTTTCTGATCTCTTTCTATTTTCTGTTTTCACCCCCTCTTCTTCTCCTACACCCTTTCTTTTTTATTTTTCTTTTTTCTCTTTACTTTCCTTTTATTTCTTTTTTTTCTTGCATTTATTTTTCAGTATTTATTTATTTCATGCATTTTATCTTACCGCATTTTAATTTTCAGTATTGCATGCATTTTATTATTATTGCTATTTTTCTTTTATTTTATGCATTTTTATTTTCTTTATTTATTTTATGCATCATATTTAATTTTGTGTCTTGCATTTTTTATTTTCTTTATTTATTTTCCAGCACCATATTTATTTTACGCCTTGCATTTTAATTTCCAGCACCATATTTACTTTATGTCTTGCATTTTATTTTTTTTATTTTTATTTTATGCATCATATTTATTTTATTGTCTTGCATTTTTATTTTCTTTCGCATCATATCTACTTTATGTCTTGCATTTTTTATTTCTTTTTTTTTATTTTATTTTTAGCATCATATTTATTTTATGTCTTGCATTTTTATTTTCTTTATTTACTTTATGCACCATATTTATTTATTGTTTTGCATTTCATGCATTTTTTTTATTTCTTTTAGCATATTTACTTTAATGTAATTTTTATTATTTTTGTCATTTATTTTATTGCTATTAGAATGTATCTAGGTCCAATGTAAAAATATAAATGAGAATATGCACCGACACCACATTTATTTTTTATGCTTTATGTCGAGGACGATAATGTAATTTGGACCGTATCCGAGGAAAATGACCCTCACTTGATCCAACGTCATTTTGAGGGATCCGACGCGTCAGACCTTTCTCAGCTTAACTTAGTCTCTGGACCTTAGAAATTAATCAAAAAATTTCCATAAAAAAAAAGTCAAAAAGTCAAAACCCAAAAACATTTTATAATCAAACTTTCAAAAAAAAGTCAATCTTTATCTTTCTTTTCTTAATCAAATTTCAATCAATCTTTAATCAATCAAAACTTTTTTCTTCAATTTAAAATCAATCAAACTCACTTCTTTTTATCCTTCTATGCCTTTCGGCCTCTTATCTTTCTCAAAAACTTTTTTTTCAAACTTTAAAACCAACCAAAACCAATCACTCAGCTTTTTTACCCCGAACTACGTGATTTTGATCCCGCTCGGGTACGTAGGCAAAAGACTTTGTCTTTCCAAATCAATAAAAAAAATATATATACAAAAACATTTTCTTTCTTTTTAAACTCATCACACTTAAGCATTTATTTTGCAAAACAAATAATCAATTTAGCATAAAGATAGAAATAAGCAAGAGGTTCCTATAGAGTACTATAGACGTTTAGGGTGCTAATACCTTCCCTTTGCGTAACCAACCCCCGGACCTTGATCTCTTAAAAAATAGGGTTTTTTCGAACTTTCTCCCTTTTCCTCGGAAAAATAAAAGATCGGTGGTGAATCTTAAAATTGCGAGTCAATGCTAATTAATAGCTTGATATCCAAAAATCACCGCGACAGAAAAATGGCGACTTCACTGGGGATAACAAAATCCTAAGTGGGTTAAACCTATCTTGCTTTTTCTTTATCTTTATGCTTTATTATTATTTGTAATTGTGAATACGTGCTTAAGTGTTTATCTTTTTACGTGAGTGGTGAGATAAGTCCTACACCCGGACTTGAGGGAAACATAAGATAGGATGGTGGTATAATCATAGTGGCTTTCCGAGAGTGAGTTTCGGATGTGGCACATGTGATAACCCCGCTCAATGGAGGAATCTTGGAAGTATTATTATGTTGGCATGAGTAGTCGTGTTTGGCATTGATATTTTCAAGTGACCTATGAAGTTGAGGACCTTTAGTTACCTTTAACCCATCTTGGCCTTTTAGGACGTAGTGCGGTGGCTAATCAAGAGTAGTCTTGAATTGGTTGATACGCGATACTACACTCAAACGAGACTTTCCTACGGACGTTGTTGGACCGGGAGTCAGTCCCGTAATCCGACAATATTCAGAAGTGGTCAATGACTTTGGGAACTTGGTAGAACCCGTGATACAGGTACATGTGAAACCATAGTCCTTACCAAATGGCGTGTTTACCCTTGACTCCAACATTTTGGACCTAACCTCCCCATGTTTTCTCCGTACTTTGGCATAATCATGCATACATGCATCCATGCATAAACTCTTTTCTTTTTCATCCAAATTATCAAAGGACTTAAACAAAGCTTTTTGTAAACATTGTAGATATGGACATCCCACTGAGAAGCACTAGGAAGTACCTTTTCAAAAAAACAAACTTGTTGAGATTAAGGGAGCTAGCATCTTTAGTAAGTGATCCAGTTGATTTTCAAGCTCACCATGGGAAATTGCTCAGAATTCTTAGAGTAGATGTTGAGGAAGGATGCCTGGAGACTCTGGTTCAGTTCTATGACCCGCTCTACCATTGCTTTACCTTTCCAGACTACCAGCTTGTCCCCACACTTGAAGAGTACTCATACCTAGTTGGCTTACCCGTACCAGACAAGATACCATTCCACGGTCTTGAGCTTACTCCTAAACCCTCCGACATCGCAGCTGCTCTCCATCTTGAAACCTCCATCATCCAAGCAAACCTTACCTCTAAAGGAGGCCTCCAAGGTCTTCCCACCCACTTCCTCTACCAACAAGCCTCCATATTTGCTGAAGCAGCTAGCACACTTGCCTTCCATTCCATCCTAGCCTTCCTTATATATGGCCTTTTACTCTTCCCAAATATTGACAACTTCATCGATATCAATGCCATCAAAATCTTCCTTTCCAAAAACCCCGTACCCACTCTACTCGCCGATACCTACCACTCTATCCATGACCGTACCCAGGCTGGCCGTGGAACCATCTCTTGCTGTGCACCTTTGCTCTACCAGTGGTTTACCTTCCACCTACCTCAATCCCGTGCTTTCAAGACCAATGTTGACAAACTTTCTTGGCCTCACAGAATCATGGCTCTTGACCCGTCGGACATTGTTTGGTACCAAGCAGCTAGTGACGTTGGAGAGATTATTGTGAGTTGTGGTGAATACCCCAACGTACCTCTTTTGGGTATGCGTGGCGGAATTAGCTACAATCCATTCCTCGCTCGACGACAATTTGGGTACCCAATGAAGTCAAAACCAAGCAACCTTGCCTTGACTAATGAATTCTATCTTAACCATGGGGATCCCTCACACAAAAGGGAAAGATTCGCACAAGCTTGGAGCGCTATCCGCAGACTCAGCAGAAGTCAGTCGGGGAGGAAATCAGATTATGTGCATGAATCTTACACTCAGTGGGTTATTGATAGGACCATGAGCTTTGGCCTACCCTACCATCTACCTAGATATTTATCTTCCACCATCCCACCATCATCCTTGCCTATCCCCTTTGACACTAAGGAAGAGTTTCATGAACAGTTAACCAAAGAAAGGCAAGAAAAGGAAACTTGGAAGAGAAGATACCAGGAGCTCGAGCGAGAGCATGAAACCTTGAAGGGGAAGCTAGCCCAACAGAGTCGTGAGCTCTTTGTCCAGAACCAGAGGATAATTGAGAAGGATGACTTGCTTCGTCGGAAAGACGCTTTGCTCCACCAGGACGCTAGGAGGAAGAGGAGGTTTATGGATTCACTCTCTAGTGCGCATTCAGATTCCGAGGATCCATCTGCTCCGGGAGTTTGAGCTTGAAGTTCTTAGGACCTTATGTTTAAATTTTAGCTTTTGAAATCTCTTGACTTGTAAACAAAAAAAAAAAACTCTTTGTAATATTTCAATGCTTTAGTGAAATGTTCGGTTTATGATGTTTACAATTACTCCAATAAGTCCTTCGATAATAATTTGTTCTTTTTTTTTTTGCATAAGCATAATCATGCATCATACTACATTCATAGTTTCCAAATTGAGTCTCACACTGTGTTCACTACTTCCAAGGTCAATCAGCCGTCGCCCAAAGAAAGTGGCCCGACGAATTCTCCACAAACTGAATCGCATTACAACATATGGCTAATCGGAAAAGAATGGATCTGTTAGAGCAAGAAAACCAGAACCTCCGGGAAGAGGTGGCCAATCTCCGGGAAGGGATGGAGAAGTTGACCTCCATGATGAATGCTCTGTTGGCTTCCCAAGCCCAGACATCAATTCCTCAGCCTGCTGTCACTACTCTTGAGCAGCCAATCTTATTTGCTTTACCAACTTCCACCATACTTGCTCCACCGCCCGGCACGTCTATAGCTTACCCATGGGGATGTCATTTCTATCAGACGAAGGTTTTCACCCCACTTCTTTCGGAATCCCAACTCCGGCTATCCAGAAATCAGCTCCAGCCCCAACAAAGGCCTCAGCAACAGTATCGACAACAGCCTCGACAACAGAATCGGGTTCAGCGGACTTCCCATTTTGGTCCAATCCCCATGGCATATGCAGAGTTGCTCCCCGTTTTGCTTGATAAAAATCTTGTTCAAACTAGGGCACCTCCTAAGGTACCTGAAAGATTGCCACAGGGGTATAAACCTGATCTCTCTTGTGCTTTCCATCAAGGGGCACCCGGTCATGACGTTGAGCATTGTTATGCTTTGAAAGCCGAAGTCCAGAAGTTGATCCAGGCCAACATCCTATCCTTCAAAGGGTCGAGTCCCGATGTGCAAGCTAATCTACTACCTGGCCACGGGACCCCATCTGTTAATTTGGTGCAAGATTGCTCAGAAGCTCACCCTGGTGAAGAAGGTGGCAGTGAGTTTTGTAACACATGGCAGAGGTTACTGCAATTGGATCGTTGATTGACATTCCCTCAGCTATTCATAGGTCCAAGTAATGTGTTTTGTTGTCTTGTCTTTTCAAAAAAAAATCCTTTCCTTCTGCCCGAGACGAAAGTGAACTTGTTTAGGGCTTTTGTTTCATGCATTCCCATCATCAAATAAGAAGTCGTTTTGTTCCCGACTATGTTTTTTATTATTCTTAGCTTTTTCTGGAAAATGGTAACACAAAAAACCCAAAAATATTTCATTTTTACTTTTATTTCCAATCAATTTAAAAAAAAAAATCTGCATTGTTCACTCATTTTCTAAAATCAATCATCGATCATATGTAGAATGAACATCAATAAACCCGTTGAACACTGTAACTCTATGCTCTCTCCCGACTTTGAGTTCCCTGTTTACGAAGCTGAAGAGGAGGAGGATGAAGGGATTCTTCGAAAAGATCTCCCTGCTATATAAATATGAAAAAGAACATCATTCAGCCTCATGGAGAAGCACTGAAAGTGATTAACTTGGACACTACGGTGTTCCTGATCAGATCCCAGATGAGTGGTGCCATCAAAGCTACCAAAAAAAAAACAAAAAAAACAAGAAGCAAAAATCAAACAAAAAATCAAAAGCAAAAGAAAAAACAACAAAAGCAAAAAACAAATGCAAAAAGAAAACAAAAGCAAAAAAAAAAAAACAAAAGAAAAATACATCAAAAAGATGGTGCAGAAGATGGTAACCACCTACAAGGACATGCATGAGATGTTACAGAATGCTTTTACACGGATATCGTACTTCAGTGCGTACCTCAACAGGGGCAACCCCTTTTCCCTTTGGTATATAGTATGAAAGTCTTAATGGAAGCCAAGTTGTCAGAGGCTGAATGATGTCAAAACAAATATGATCAGTTCGAACTTGATTGAAAAGAAACGCATGAATGCCTTGTGCCACGGACAACTTTATCAACAGAGGATGAAGTAAGCCTTTGACAAGAAGGTTCGTCCTCGGGTGTTTCAAGAAGGAGATCTTGTGCTCAAGAAGGTTTATCTTTCCAACCCGATTCTAGGGGCAAGTGGACGCCTAACTACGAAGATCCATACGTTGTCAAGAGAGCTTTCTCTGGTGGCGCACTGACTCTTACGACTATGGATGGAGATGAGCTCCCTCGTCCTGTGAATGCGGATGCAGTCAAGAAATACTTTGTCTAAAAAAATAAAAGAACAGCTCGGTAAGTCGAAAACCCGAAAGGGCGGCTTAGGCAAAAATGAGCGTCTCGGTGGATCGAAAACCCGAAAGGGCGGTCCAGGCAAAAATTAGAGACATAAAACAGAAAATAATCATCCTGACAGGTCGAAAACCCGAAAGGGCGATCTATGCAAAAGTTAAGGATCAAAAGACAAAGTAACTGCATTGAGCTGGTCTTTACTCACTTGGGGCACAATTGAATGTCAAAGAAGCTCTGAATCTGAAGCATCCAAACAGTGGAATTCAAAGTTGTCAGGGAGGATAGTGGTTATTGTGTTCAATGTACCTTCAATTTATATTTACCATTTTCCAAATTTTGTAAGATCTGTGGAGCCATGCCATTGGCGGGTCACCACTCTTTCAAATAAATTTGAGCCTGTTGCCTTTCATTTGGAATTCTCATTCATTCAGCTTATAAAACCTTTTCTATTTTTGATGGTAGCATTTGAAACAAAATATTTTTTCGAAATCATAAATATTTTTCATGTCTTTTTGAAAAGCACAAACAACAAAACACATTTTCTTTGAACCCGTGAATAAGTGAAGGGGGCGTCAACAGCTATCCTGAGAACGGATAAACTTTGCAGGCTGAACATGGTCAATTGCTTTAAAAAAAAAATACAAAAAAAAGAACAAAAAAAGGAATATATATATATGAAAAAAGAAAAAGAAAAGAAATGAGCTCGGTAAGTCGAAAACCCGAAAGGGCGGCTTAGGCAAAAATGAGCGTCCCGGTGGATCGAAAACCCGAAAGGGCGATCCAGGCAAAAATTAGGGGCATACAAAGGAATATTTTCCCGGTGGATCGAAAACCCGAAAGGGCGGTCCAGGCAAAAATTAGGGATTCAAAAAAAAGAGCAAAACAAAAATAAGCATGACCACAGAAGCACCAGTTCTTCTACCATGGTTTTTGGATTGGCACACTCTCCCCAGGAAGTGTCTACTCCCCATCAGTTGTTGCATATGTCGGGCTTTACCTCGTCATTGTTTTGATATGCCCCCAGTGGCATTATCCCCATTGAAGATTACCGAGTGTTTGCGATGCGACGTCGGGTCACTTTCCATCTTATCCGTCCAATTTTGTCTCATCCAGTCAATCCTTCATACAACCATACCAATCAATCCTTCATATGATCATACCAATCAATCCTTCATATGATCATACCAGTCAATCCTTCATACAATCACAAGTTAATCAGTCATACCATCATACAAATCAATCCTCCATACAGTCATGCAAGTTGTGTCGTCATTCATGCATTCAAACATTCATGCATATACACATTCATGCATACCCAATAAAGACAATATCATTCATACATGGTTGCATTAACAGTTGTGTCGTCATTCATGCATTCAAACATTCATGCATACCCAATAAAGACAATATCATTCATACATGGTTGCATTAACCACCATGAGTCTTGCTTCAATTATCTTTTCATTTCAATCAATCATGAATAATTTGTAACCGTCTTCCCCAGGAAGTGTTTACTCCCCACCTTACTTGTCTAATCTTGTCTCATCAAATTCATCAATTACACTATCACACAAATCAATCCTTCGTATAGTCACATAAATCATACATACATTCATACATTCATGCATATATGCATTCATGCACATACAGCGTGCAAACAATATCATTCATACATGGTTGCGTTCACCACTCTGAGTCTTGTTTTGAATATCTTTCCATATCAATCAATCATGAATAATTTGGAACACTCTTTCCCCAAGTGTCATCCCCGGTATTTCATCCTGAGATGTCACCCTCTTTATGCCAAGTGGCAGTTCTTTAATGAACAGCTTGTGCATCTTTCATTTATCATGTCTTTACGCCAAGTGGCAGTTCTTTAGCGAACAAATTATATGCAGCTTTTAAATTTCATCCTGCATTTAAATTTCATCCTGCTTTTAAATTTCATCCACCTTTAAATTTCATCCTGCTTTTATCTTTCATCCTGCTTTTAAATTTCATCCTGCTTTTAAATTTCATCCTGCTTTTAAATTTCATCCTGCATTTAAATTTCATCCTGCTTTTAAATTTCATCCTGCTTTTAAATTTCATCCTGCTTTTAAATTTCATCCAGCATTTAAATTTCATCCAGCTTTTAAATTTCATCCTGCTTTTAAATTTCATCCAGCATTTAAATTTCATCCTGCTTTTAAATTTCATCCAGCTTTTAAATTTCATCCAGCTTTTACATTTCATCCAGCTTTTATCTTTGTCTTTTGTCGCCAATGGCCGTTCGGCAATAATCCGGACAGTTGGCATTTACCTTTATTTCTTGTCGCCAATGGCCGTTCGGCAATAATCCGGACAGTTGGCATTTACCTTTATTTCTTGTTCGTCAATGGCCGTTCGGCAATAATCCGGACAGTTGACATTTACCTTTATTTCTTGTCGCCAATGGCCGTTCGGCAATAATCCGAACAGTTGGCATTTACCTTTATTTCTTGTTCGTCAATGGCCGTTCGGCAATAATCCGGACAGTTGACATTTACCTTTATTTCTTGTCGCCAATGGCCGTTCGGCAATAATCCGGACAGTTGGCATTTACCTTTATTTCTTGTTCGTCAATGGCCGTTCGGCAATAATCCGGACAGTTGACATTTACCTTTATTTCTTGTCGCCAATGGCCGTTCGGCAATAATCCGGACGGTTGGCATTTACCTTTATTTCTTGTTCGCCAATGGCCGTTCGGCAATAATCTGGACAGTTGGCATTTACCTTTGTTTTTTGTCGTCAGTGGCAGTTCGTCGTCAACCCGAACAACTGACATTTATCTCCAGTGAAACCTTGTTATCCCCAGTGGAGTCGGACCCCGTTTCTTTTAACAGACTCGGGTACCCTTTTATTTTGTTATCCCCAGTTGAGCCATCTTCGCCGTCTTGCATTCGTACTTGCATCGCGAGCATTCACAACATTACATGCATATCATTACATGCATAGCATTGCATTCATAGCATTTTGCAGTTGCAGTCGGTCAAAAATGGTGTACTCTGTATTTAAGTCTCTTCGACCCGACGATTTAAAAATTTCACTTTTAAATCTCCGTAACGAAGAAACTTAAATAGGGGCATCTGTCATACCCCATTTTTGACCCGTGTTCGTTTCGTTTCGCTCGTTTTTTAAGCCAGAAATTTTCGTCGTTTCAGACGAAATTTCGGCAGGGAGGTATTTTAAAATACCTCATTTTTGTTCCGAAGGCGACCGTTTTCATTTTTTTATTATTATTATTATTATTCTTATTATTATTATTATTATTATTATTATTATTATTATTATTATTATTTATTTCTTTGTTTTTTTTAATTTCTTTTTTTGTTTATTTCTTTTTCCTCTTTTATTAGTCTTTTCCTTTTAATTTTCGTTTTTTATTTTATTTTGTTTTACTGTTTTCATTTCAGTTTTTTTTAGTCCATTTTCAGTCTAATTTTGTCCAAGGCCCAGAGGGGCAATTTTGTCATTTTCGTTTTTACTCTTTTTTTACTATAAAAGGCATTCAATGCACAGTACACAGTACACAATTCCCGAGTACAGTACCAACCAGTCAGAACCACCATTAGCAACACCCTCAAACCACCACTAACCACCAACAAAATCCATTTCCGGCCACCGGAAAACAAAAAAATCAAAAAATCTCAAACAACCACACACACATAAACAGCCTCGCGGCCACTAACAGTACACGCAAAACAACACCATCTCAACCACAACTCAGCCCTCTCATACGCAACAGTACACGCAAACAGTAACCACCACCACACAAATCACTAATTCACGGCCAGGCTTTGCAAAGAAAACGATAACCACGAATCCAACTCACCAACCACAAACACGAATCAAAACTGTTAACCCAAAAGCCGAAGCTCTCAAGTCCGAACCACGAAACAACAACAGCGAACCACACAACAACTAAGAGCCAGATTTACATCAAAAAAAGCCATAGAAGCTGAAGCTATCGTATAACCGAACCCAAAACGTATACAAAGGTAGTTTAGAGCCATATTTAAAATTAAGATCTAGACTTTGTGTGAGAGATTTTGAACAAAACAAGTTGAGATTCGCAAAGAGGGAGAAAAAGGAATTCAGGATCTGTGTTTTTTTTTAAAAAAAAATGAGCTGAACCGCGACGGAGAAGTGGGCCGGCAAGAGGAGAGAAGTCAGAGGAAGAAGAAAGAGAAGAGAGAAGGTTGAGAAGAGAGAGAGAAAAGCATGTGAATAATAAAAAAAACCGGCCCCTGGCCCTTTTATAGACATGGACTGGTTCGGTTTGCCCAAACCGAACCGGTCCGGTTTTTCTCTTCTCTCTAAGCCCAGTGGGCTGTAACTCGGCCCAGCTTTATCCTTTCTTCCCCTTTTCTGATCTCTTTCTATTTTCTGTTTTCACCCCCTTTTCTTCTCCTACACCCTTTCTTTTTTATTTTTCTTTTTTCTCTTTACTTTCCTTTTATTTCTTTTTTTTCTTGCATTTATTTTTCAGTATTTATTTATTTCATGCATTTTATCTTACCGCATTTTAATTTTCAGTATTGCATGCATTTTATTATTATTGCTATTTTTCTTTTATTTTATGCATTTTTATTTTCTTTATTTATTTTATGCATCATATTTAATTTTGTGTCTTGCATTTTTATTTTCTTTATTTATTTTCCAGCACCATATTTATTTTACGCCTTGCATTTTAATTTCCAGCACCATATTTACTTTATGTCTTGCATTTTATTTTTTTTATTTTTATTTTATGCATCATATTTATTTTATTGTCTTGCATTTTTATTTTCTTTCGCATCATATTTACTTTATGTCTTGCATTTTTTATTTCTTTTTTTTTTATTTTATTTTTTAGCATCATATTTATTTTATGTCTTGCATTTTTATTTTCTTTATTTACTTTATGCACCATATTTATTTATTGTTTTGCATTTCATGCATTTTTTTTTATTTCTTTTAGCATATTTACTTTAATGTAATTTTTATTATTTTTGTCATTTATTTTATTGCTATTAGAATGTATCTAGGTCCAATGTAAAAATATAAATGAGAATATGCACCGACACCACATTTATTTTTTATGCTTTATGTCGAGGACGATAATGTAATTTGGACCGTATCCGAGGAAAAGGACCCTCACTTGATCCAACGTCATTTTGAGGGATCCGACGCGTCAGACCTTTCTCAGCTTAACTTAGTCTCTGGACCTTAGGAATTAATCAAAAATTTCCATAAAAAAAAGTCGAAAAGTCAAAACCCAAAAACATTTTATAATCAAACTTTAAAAAAAAAGTCAATCTTTATCTTTCTTTTTATTAATCAAATTTCAATCAATCTTTAATCAATCAAAACTTTTTTCTTCAATTTAAAATCAATCAAACTCACTTCTTTTTATCCTTCTATGCCTTTCGGCCTCTTATCTTTCTCAAAAACTTTTTTTTCAAACTTTAAAACCAACCAAAACCAATCACTCAGCTTTTTTACCCCGAACTACGTGATTTTGATCCCGCTCGGGTACGTAGGCAAAAGACTTTGTCTTTCCAAATCAATAAAAAAAAATATATACAAAAACATTTTCTTTCTTTTTAAACTCATCACACTTAAGCATTTATTTTGCAAAACAAATAATCAATTTAGCATAAAGATAGAAATAAGCAAGAGGTTCCTATAGAGTACTATAGACGTTTAGGGTGCTAATACCTTCCCTTTGCGTAACTAACCCCCGGACTTGATCTCTTAAAAAGTAGGGTTTTTTTCGAACTTTCTCCCTTTTCCTCGGAAAAATAAAAGATCGGTGGTGAATCTTAAAATTGCGAGTCAATGCTAATTAATAGCTTGATATCCAAAAATCACCGCGACACTTCCCCTTGCGTAACCGACTCCCGAATCCGACAATGGTTGCGATGACCAATCCTTTTCCTCATCGTCAAGGGTTTTATTATCGTTTCCCTTTCAAATAAAAAAACTTAAGGGTTTATCAACGTTCCCTTTACACAAAAACTTTGGTGGCGACTTCACAAAGGCCCTCCGAGCGTTCGAGGACGTCCTCGGAGGATTGCGCGTTTTGCAAAAAACGAGGTGCGCACAGCTGGCGACTCCACTGGGGAACCTCTTCCCACTAGCGAGTCAAGCCTAATCTATTTGGCTTTTAAGCCAATTGTTTTTATTTTATTTGCGCGCCATGCTTTTATTTTTATTCATCCATGTCATATCTATGCTTTATATTCATATCATATATATATCAAATGCGGGGGGTTACTTGAGTGATGTTACTCCACATTGTTCGGGTTAATGCCGGACGTGTGAGGCTCTCTACCCGAGCTTGAGAGAAAAACTAATTTAGAAGGAGGTTGTGTGCGGAAGCCCGCGTTGACGTATGTCCGTGAGGTAGGATGCCCAACCCCGCTTAGAGGAGATTTTCACGTGGAATTAATTGAAGTCATGTCGACGTATGTCCATAGACAACCATAA